>JAHTLZ010003468.1:2004423-2039143 GCA_023846285.1 Phrynocephalus versicolor | reverse complement strand
TAGATAGATAGATAGATAGATAGATAGATAGATAGATAGATAGATAGGCTTGTACCTCTTTGTTTGAAGAACTGGAAGGATCCAGTTCACAGCTACCTCAGTTTTAACTTTCAAATAACAACTCCAGTGCCACCTGCATATTTCCTGACTTACAGTACCTCTTAGAAAAATGTGCCTGGCAAAATCCATCTTGCCACAAAAAAATGGATTTTCAGTTCTTTATACTGGCACAAGCCTAATGCAGTAGATGGTCCTGATTCATGAAATCAAGCAGATTGTATGATGATTAGTGATCTATTGACTGGGTATCGCCTACTCTTGCGGTTTTTTTATTTTGCAGTGACCACATGGCTCCCTTTTATTTGAACAAAACCGAAAACAATTCTAGTAATTTTGCCTCTCTTTCCCATGAAATAACTATCGGTCATCTTCACATGACAAGCCTAGTGTTTTCTATGGGCTGTTCAGACCTCAAATGTGGTAAGCCTTCTGTTACAAAGGCTGGTTGCAGAGCAAAAATGAAGTGTCTGTTATAGTCCCTGCACAGACAATTAATGTTTCAGGACCTTGGAGAGCTCCATGCAGCCACCCTTGCCCGCAGTAGCTGCTGCCTACCCTAGAGCAAAAACAGAACTTGCAGGAAATAGGTGAATAGAAAAGAAGCACCCTTGACTCGTGCATGGATCTTTATCTGGAAGTTGAGTCATGGCTACTGGACTTCTTTTCTGAGAGATAGAAACGTTTCGCTGTTCATCCAAACAGCTTCATCAGTCTGAATACAGCTAGTGCAAATCCTCCATCTTATAGGCAGCTTTGACCTCTTGTCACCCTGGCCTGATTAGGCTCATAAGATGATGGAGGATTTGCACTAGCTGTATTCAGAATGATGAAGCTGTTTGGATGAACAGCAAAACGTTCCAGTAGCCTTGACTCAACTTCCAGATAAACTCACCTGGATGACTGAGAATCTTCACAGACATATTGCTTTGCATGGATCTTTGTGCTCCAGCAATATTTATATCAACTCTGAAAGCCTGGGAATACATAAGCTTACTTTGCCTGATTATCAGTCTTCGGGGCCTGAGCCTGGCATGCCTTTCAAGCTTCGTAAACATGAAATGCTGACTCAGTCACCCATCTCTACCATTGCCATGCTTCCATCTTTCACTGTGTCTGGTTTTGCTCTCTGCTTTTCTCCAGCTGACCCTCCTGTCTAAGAAGAATGAGGGCTGATGCCTCTCACCTCCTAGGGCACCAGCTCTGGGAAAACCTACTTCTCCTTCTCCTTAGGGTTTTGGTTGTCCCTTTAGCCTCTAGAAAGTCTTAGAAGAGCCGCTCTCTGGGCTGGTGCTCACTACTCTATCACCTCCCATGTTCGCTCTTGCTGGTGCGCCAGCTGCACTAGCCCATAGGCTGCCTAGAATGTGAGACCCTTATGGGTATTTTCCCCATTAGAAGAGCCATCCTCATGGGAAGAAATCTCTAGCATTTCTGGGTTTGGCTGTTTGAAGTTCAGGGGTTGAAGGCCTGATTACCTTTCCTCAGTTTGTAGCATTGGCACTGCTGAAGCGCCTGTGCCCTGGGTCAGCGCAGGGCCACTCTTCGGAATCAGAGTCATGACACAACCCGGGGGGAGAAACAACCACACAAAACTCTCTCTTAGGTGAGGAGGAGGAGGAAGAGGAAGGAGACCAGAAGAGCCTGGCAGAGTCTCACCTTGACAAACCGGACGAGCCCCCCAAGCAGAAGGTGGTACCGATTCCTGAAGGGAGCGCCTTCTTCTGTCTGAGCAAGACAAACCCGTAAGCAGAAAAAACAAAGATGCAAAATAAAGGCAGAAGAGGAAAGAGTGGCTTTTCTGCTGGTCATGTGATAGGTTCAGTTCAGCTGTATTTATGCAAGACTCATGGAGAGGGATCCATAATTTCTCTGTGTCAGAACCCTATTTTTTTAGGCCTGAAAGTAGGTAGGTGGAAAGACTAAAGATAAGTCAACAATCTCCTTCTGATCATGGTTAGAGCCCAGGGTCTTGCTAGAGCAAGTAGAAGTAAAGGCCTAGAACAAGGATAATCAATCAATCAATCAATCAATCAATCAATCAATCAATCAATCAATCAATCAATCAATCAATCAATCAATTGGAATGTTGGAAATAGGTATCTAGAAGAAACAACCTGTATGGCTGTTCTCAGTGTCCTCACACTGGGGAACCAGGCTAAATACAACAGAGACATGAAGGCAGCCAAGCCTCTATTGCAGTGGTTCTCAACCTGTGGGTCCCCAGATGTTCCTGGACTGCAACTCCCAGAAATCCTGGCCAGCTCAGCTAGTGATGAAGACTTCTGGGAGTTGTAGTAAATGGCTTAGGACCTAGATACCGGAAGGACTGCCTCCTTTCATACGAACCTACCCGGCAATTAAGATCGAGCCAGGGGGCCCTTTTGAAAGAGCCATCCCCCAAGGAGGTGAGAGGGATGGCTTGCAGACACAGGGCCTTCTCGGCAGCTGCCCCCAAGCTATGGAATGCCCTTCCGATTGAGATCCGCCTGGCGCCGACACTGATGACATTTTGGTGCCAGGTAAAAACCTTCCTGCTCCAGAAGTTTTTTAATTGATACAATATAGATTGTGGGTCCTCTGATGGCAATTTTATTATAATGATTTTAATGTAAAGTTTTATTATTGTTTTAATTATTTATTAATATTCTATGCTTTAACTGTTTTAATTCTTTTGAGTGTAAGCCGCCCAGAGACCTTTGGGTAGTGGGTGGCATATACATTGTATAAATAAATAAATAAATAAATAAATAAATAAATAAATAAATAAATAAATAATAGTCCAGGAACATCTGGGGACCCACAGGTTGAGAACCACTGCTCTATTTGATCCCAGAACATATGGTTCAGCTGATCTGCACCCAAGTCCCTCTCTGTGACTATCTCAGTGGTGCTGCAACAGAACAAATATCAGGTGAAGATTTTTCTGCCCGCTCCCTCTCTTGTCAGTGCAGGATATAAAGGAAGGCCATTGTCTCAGGACCAGTGGCCCTACTTTGGACCCTGAGGAGTCTTAAATATAGGATGAGGTGATATCCATGCATATCGGCTTTACAGCCATTTAAGTCTCAGGGCTTCCCACAAAAGAACCCTGGTGGGAATTGTAGTTTTGGTAAGCCCTATTAAACTTGCAGTGCTGTCAAAGTTCTTGGGAGGGGGGGATAAGGAAGAAGCAAACAGCATAAGGCTATAATTCAATTTTATCAGAGGCCCTGTTTTCGTTATGGTCCCGTATAGGAGACCTGCTCGTTTCAAAGACTAATGACAGCTGAAGTCACTACCAGGCTCTCCTTGGGCAAATTCACACTATTTACTACTGCATAACCCTATTTGAGTCAAAAAGAAAAGGAAAATAGCAGATAAACATGGCAGCATCTTAAAGACTGCACAGTAATTTAAGGTGAGCTTTCACAGACCAGTCCACTTTCTCAGGCAGTCATTACTCATGCCGTTTAACTAGCCCACCCTCAGGGGAGGAGGCGGCCCTCATTCCTCTCCGATGTTGCTTTCCACATGGAGAAAATGGCTGTATCTGAAGAGGAGAGGTTCCTTGATGTGCCAAGGCTTTCAGGGTGAGCAAGAAAGCTGGGAAATTAGGATCCTTGCTCATGTGGAAAGCCCCTCCATGCACCGAGCCTGCTTGCTTCGTAGCCGCCATTTTCTACACAAGAAAAGCAGCGATGGAAAAGAGGCAGGGGCTACACACTTTCGTCACCATGAGTTAGCTAAACAGGGTCCGTAACCACTGAAATAAGGCTAATTTCACTGAGACCTGGGGTACTCTAGGAAAAGAAATAGGTTATGAAGGTAATGAGTCTAGAGCCAAAGAAATGGTCCATTTCGTGCTTTCCTTCAGATGGTTTGCTATTTGCTCTTCTCCCCAAACCTGGGCTCCTCCCAGAAACAGGCCATCTGCTGCTCTTCTTTGGCCAAACTCTGTCCCCTAAGTTGCCAGGATCTCTCTGTCCCCCTTGACCCACAGTGCGATGCTCAGGAGACCCAGGGCTCCTGTGCTGTGTGACCGGTTCCTTTCTCTCCCTTTCTCCACCAGGCTTCGTGTCGGGTGCCACAGTCTGATCCATCACCACATCTTCACCAATCTCATCCTCGTCTTCATCATCCTCAGCAGCATCTCCCTGGCGGCCGAGGATCCTATCCGCGCACATTCCTTTCGCAACAACGTAAGCTGCCTCTGTTGTGGAAATAGAGAAGGGGTGGAAGCCTGGCTGGGTTGCTCAGTGAGTTCGGCACCTGGGTTGGGCGCCCAGTCCACCCAGCCATGCCTCCTGCCAATAGAGCAGCCTATGTAGCCTTGGGCAAGCCGGACAGACCAAAGAGAAGGTAAATCACATCTGAGTATTCTCTAGATAGGAAACCCTGGCAGTGGTTGCCAGAAGTGACTTCATGACATGTAATAATAATAATTAATAATAATAATAATAATAATAATAATAATAATAATAATAATACATCACATAGTCCTAAACGCTTGGGAAGCATTTGGCTAGTGATTTGCAATACAAAATCCACCGTTGTTATCTTGTCTGTTGTGTGATGATGATGATGATGATGATGATGATGATAACAGCAGCAACAACAACAAACTATTATTATTATTATTATTATTATTATTATTATTATTATTATTATTATTATTATTATTATTATTATTATTATTAGAGAAAAGGGATGGAGATGGAAGAATCTTTCTCTCCCCTTCCTCTTTGCTTTTCTCTCTTCCTTGCCTTTTAAAAAAAAACCTTTCTGTGTCTTTTTCTCCCATTACTCAGATTCTGGGCTACTTTGATTATGCCTTCACTTCTATCTTCACGGTGGAGATCCTGCTTAAGGTATCAGAAACACGAGAGGGATGAGTAGAGGGGAGCACCACAGGTTGCCGTCTCATCCATTGGAACCAGGACACAACGACTCCCAGAGTTTAAATCTTCAGAGGGGCAAAAAAACAGTTTCCGGCTGTTGGTGCCCTCAAGGCACTGTGGTTGCCCCTGTGTGTGTGTGTGTGTGTGTGTGTGTGTGTGTGTGTGTGTGTGTGTGTGTGTGTGTGTGTGGTAGGTGGGCAGGTGTGGGCTGGTGTATGGCTAGAGAAATGGCAATCAGCAATTGCAGAATGGGTTCCAAGTAATTTTGTAAAATAGCTTCCAGGAGAAGTGGATCAGCGCTGAAGTTCTCAACTCGTATCTAGATATCTATCTCATTTTCTAATTGAAATGGTGTCAACTTTCCTAGGTTTCTCAGTGACCATTTTTCTGTACACTCACTGATGCAATGTCTGTAAAGAATGCTCTTCTGCATAGACTTTCTGAAGTGTGAAACACAAAATGCAGGGTCAGGTAGCAGAGTTGGGTCCCGCTTTAGGAAATCCTGATGATAGATTCCTTTTGTTTTTCAAACGGAAGGCACTGCAACAGATAGTAGACACCTACGTGATAAAAGACTAGTGCCAACCCAAAGTAAACATAATCTTTTACAAAACGTAACCGTGACATGGCACTTAACCGTTTGAAATGATGGGCGTAGGCAGCCGGTAGAGATTCTGGCCAAACTCTGCTGGGTCCAGACTCACGTTTTGTACTGGAATAGAGCCCAGATTTGAAACTTCTATACACCGTGCAAAGGTGCAAAGTTTGTACAGTTCCTTTATCCTGACCACCCACCCCCTAATCATTTTGGCTTTATCAGTTGTAAGAAAAGGACAACCGTTCCATTGGTTAGAGATGGGCGCGAACCGCAGTTTGGTGGTTCAGCCAGGCTCGGTCCTGTGCCTGCACAGGTGTTCAGATGAGGAGGAGGCAGGGCAGAGTAGCCCGCAGGGCTGTCTTTGATTGGCCAGTCACCTGAAGAGGGAGGTGCACGCGCTGTGATTGGTGAGTGGGCAGTTGCGCTAAGAAGGCAGGGAGCAAAGCCAGGGAATAGGCAAGTGGCAGAGGAGGCAGGAGAGAGGAGTGTGTGGTACCCGCAGAACTCCAGTGCAGGGCAGGGTGCCGAACTGGGACGATCCACCAAACTGTGGTTCATGCCCATCTCTAATAGTAATATGCTGAAACCTTGTGCTGAATATCCCTCTCGATCCTGATTATTCACAGACATAATCTATATATCTCCAACCCAAGAGTTTAAAATGTGCTAATATTCATTAAAAAGAAAAAAAAGAACAGAAAACAGAAGCTGAACTCTCTAGCTAAGTCTGTCTTTTGTAGGTTTTTCTCTGGTTTCTCTTAAGTCGGGGTACCTATCTAAAAAATTGAAAAAATAAGTTAAAAATTTAAAAATGATGATGATGATGATGATGATGATGATGATGATGATGATGATGATGATGATGATGATGATGATGATGATGATTTTGTAAATCGAGCAGACCATATCTAAAATTTGTAAGGCGGCAGTTAAAATGCGAACAGTTTTCCGGTATTAATTCGAATTGCTCTTAAGTCGAACTGCTCTTAAGTTGGGGTACCACTGTAGATGGAAGGGGAGGTTGGCATTTGGAATGAAATGATAATTGCACTTCTGTCCTCAGATGACAGCTTTCGGTGCTTTCCTGCACCAGGGCTCTTTCTGCCGGAACTGGTTTAACCTTCTGGACCTGCTGGTCGTCAGTGTCTCACTCATCTCCTTTGGCATCCAGTAAGTGGCAAACGGCGAGTGGGTAAAACATTTGGCCTAAGGCCCTGAAGGAGGAGGAGGAGGAGGAGGAGGAGGAGGAATGACCAATTAGGCCCAAACTCAGACAAAAGGAGGCAACCTTAAAGGGTCCAATGCAAAAGGCATAAGGAGACTGGGGTTATTGGTTTTTTTAAAGCCCAGCGGCCTTCACATTTCCCGCCCTCTTTCCCCCTCAGCTCCAGTGCCATCTCCGTGGTGAAAATCCTGCGAGTGCTGAGGGTGCTGCGTCCTCTCCGAGCCATCAACCGGGCCAAGGGGCTGAAGGTGAGGGGGCTTCTTTGGAGGGCAGCTGCTGAAGGGCACGGAGCTGGAAGGCGATCCAAGCCTGTTGGCTAGGGAGGGAGAGGCCCTCTTCCTCCTTCCCCCTGTTTTTCTCTCGCCTCATGTGGCTCTGGTGAGGGCTGGGAACCCCTCCCCCCGTTAGCCGTCTCATGCCCCCCCACCACCTCCATCTGCCTGTTTCTTTCCCTAACAGCATGTGGTGCAGTGCGTGTTCGTGGCCATCCGCACCATCGGGAACATCATGATCGTCACCACCTTGCTGCAGTTCATGTTTGCCTGCATTGGTGTCCAGCTGTTCAAGGTAAGTAGTAAACTTCTCGGTGGGGGCAGCTCCCATTCAGCCAATGTCCTGGATGAGCATGTGTGTGCTTGGACCAAGGACAATACAACAATGTTCACATTCATGGAGCGTGGGTGTCTTTTGGGGGGACAGGGGCAAGCCCCCTAACGTCTTCTGTAGAACATCCCCCTAGCAACCGACCCTTTGCCGCACACCGTGGAAAAACTAAGCCGCTGGATTTTATTTTTCTTCCAGGTTGAACCATAAGTCATCACCATGTCAAACTCAAGTTGAAGAGAAGTAGAGGCAATTTACATAGGTGTCGCCATCAGTGCTAGGAGGGCAAATTAGTCATATAGCTGTGATTGGAAAACATCTTCAGACACTTTGTGTCAAGTGGTCTCGAGTCGACTGCTGAATATTGCAGTTGTTGTTCATCACGGTGGTCTCTGTGCACCATCTGTGCGGATGCTGCATCTGCATGAAACTGGGTGTTTTGTCAAGAGCCGTGTCCTCTTGATCCCCCTTGTATCCTCAAGGGTGTCCTGATCCTGATCCTGCGAAGTGGCTTTGTGACTGTCACATGGGTCCCGTCACCGGAATAGCCCTGAAAACCCTGCCAAGTGTTAAACTATTATTTTTTTGAGTTGTAGGGACTATGGCATCATCACCCACCACCTTAAACATTGCGTTCTCGCCCTGGGCTTAGCTGCCATCTTCATGATAGCTGGGAGAAAAATGGATTTCCCAAAGAACGATGATATTGTAGCAAGCAATCCCTTTGGTTGATACGGACTAATCCGCCTGCTTGCCTTTTTGGATTCTCCTTCTAGGGTGCTGGCTATGGGGACTGTGTTTATGAGTGCCAGATATACCATTGCTAAGGCAATGTACCTTAGTAATGTACCATTGCTAAGACAGAGACTCGTCCACCCAAAGGACTCGATACCAAAATACAAATGGAGCAATATAGTATACGGTCCAATGCAGTGAGCAGACCTCTACATTGGAGAAACTAAACAGCCATTAAACAGATGGATGGCCCAACATAGGAGGGGCAATAGCTCAGGACCAGAATCAGCAGTGCACCTCCACTTGAAGGACAAAGGGCACTCATTCAAAGATGAGGATGTACACATATTAGAGAGAGAAGATAGGCAGTTTGGGAGAGGGGTCAGGGAAGCCATTCATATGAGCATTGAAAGCCCCTCTCTCAACAGAGGTGGGGGGCTCAGGCACACTCTATCTGCCACTTATCAGGCTATGATTTCAACAGTACCTAAACAAATAAAAATACTTCACACCTTCACCACCAAGACCATAGCTAACGATCCATACTTTATGGGTTTTAGCACTTTAGGCCATTGTCCACCTAATGGCCTATTGAGACTGTTGTCTACCTAACGAGCCTATTCAGGCCATTGTTCATCTTATGAGCCTATTTCAGACCAGGGTAACAAGAGGTCAAAGTGAGCTATAATATGGAGGATTTGCGACTAGTTTTTTTCAGACCGACAAAGCAGTTTGGATGAGCAGTGAAACGTTTCAGTCTCTCCAAGGAAAAGAAGTCCAGTTGCCATGACTCAACTTCCAGATAAACTCACCTGGATGACTGAGAATCTTCACAGACACTTTTGATTCTCTGGTTGTTTCGTGGATTTATGACTTATGGATTCCCCCTCCCCACCCTTTTTCAAATCTTCTTTGCCTTCATCTTTTTGTTTTCTTTTTGGGAGCACCTTTTGGCTTGGAAGGTTTCCAGGCCTTGGTTTTTAGAAGGTGATTAGCCATATGGAATTTATCTTTCCCTACCAGCCTGCCCCTGCCCACTGATGGACAGGGTTGTTGCCTCTTGTGCCTCTGGGGCGGCTCAGAGGGTTGTCACTTGTCATCACTGACAAAACTTGACCAAGCAGGCCTTGTATGGATCCGGTCCCTGAGACTTTGGCTGCAACTAGACTGGCAAATAGGACAGGATTTGCTGCAGAAGTAAAACGAACAAATTTGAACGTCTTTAAACTGATCACCCAACACAAAGGTCAATTCGAATCGACCTGGCTCTTTCTGCTTCAAGTGCTAGGTGTTTTTTCCCCTACCATGCAATGCATCTGGTTTTTCAAGCAGGAATGATTCAAATTGTGTTTTTCCCACATAAATCAGTTGTTTTGTTCTCTAAATGGGTGTGGGGTAGAATGTGACTAGTTTGTTCCGTGATGTACTAAGATGGGGACAGTGTTTTGGACAGCAGGAGGACCAACATCAGCTATCTTTCTCCCTAGTCATCTTGAAGTATTTTTTTAAAGAAAATACTCAGTTTAGTGCTGGTGCACTGCACTGATGCATTAGTTTAGTGCTGGATCAATTAATTCTGTATAAACAAAAAGGAGATAAAAATCAATATGAAACCGAAACAACTTCGACAAACTACAGCAGACTGCTGTATTCACATGGTGTGTTTGTATGTGTTTGTATTTGATGGAGAACATCAGAAAACCATCCTTGTTCCCTAACTCTATACAATGATTTAAAGAGCCTACCAGCTTTACAATGAACCGTAAAAGGAAGGCCAAGAATCAGCAGAGGTGAAGACGAAAGGAAAAGGGTAGTGGCAGAGATCACATTGCATTGGCATGAGGAGCCAGTATGAAGACTAGCAGTGAAACCATCCATAGCCTCTGTGTGATCACCTAACCCAAATGGAAGTGTAACAAATAGGTTGCAAACCAAGCAATAGTCAAACCGATTTGTCTTGCCAGTATTGTCACACCCTGAAATCTGTTGGGGGGGTGGAATACGTGGAGGTAGCTGATTCAGCCTTGAGTTCTAAGGCTTCTGTGGTCATGATGCCATGGCAGGGAGAAAGGTACCCACAATCTATAGGTGGGATGACAGTACAACTCAGGGTTCCCTTTTTCAGCAGCAGCCAAGATCTCCCCTCAGATAAATAATCAAAGTTTGTGCCACCTTATAGGGTTAAATAAATATAGGCCCTAGGGATGTGCTCTGGTTTATCAAATGTTTCCTCCAGATTTTAAGAAGGAAGGAGGCAATGTATGGGGCAGAAGAAAATGAGTTTTTAAAGGAGAGAATGACTTCCTATTCTGTTACTAATTGATCTCGAACCTTTAACCTTTTGCTTTTTGTCTCCAGGGCAAATTTTATAGCTGCACGGATGAGGCCAAGCACACCCCAAAGGAGTGCAAGTAGGTACCAGCCCAATCCTAGTAATAATACAACAGTAAGCAGAGCAGCCAATTAACTACCTCAGCCAAGATGGCAGCCAGGCTGTATCCTAGTTCCAAGAAAACAGGTCGAGATCAGCAACAAGCCCTTTCTAGAGGTCACCCTGCCCCGTTTATTTGATGATCCAGTGCCAACATTGCTGCCTAGACAAGCCACGCGGTCCTTTTACAGCATGATGTTAGTTTCTGAGGCATTTGGTATTTTTTTTCCTGATTTGAGGATTGATCTGATTTGAAGCATGCCTTCCCCCCTGCCTTTCTTTCTTTCTTGTTCCTCTAGGGAGGGTGGTTTATTTCATTCTGGGATTTGCTGTTGAAGAAGGGAATCTCGGTGCTGCTGCGTGTGTAATGAAGAGTTTAGTTTCTATATCCGTGGCTTTCCATCAGAAGTTCCAGTTAGCATTTTATATAAATAAATAGTGAAGCTGCAGCAGGAAAATGGGTTTCTAGGAAGAATCTTAAAAGCCTCCTGAAGCAACACAGTTTCCAAACATGTAACTCTTTAAAGTTCAGGATAGACACGGATTCCAGTAAGCTCCATGACTAGCCAAGGGAACTTGGGACCAAGGGTGGGTGGAACCTTTTCCCTATCTGGATGGGCCCTAAATAAGCACTGTATAATACCCTGTTATTTTTGTGGTGGCGTGGTGGCTCAGTGGGCTAGAGTGCTGAAAACTGTCGGCTGCAAAGTCAGCAGCTTGGCGGCTCAAATCCCGGGTACAACACAGCGGGGGGAGCTCCCACTGTTAACCCCTGCTTCTGCCAACCTAGCTGTTCAAAAGCATGTAAGTGCAAGTAGATAAATAGGGACCACCATAAAAAGTAGGAAGGTAAACAGTGTTCTGTGTGCAGAAATGCATTCAGCCATGCCGACTACACGGCCACGGACTTGCACAACACTGGCTCTTTGGCTTGAAAATGGAGATGAGCACTGCCCCTAGAGTCAGACATAACTTGCACACATGTGTGGGGGGAAACCTTTACCTTTACCTTACCCTTTTATTTTAATGGCAGTGACATGGCTAGAGCTTAGAACTACTGAAGTACAAGTAAAGCTGTTAGCAGTAACTATTTATTTTATTGGGGTAATAATCATGTAATGTAGGTACTTTTCAAAAGGAGCTCAATCAGGAACAAAGTGATCTTTCTAGAGTAATGATAAATGTGTTATAGTTTCCTTTAAAGATTAGTTATTGAAGGGGGTGTAAAACTCTTTTTAAAAGCATTTTGAAACTTTTTTTCAAATTTTCAATCAATCATTTTTTTAAAGTTTTAAAAAAGGGCGGTCATTAACAAGTAATGAGCAGAGGAATATGTAATGAAAATAGTATTGATTTGATTTGATTTTTATGATGCTTTTCTTCCAGAACTGGGACTCAAGACAGCTTACAGTACAAAGCAGTGGAATTCTTTATAGGCTCCTTTTAAACAAAAAAATTGTTCAACATTACAAAGATTGCAATGAATAATGACAACATATTAATTTTCAAATAGATTACAGTGTGGTAGGGACACAACACATTTTAGGAACATTTTTATAAGTTCTGAACATGACCTTGGAAACAGTGGTTGGACTGACACCAGAGGTTAGATTTGGGTTACTGTCAAAAATTGGGAACTGTCTCAGTTTTTAGGAGTCTACATGTCTTGAATTCTTCTCCCTCCTCTTTGGAACCTGTGGTCCCGAGTCCTTGTTCTTTACCTTTCCCCCACTCTCTCTCCCCCATCATCTTCTAGGGGCACCTTCATTGTGTACAAGGATGGTGATGTGGCTCACCCAATGGTGCGCGATCGCCTGTGGCTCAACAGTGACTTCAACTTCGACAATGTGCTGTCAGGCATGATGGCCCTCTTCACGGTCTCCACTTTTGAAGGCTGGCCAGCGTAAGTTGCTCCAGTGGGAATTGGGGATGACGAGGGTGGAGAGAGAAAGGGAGAGAGAGAGAAAAGGAGAGTTAGGCTGATAGTTCACGTCCATCTCATCGCTGTTCGCGGTCCCGCTTGTGACCAGTACGAAGTAATCCTACCGCACGTCCATTGCGGGATGAGAGGAGTTCGTCCTGACCACACCCCCTGAACTGCTATTTAAGCGGGATGAGAGATTCCCCTCCCTGGCCTCAGGAATCTACTTGTCGCTTCTCGTTCCGAGACAAGAGCCTGTGAAGTCACGCTCGTCGCGGAACGAGTGACGATAGAAGCAGAACCCATCTAGTGGCAGGAGCACAAAGCGACATTTGCCAGTAAATTCCCTATGGAGTTAGCAATGACAAATGCATCGAAGTTTGCTCTGTAGCACATTGAAGGCAAAGCTTCAGAGAATTGAAACATCGAAAAACAGAAGGTCAGATTGAAAAAAAAATGGAGAGCGAAGGCATGGAATTTCACATCTCATCAGAAAACGAAGACATGCATTAACAGCCATGCCGGTATCATCAATCACACACGTGCGTACGTGGGAACAGGGACAGAACCAGACGAAGACCACGTGACTGCGACCGACATCAACACGCAACAAACTTCCTCCCAGGACGAGAAGGGAGAGAAATTTGCAGATTTCTTTTGCATCCACTTTCCTCTTTGTATGTTTTTACAATGTTCCTAAGTATGATTTGCAATTCACAAGGTGTTGTTTTATAAGTTCTGTCTTCTGCCATGAAGAGAGTGGTACACGATTAGCAAAAAGTGGATCCACTTCTCTCTCTCTCTCTCTCTCTCTCTCTCTCTCTCTGTGTGTGTGTGTCCAGCTCTTATCCCACCCTATATCCAATGTTTGTTAAATACTGCCCTAGTGGATTTCATTGAAGACGGGCATCAGGGCTCTCTGGCATTTGTGAACCCTTGAGACAAACAGTCCAAGATTACAAGGGAGGTGAGGTACAGATTCCTTGTGCCAAGGCTTTGGTAGAGACTTCTAAGAACAGAGGCAGTGCTCCCTGCCTCTGCTCTGTCACTGGCCACAGAACCCAGCTGGTATGAGATAATGACAGCCAACAAGGCAGGGCTTAAGCCACAGAGCTGGCTCTTGGTCAGTGGTCCAGTCTTTGTGGGCTTCTTTGCAGGTCTGTGCCAAGAGGCATCAGGAACCCCCGATGTTCAATAACTCTTATCCATAAGTCTCAACCCTTGGTATTCCAGAAATAATATATTTATTTTGTTAAAAGTTTTCCAACCTGCTTCTTGATCTGTGAGGCTGTGTCTGTGAAACTAAACAGTTTTGCCTTTGCCCTTGATGAGCATACAGTATCTGCTTTCTCAACCACACACTTTTCTGCTCCTTTCTGTGTGCATCCTCTGCCATTCCGCTGACCTGTGCCAGGCTACTGTACAAGGCTATTGATGCGAATGCAGAAAACCACGGCCCCATCTACAACTACCGGGTGGAGATCTCCATCTTCTTCATTGTTTACATCATCATCATTGCCTTCTTCATGATGAATATCTTTGTGGGCTTTGTCATCATCACTTTCCGGGCACAAGGAGAACAGGAATACAAAAACTGTGAGCTGGATAAGAATCAGGTACCTGCCTCCCTCAATGGTTTCCACTATCCCCCGCCTTTCCCCTTCCCATTGCCGCCTCCAGCAAAATAACAAGAATTTCACCAAGATCTAGTAAGGACAGGGTTGCATAAGT
Source organism: Phrynocephalus versicolor (assembly GCA_023846285.1). Taxonomy (NCBI): domain Eukaryota; kingdom Metazoa; phylum Chordata; class Lepidosauria; order Squamata; family Agamidae; genus Phrynocephalus; species Phrynocephalus versicolor. The sequence continues at coordinate 2,024,962 of JAHTLZ010003468.1, read as the reverse complement.
AACTAGGTGGGAGGAGCCAAGGTGGAAAAGGAATGGCCAAGGGGTTAGTTAAGGTCACGAGATCTTGGCACAGAGTTGAGTGTGAGAAAAGCTTTGTGGGTGGCCATGCAGTGATTCTTTTGCTAGTTTTTTCTTTTAATTTTGGGTTCCACTGTTAGCTGTTCACTTTTTACGTATATTCTCTGGAACCAATTATTATTATTGTTATTATTATCATTCTTCCTTTTTGCATTTCATATTGTGATATTTTACATTTGTTAACTGCCTTGAGTTCCCATTTGGGAAAATCTGGTGGTATATAAATATAAAAATAAATAAATAAATAAATAAAACTAAAACAAAGAGACCAAGGAAGTTCTTCATGAACAAGGTATGTTGCTTTCATCCTCTGAGGCCTGTCTGGCATTTATGTAAATGTAGGTCTAGATCAGTGGTTCTCACTGTAATCCAGGTGTTCTAGGACTGCAATTCCCAGAAGCCTCCACCATCAGTTGTGCTGGCAGGGGGGTTGGGGAGTTGCAGTCCACGAACACCTGGGTCGCCTAAGGTTTAGAGCCACTGTCCTAGATCATGAAGGCTGCAGAGGCCAGTGCCTTTGTATAGCTGTGGATAACGTGTTCCAAAGCAAATGATTAGGAGGACAGGTTGTTCTTGGTGTTGTTGTCTTCTAAATGTTACCTTGATTGAAGGTGTCCCCTCTTCCTCTCCACAGCGGCAGTGTGTTGAATATGCCTTGAAGGCCCAGCCGTTACGGCGCTACATCCCCAAGAACAAGTACCAGTATAAGTTCTGGTACATTGTCAACTCCACTGGGTTTGAATACATCATGTTTGTGCTGATCCTGCTCAACACCATTGCGTTGGCTGTACAGGTGAGTCTGGCCAGCAGAGAGTTAACAGCAAAAAAGAGGATGCAGTGGGTGAAGTGAGAAGGTGGGCGAACACCAGTTGTCCTCCAAGAACATGGGCCTACTTGTACCATGAACATCAGGTACCTCTGAACTGCAATCCCCAGTTTAAGAACATAAGAAGATAAGAAGAGCCATGCTGGATCAGGCCAAAGGCCCATCTAGTCCAGCTTCCTGTATCTCACAGTGGCCCCACCAGATGTGTCTGAGAGTGCACGAGACTAGATATTTGTCTCCTGATACCACTCCCCTACAACTGGCCCTTGAAGTACCCCAGTTTTAAGCCTGGAGATTACACATCTCCATCATGGTTTGTAACCTGTGATGGACTTTTCCTCCCGGAATCTGTCCAATCCCCTTTTGAAGGCATCCAGGCCAGATGCCATCACAACATCCTGTGGCAGGGAGTTCCACAGACTAACAACACACTGGGTAAAGAAATATTTTCTTTTGATTGTTCTCACTATCCCAGCCCTCAATTTGAATGGATGTCCCCTGGTTCTGATATTTTGTGTGAGAGAGAACAGCATCCCTCTATCCAGTTTACTCATGCCCTGCATTATTTTGTACGTCTCAATCGTATCCCCCCTCAGGCACCCTTTTTCCAGACTAAAGAGCCCCAAATGTTTTAGCCGTTCCTCATTTCAGGCATCACCAGAGCCTGCACATGACTAAATAGTTATATCTCTGATGATACCAAATGTGATATGAACATGACAGGAGGCCATGCTTAATGGCGGATATGAGAATCTATGGTTCAGCTGCAGACTGAAATGTAAAGCCATCCTTAGATGGGGGAGGTGGGCACAACATGACGTGATCTCTCCCACGTCCCTTTTCTGTTGAGACGTTTGGACAACAAGAGAACCCATGTGATGGATGGCCAATCTCACTGTACTCTGGACCCGGAGCCAAAAAGGAAAGCCTCAAGAAGGGAAAGATCAAACAGATGAAGTCAAGGTTGTGTTCAGTGTAGCTTGATATATAGGCAATGAGAGAAAGGTTGCGGAAGCCCAACACCGCGTGGGAGAAGAGGTGGTAAAGGTGACGTGGAGTCCACGGGAGACAAACACTGGAGGCATTGGGCGCAACCATATGTCCTTCCAGATTGCCATATTTCTGCAATGAGGGCCAGTGGAAGGCTCTTCTGTTTGCCTCCCAATCCATGCACACATAAGGAGGAGATAAAACTTAGGCAAGTTGGCTTGTGGAGCCTGAGGTTGGCCCTACCTGTTAAGCAATTCACAAGCAACTGCAGCTTGAGATCTTAGCAAACCCCTCCCTCCCCCCCTTCTTCCCCCAAGATGTTCCCACAAGGTTTGTCCCTTGTTTTTGTTTTCAGCATTACGAACAGTCACAGCCCTTTAACTATGTCATGGACCTTCTCAACATGGTTTTCACCGGCCTCTTCACTATCGAGATGGTGTTGAAGATCATTGCCTTCAAGCCTAAGGTTCGGGAACTGGGGGGCGGGGGCGGGGGGGATTGCTCAGAAGTTGTTTTGCTTATCGCTGGGGTTCCCGGTCTTGTGTCCCTACATTTTCTCTTGGACGGCCACTCCCAGAAATCCTGGCCTGCATAGCTAGTGGCAAAGGCTTCTGGGAGTTTTAGTCCAGGAACATGTGAGGATGGCACAAACTGGACTCAAGGTTGGGAACCAGGGGCTTATTGGATCCTTAGCACATAACTCTTCATAAACATCCATAAACTGCCAGGCTGACTCCGGAGCTTCCCTTAAGTCCTGACCTTTTGCATGGTAGTTTCCAACTACGCCAACCCATTCCACAAAGTTTGACCATTTTCACCCATGAGGCTTAACCGGGGGGGGGGGGGGGGGCGGTCTGCTTTCAATCTTCTGCATGGACAACAACTGCTTGCTGTGATAAAGAGTGTGAGAGCACATCTTGACTCTGGGAATGTATCATCTTACAGACAAGGCCCCCTCTGTGCAGCCCCAGAAGAGGCAGGGCACTCAAGCCAAGTATCTCTTGCAGGGTTTCTGCCATTCTTGGATGCTGTGTGTAAAACGAGAGTGCAAGCAGTGGGTCCCTTCAAGTTGGAAAGTGCCTGGCCATATCCTTCTTTGGAGGCAGGCACTGGCAGGAAGGGCTGAAGGGCAAAAGCCAACCTCATGTTTGAAAAATGCCATTTCTTGTCCGGAATCTTCGTTCAGGGACATGTGACATCTTTCGGGGCGAGACTTCCATCTTTGCATGAGATCCTGAAGCCGATCGTATTACTGCCAAGGAAGCTGCCTGCACTGTGCCTTCCTGCCTGTGGTTTCGCTCTCAAGGATAATAGAAAGCTTGAGAGAATGTGTGACAACTGTGTTTAGAGCCATAACCCACATCAGAACTGCAGGTCGAGAAACAAAGCAATGCAGAATAAGATTTCACATACGTTTCCTCCTTCCTTCCCAGCTACCAACTTAATCCTGAATTCCATCTAAAAGCCCAGAATGGTAGGATTCATAATGCTTCACAGAGGCGCTCTACTCTGGATTTAATGAATCTGTCATAGAAGGAAATTGTTGATTGATTGATTGATTGATTGATTGATTGATTGATTGATTGATTGATTGATACAACTTATATACCGCCCACTACCCAAAGGTCTCTGGGTGGCTTACAATTCAAAATTAAAACAAACAATTAAAATCAAGTAAAAACATTAAAATACAATACACTACAATTGCCATCAGAACCCACAATCTATATGATATCAGTTTTAAAACTTCTGGAACAGGAAAGTTTTTACCTGGTGCCAAAACGTCATCGACATCGGCACCAGGTGGATCTCACGTGGGAGGGCATTCCATAGCATGGGGGCAGCTGCCAAAAAGTTATGCAGGATCGGGGCTGGTCCATTTTGCAGCTGAGATGGATTAACACAAAGTGCCCTTCACTTATCCAAATCAAAATGCCTACTCTCTTGAATCAACTGTGTTATCTTGCATGAGCGATTGAAAATCCTATCTCTAAAATAAAACAAAATAAAAATTTAAAAAATTACAGCAATGGCAACGTAAGCAACAAACCAATTCCTTTCCTTCCTTGTTTTTCAAATTCAGTAATCTGCTGTTTGAAACTGCTGGCATACTCTGCCTAACGGTAGGGCCTGCTCTGGGTGAGAAATGCTTCTCTGGATCTTCTTTGTGCTCAAAACAGAGAAAAGCATGGCATCTTGATGTGGGGCCTCCTTAGTGTATGTTCAAAATTACATTGGAAATATAAGGGAGTAGCTGGAACAGATTAGATCAGAAAAAACGTTCTGCTTCCTAAGTTGGAACAGTGCCATAGACTGCACCTAGAAACAACCATGGGGAGTGGTCCCAGAGCCAACCCATTCCGCTTGAAAGAAGCCATGCCATGTTGCTCTGATTTATCTAATGCTAGAGGCTGCTGGAAAAGGAGAGCCTGTATTTGGAGCCCAACTTGGTCTATCGGTACAAGGAGGACTGGTTCCAAAGAAACCGTTTCTGTTGTTCTCTTGCAGCACTACTTCTGTGACGCATGGAATACCTTCGATGCGCTGATCGTGGTTGGGAGTGTCGTGGACATCGCAGTCACCGAAGTCAATGTGAGCACGAGACGAACTCACAGACACCTTGTAAAGTGGGCCAGATAATCACTTTCTCCTGTGGCAGCTTACCTGGGATGGTGTTGTAGCACATCTGCAGCAAAACTCACAGCATTGATCTGTAATGGATTCCTCGGGGGGCATTTATAAATCACGTAGATGTCAATGTGGTATAAGGCTGTATTAAAAAATACAATAGGCACAACATAGAAATGTACTTTACCGGTTATACCAGGGGTGTCCAAACTTTTTGCAAGGAGAGCCAGATTTGGTGAGGTGAAAATGTGTGGGGGCTGACCATTCAGCTGCATTTGGTCCCTGGACTGGACTTTGGACATGTCTCTACAACATGCAAGGAGGCAGGGAGGATGCTGCAGCAATGGAGCCAGGGGCGGGTAAACTGGGCAGGTGGCTGGGGGGGGAGGGGGACGGACAGAGGCAGGGAGGGCAAGGAAACCAGCTGGTGGGGATGTGCGGCAGGCTGAGCCGGTGGGGAGAAGAGGCCGCGGGCCACTCGAAATTTGAAAACAGGCCACATTTGGCCCCCGGGCCTGACTTTGGACATGCCTGGGTTATACGATGCAAAAGCACACCAATATTCCCATTTAATGTACAACACTCATGAGGTTCATGAGATAGATGGTGGGCTGGACTATGAAGAGGCGGCTTGCATAAACAGTTGTTGCCAACATGCACGGCCACCTGTCAGGAGTCCTGTGATGGGGGTCCCTGCATGGCAGGGGGTTGGACTAGATGGCCCATGAGGTCTCTTCCAACTCTATGATTCTAACAAAAATTCTAACAAAGAGCTATGGAACGTGAGCATGTACGACTTTTATACCTTCTTCTCCACATAGTGCATGTGTGCAATATAGAATATTGAAAGTAGTTTTTTTTTAATGTCAGGAGATAACCTTTAAAAGTAATTTACCCATCCATTTTTGAAATCAACCCCCTCATTATCTTTCACATACCTATCTGTGTACCCACTCTGTCATTTTATTTTCTCTCATCTCTTTTTCACCATGCTGCTGCCTTCCCTTGGGATATATGAAACATGGTTTTGTCATCGTCATCTTCTTCTTCTTCTTCGTTATCATCATCATCACAATCCTCATCTGTCATGGCTGCAATTCATTGCCCTGAGTTAGAATGGAGGGCATGTTGGAGAGGTATTACATTCCCGTTTAATCTCTGGAAAGGGGTGGAGTGGACTAAGGAAGGAATGGCTGTGACATAGCGCTTAGGATTGACTGTGATAGAGCGCTGAGGAGTGGCTGTGATGGAGCACTAAGTGTAGTCAGTAGAGAAATCCATGAAGGAGCCAGTGTCTTTTTGTGCCCATGTTCAAATCCCTGCTTATCCATGAAGCTTGATGGGTAAGCTTGGGCCAGTCCTGACCTCTCAGTCTTTCAGAGTTGCTTCACAAAGAGGGTGATGATAAAATAGGGCAATGCACACCACCTTGCCCACCTTGGGCCATTAATGTAATGACTTGTTTTTGAACAGTATCTGTTTGAAATAGCTGGGCCCTGATATGTTAAAGGGCCAGAGGACGTACACTGATGTGGTCGATCTGGATCTCACATGATGCCAGTGCCTTGCAGATGTGCACATGAACATACAAGAGTGGCTGTGGTTACCTTGGGATGATCTGCATTGTTATTAGCCGGAGGTTTGATGTTGGCATGCTGTTGGTGAGGCACCCATTCAGATTAGGGATAGGTTAGCAAAGCACACATTGTAAGGAGCCGCAGAGGAAGAATCTCCCAACTACTCAAACAAGACAGCTAACTGGACCCAGAACCTTTTTACGGGGAATAATCTGATGACTATACATCTGTGAAGATTCTCAGTCATCCAGGTGAGTTTATCTGGAAGTTGAGTCATGGCTACTGGACTTCTTTTTTGAAAGATGACTATGCTGGCCTATGGATGCACAGACACTAAATTGTGTGGTGCGATTGGTCTTCCTTGTGACCTCCCCCTTTGGTCAGTGGTAGTTAGTAAGGCATGGGCTGAGACCCCCCCCCCCAAACTATTATGTCTCGACTACTGTGGGGGAAGTCCTAGGGAAGGGAAAAGTTATTTCTTTGGACACATAACTCCAGGCCATGAGATACAATCTAGAAGTTGTAGTCTGAAACAGTAGCTTTCCCTACCCCTGTCACATCTTTACACACCAGTGTCTGAACATATGGGAATATTGCAAGATGTCATAGGCTGCTTTTACACGACCCCTAAAATCCGAGGCAAAGGTCTCCCAGATGCGGAGCTTAAAATTGTTTTCCCACCAGCTGCGGACTTTTAAAAAAATTAAGTACGACCACGCCCACCTAAGCGCGACCCAGCGCATTTTACAAGTACCTGGTCTCCGGAGGTAATAAATTTTCGGATGTGGATTATAAAGCTGTGGATGCCAGGCGTTCCTTGCCTTCTGTTTGTTTTTGTTGTCCTCCCGCCCCATTAACAGCCTGGAATCCCTACTGGGCTGCTCAGGTAAAGGTGAGCGGAGGTGAGCCTGCATTCTTTTCTCCCTTTTTTAATCCCTCCCCTCACCGCAGACAGGAGCAATGGAGTGCGGAAGGGTGGGAACACAGGAAGCAGAACAAAACCCCACGATCCCTGGTCCAAATTTAGGTTGCCAGCGGATTTTAAAGGTCGTGTAAAAGCGCCCATAGAAACCATGTCCAAAGGTAGCTATGGGAGCATAGGAATACTGGCACAGTATGAGCAATCATGGCACAGTCTGTCTCCCAGTGTTTGCCCTGAGTGATGGTCACATGGATGAGCTTAATTGCCTCTGTCTCAGATGTGAAGACTTCCCTTCATCTCCTTCAACTTTCTGGTTGCTGTCATGTTCCCAGCCCTGTTTCCTCCCTTTCCCCAACCTCATATTTTGCTACATGCTGATACAAGAGAGATGAGAGTAATATGGTTGCTTAGCAACTGCTTTACCCTCTTCCTCTTAATTCTTCCTGGACCAGAGAGAGGCCTAAGACTGGGACAGAGTAGACAGTCATGCACCTGGGGAATGTTGTACCAACCTTACATGACAGTAGGCTGGTTGCTCTGCACTGTAAGGCCTAGGCCAGAGGCCTAGGCCCCATTTGTGGAATTAATTTATGGAAAAACCCATACACACGTACAATGCATGCACACATACACACATTCATGCTTGCAGGTCCACACCTATATGTTATCTCAACCTCCCCATTCACATATCGAGAAATAAGAAAGCGTCGGGGTGAGGGTGGGGTGTGCATGTAACTAATAGCTATAGCTAATTATCTCAGCCACCCCATTCACATTTACCAGAAAACACACATGTCTTTCTTGTTTCTGGAAGTGCGAATGGAGTGGTTGAGAGAACATACATATTAACTATAAACAAAGATATTTGGGGCTGGGAATAATTGACCATCCAGACGATTGCTCGGCTGCAGCTTCATTAATTATCATTCACTATGTTGCCTATGGGTGATGGGAATTGAAATTTTAAAGCTGCTGGAGAGGAATCTCACCCTTGATCTAAGCAGAGCCTCTGTGCCGGGAGGCAGTGTACCCTGAAACGTTCAATGCGTTGGACAGACCACAGGAGATGGCCGACAGCGTTGCTACTGAGGTTCCATGGAGTGCCAGCTGCTGCTGGAACCCCATTGCTGCGTTAGACATTCTCCGACTGAACCCAACTGGGTGGATGTAGCATCTGCGTAGCTACCCTGTTGTGCGGACGCACGTGCATGGTTTCTGGAGTTCCTTGCCCACAGGCCTGCTGCCAACCCGCTTCCTCTCTCCACAGAGCTCCGAGGACAGCTCCCGCATCTCCATCACCTTCTTCCGCCTCTTCCGTGTCATGCGCCTGGTCAAGCTGCTCAGCAAAGGGGAGGGGATCCGCACCCTGCTCTGGACCTTCATCAAATCCTTCCAGGTCGGCTGTTTTCCCTGGGAGTGACCTTGCCTTGGCCTCCCTTTGTGGTGAAGGAGAAGGAGTGGGGGGTCTGAGATTGTGGAAGCTAGAAGGCACACCTGGCGTTGTAGCCCTGGCCAAATGTAGGAGGAGCTTGGGCCATTATTTGTCAGGAAGGCCAAATTCCCTAAAAGAGCATGGCCAATGGCTGGGAAATGGGTTGTTGGTGGTGGGAGTTAGGGGGGAAAAGACGTTTTCAAGATTCGGCATATTTAGAGGAGAACAGTATGTTTGTGCTTTTAGAAGCAGCTTTGTGTAGGACATGCTGGTACCAGGAGCATTTGTGCCTGAGAGCAGGACGCGATGATTCACTCCTTCAAATTCACTGTGTTTTATTACTCTGCCTCCAGGCTTTGCCATATGTCGCCCTTCTCATTGCCATGATTTTTTTCATCTACGCAGTCATTGGCATGCAGGTGAGCAGAGCCCATTTCCCTCGCCCCTCCCCCACATCCCGGCACTTGCATAAAGCAAATTAGCACATGCATGTTCTCAGAGTGACTTGTCAGTTCATCACAGCTACTGAGTGGGCTGGCTAGAGCTGCGCGCCCTTCGAGGCCCTGGCTATAGAGTGTGTACCTGTGCTTAAAAGCCAGCACAAGGAACAGACCTGCTTGCACGCCTCAGGAAGTTATACGTGTGGGGAAAGGTTTGTATATGGGCCTCTATGCTGTTCCACCTGCGACACTACACAGGTTTCTGTGATGATGCAAGTGGAACAGATGACACCTGTGAGGGACATCAGAGGGCGTTCAGTTATTGCCGTACATGGGCAGAGCTTGGATCAAAAGAACTAGGAGTCAAACGGAGAAATCCTGGTGGATGCCAGAAGCATCATCTTGCTCCCTGCTGTAGTTCTAGCATCCTGGCGTGGTTGTGCTCATCATCCACGAGAGGAGGATTCAGGAGGAGGCTCGAATTGTTTGGGCCTCCTCCCTGAATCCTGAATGTTTGACTCATCAGAAACATGCCCCATCTAGAATCTATTTGTGGTACCTCAGTCTGGCCCTGAAAGAGTCTTCCTGCCTTCCAGACCTTTGGCAAAGTGGCCATGCAGGACGGTACGCCAATCAATCGCAACAACAACTTCCAGACCTTCCCACAGGCTGTGCTGCTGCTTTTCAGGTACCTCTAACCCCACACCCCACCCTACGACTCCGTCTCAGGTCTGGCGGAAAAACAGCAGGAATCATTTTGCCTCTTCTCTGACCTCTGTTTACTGAGAGCCCCTAAAGAGGGAGCCCTTAATCACCCGGGATGCATTTTGCTTGCCCAAGCCTTATCTCAGCCTCTAATTATAAATAAGAAATGTGAACAAGCTGAAGGATCATTATTTCAGGATCGGAAGGAAAAGGAATTGGATACAAAAAAAAAAGACTGGGTGTGGGATTAAGTGGAGTTTGGGGGTGTTCAAAAAGGGCTCTTATGTTCTTAACTGTTACACTCTTGTGGCTACTTCATAATAATGATAACAGTGCTGTTCACACAAGTTGAGCAGTCAGTCAGTCTCTTTCTTTCTTTCTTTCTTTCTTTCTTTCACACACATGCATGCACACGCACACACACATATGTAACACATACACAGACAGGCACACTTTTTATTTATTTATTTATTTATTTATTTATTTATACACTTCTATACCACCCGTCTTCCAAAGGAACTCCAGGCCGTTTACAACAGCAACATTTACAATCAGACTACTGTCAAGAATCATGAATCCATAAAATAAACAATTGTCACAACACATAATGAAAAGAAAGCAAACTAATAATCCACCGGTGGACTTATGGCCAGGACAACAAAAAATAAAATAAAATAAAATTTCTCCTTCACTGTCTTCCTTCTGCCTTCCCTCTCCCTCTGTTATGTGCAAATAATTCAAAAAAATCTGTATTTTGCTCCTTGGGCCCCTGGCTCAAGTTATATTTATCTTATGTGTTGTATTTCCCTCCCCCCTTTTCCAACTCGCCAGGTGTGCCACAGGGGAGGCCTGGCAGGAGATCATGTTGGCCAGCTTGCCCGGCAAACGCTGTGACCCGGAGTCTGATTACGAGCCTGGGGAAGAGTTTACCTGTGGGAGTAACTTTGCCATCGTCTACTTCATCAGCTTCTTCATGCTCTGCGCGTTTCTGGTGAGACCTTTGTAGCCATGAAGCCTGTGCCTCCCTCTGGCATCAGCCAGATCCCTCGCCTTCTCCCTCAGTTATCCCAGTTTACCCGCATGAAACCCTCTGTCGTTTCACTTGTCCTGTGGGCTTTTGAGGGGCCACTTTCCAGCCCTGTTCCGTAAAGGTTGACTTCCTACAAACCAACCAGGGAAGTAGTCGTTTTGTTCGTTTTATTGAAAAGCTGCCTCAGGAGCTGTGGTTGGGGAAGTGGAGGACCTGAGGAGGGTCGTTTTTAAAATGGCTGCCATGTGTCCACACAAAGCGTCCTCCGGTGCTTTCCCCTCTGCCCTTGCCCACAGAAGATCTTCAGATGTTTCTGCTCGGCCCCTCTTAGGCATCAAAACAAAGAATCCCAGTGGCGACAGCCGCTTTGAAATGTTTTCGCGCTGCTCCTCCTGCACCAGCAGAAAACGTTGTGTGTGGGTATTCCCATGCCCCAGACTTCGTTGTCAAAACGAGAAGCCTCGAAGCTCGTCACGATCCTCTGTTGTGCAAAACCTCCCTCTTCAACCCCAAGATAGGTGCAGAATGATGAGTGTTGAAAGGCAGTGGGTGGCATCAATGCTCTCAGGCATCTTTTCTGCATTGTTTGGTTAGGCCATTCCGAGGCACGGAGAAGAGTTCTTCCTGGGAACTATTCACCATGTTTTGGAGAATAGTTCCAGGAAGAAGAAAAAAAATCTGATGAGAGCTCTGATGCCTACTGAAGCTTTGTGACACCCACTCTTCCCATTTGGGCCGCCTTCTCCTATGTACCGGGTGTACCGAATCCGTGCCCTTCCAGAGCTCAGATCTTGGACGACCACTTCCAGAGTCAGCACTTCCAGAGTAACTGGGAGTCATCCTGGTTGGAGGAATCTGGGAGCTACAATCCAGAGAAAAAGGACTCCTCCAAGCTCTACCCTCTTCCTTTTAAAGGAATACATATCTGTGGGGACGACACTGCTTCATGCTGCTTTCTTATTATCCCTGCTGGCCGTAGGCTTTTTACAAGCATCGACTCCTTTCTCTATCTCCCTTCTCCTAGATCATTAACCTCTTTGTTGCTGTCATCATGGATAATTTTGACTACCTGACTCGGGACTGGTCCATTTTGGGTCCTCACCATCTGGATGAGTTCAAGAGGATCTGGTCAGAGTATGACCCGGCGGCAAAGTAAGATGGGGACACCCCTTTGCCCTAGCATGCAATTCCGTCTTATACATCTGGGTCTTATAGCAATCCCACAACTTTCCAACCTGGCCTCCTTCGGCAGCTAAACTCTGGAGGCTCAGGTGGATTGTCCTGAAATGGTGCCATGCCGTACCACCAGAGAGGTGAAATTTGAAGAGGGCAAAGCACTGGTTCTGCCTCTGTTGGCTCTGAATCAGCAATCCTTAACAAGTGTCATTTCTAAGTGATGACATCTCTGTCCCGGCCCGCTTCCTTTACTAGCACGGCCTAAGACAGTGGTGGTCAAACTTCGGCCCTCCAGATGTTTTGGACCACAACTCCCAGAATTCCAAGCCTGTATTTCCAATGGCAAAGGACTGTGGGAGATGTGGTCCAAAATATCTGGAGGGCTAAAGTTTGGACATGCCTGGCATACAACCTTTTTTAGTATATGTGCTGCCGAAGCGAGCACTCCTGGCATACGACCTTGAGGTGTCGAATTAAAATGAAGGAAATTCCCTTTTGGGTGTTTTGAAATGTACTTATTTGTTTATTGGAATGTGCACCACTGTTTTACTCATATTCGTGCTAAATGGCATACACTTGAGAAGGGTTATACTGCTGTCCTCATATCTGGATGCTTAAAATGTTTTAAGTTTTTTGTTTGTTTGTTTGTTTGTTTTAGAGTATTTTTACTCCCCCTTTCTCCTTGGAAAAGGACCCAAGGTGGCTTACAGTAATGAGGGATAATATACAGTCCAGTACAATTAAGACATGTTCAATTATTTGAGAACAAGGAATTGAGGGACATCTTACAGCATTAATGTTTATGTAACCCAGCCTGTACGTGAGATAAACAAGCAGGCTGCTGTTGGTGTTTCAGGGGTCGAATCAAGCACCTCGATGTGGTGACCCTGCTACGCCGTATCCAGCCACCCCTGGGCTTCGGAAAACTCTGCCCCCACCGAGTAGCTTGCAAGGTAATTCCCGGCAGTCACGTAGAAGTGCCTCTTGGCTTCTCTCTTGCTGGGGGAATAAAACCTGGAGGCAGAACTCTTAGCATCAGGTTCTGTCCTTGGTTCCTCCTGAGGCTCATGCAGGTTGGGAAGAGGTGGGAAGGCAAAGGGTTCTGGGTTTTGCACCGTGTTTTTTTTTGGGGGGGGGGATTGTGCAAATGCAGTATGAGAAGAAAAATAAAACATTCCAGCTTCTAGATGCAATGTATAGTTATTTAATATGCGATTTCCCTTTTCCTTTTAGTTCATTTTAATTTTATGGATGTTGTCTTTGTATATTATATTTTGTTGTAAGCTGCCGAGAGGGGTCTTTGTTGCTAGATGGGCAGTATCAGGATTAAATAAATAAATAAACCTGCCTACCTACCTACTTACCTAGCTAGATAATTACTTTGTTTCCGCAGAGGCTAGTAGCTATGAATATGCCCCTGAATTCAGATGGAACGGTCACTTTCAATGCCACCCTCTTTGCCCTGGTGCGAACATCTCTCAAGATCAAGACAGAAGGTAAGCTGTCATGAGATTCTGGTGGCAATTGGCCTCTGTGTACGCAGAGTGATTACTTCATGAATCCTGATTGTGAGCCGCATTTTGTGCAATCTCCGAACCAATGGCCAGACTTTTCGCATAAGTGCAATAGTATAAATCACGCTGGTGAATGGCAAGCTACTTTAAGGAATCACTGCTTGTATTCCTCATCACGCTGCCAAGTCACGCTACTGATGCATGACAAGGAATATGAGCAAGTGCTGCTCTAAACTAGCAGCAGTTCAGTCCTTGTTCTTTATGCCACATTGCACTGATAACCTTAAGCAATAGGATTGTGGCTGTGGTTCTCCCCAGGTGCCATTATTCAGTTTTAAGAAATATGGCTGCCCAACTCACAGCAGAAGCTGCTGGTTTCTTCTCTTGCAAAATTTTTAGTGTATCTAATGATCATGTCTGAAAAGAATGGACACAGTGCTTAAGTTAGTGAGGGTCATATTATTTTGAAAACAAAGCATAGTTCTGAGCAGCTTCTACCCCGTGTACAAATCCTAAGAAAGAAGAAGGAGAGGCTGGCTTCCCTCATCTCTGTCTGGATTTTTACAGGACCTGTGCTGGGAGGGGAGGTTTACAGAGATCAGTGCTAGCCAGAAGTGATAACTGCCTGTCCAGCCAAATTGAAATGTGCAACTATGTCATCTGAGTTTCCAGGGCTGAGTCCTTGCCTTAAAAATAAGATCTCTTCCTATTTCCCCAAGAAAAAGTCATGTCCGCTGCCACCAATTCTTGTGTTGTAATAAATCATGATGTTGGCTGTCCAGTCCCAAAGTCCTTCTTGGCTTCCCCTCCGATGCTGGATTATTATTGGTGGTGCAAGCAGAGGAAATGCTGTAGCCCCACTTCATGCCTATTGCCCCATGCGCCTGACCCACCGCAGTATCTATGCTGGTTTTGCTTCCATTCAACTTCAAGAGCTGCGGCGGCGTTGCTTAATGGAGCAAAAATGTGTTGGAGCAGCTTACCCGTTTGACGTGGAAGGGCCAAAAAAGTCTACCCATGTGTAAGGATTTGAGGGCTTCTGTTTATTGGGATGGGTTCATTCTTTCAACAGTGGGTCCACCTCTTGGACTTGAGAACCCCAGCCACTCATTCCTGGCCCTTAGTTCCAAAGACGCTCTCCAAGAGGTGACACTGGGGGTCATGGCAGTGGTCCTCTTCCAGAAGTCTGGAGGATGGTTGGGAAGTCTCATTGTGCCTCCCTCTTACAGGAGACCTGGACATTGCCAACAAGGAGCTCCGGGCTGTCATCAAAAAGATCTGGAAGCGAACAAAGCCAAAACTGTTGGACGAGGTGATACCCCCGCCAGAAGGTCAGTGCTCCCTTTTTCCTAGCGACAAAGCCATCCGTATCTCCTCCCTCCACTACTGTGTCTCCAGAGTATTCAGAAACAAGTAGGGAAAGCATGGTTAGAGGCCCTCCAGGCCCAGTGAGCCATTTCAGCAGCCAGAGACCTTGGAGTAGCTGCCAGCCTTGAGAGATGCCAATGACACCAACATTTGTACTATAACAGTTAGGCAATCTCATAATAGGACTGCTCTTGGTACAAAATGCAAGTCATGCATAGAACCTTTTAGTCAGTTGCACTGGAAGAAAAGTAGAGAGTCCCGCAACACATCCAAGATCTATAATATGAGTCTTAGAACTGCAGAGCTGGAAGGGACCCCATAGGGTCAGTGGTGCCGAACCTTTGGCACTCCAGATGCTTTGAACCACAACTCCCACAGTCCTTTGTCATGGGCCATCTAGGCTCAGAATTCTGGGCTTTGAAGGGGCTTTATGGAAATGCAGATGCTTTGTGTGAGAGAGTGCGGGGTGGGTGGGTTTGGGAACCTCAGGTCTTAATAAGCACCCACTGAAACCTTCCTTTGACAGAGGAAGAGGTCACCGTGGGAAAGTTTTATGCCACATTCCTGATCCAGGATTATTTCCGTAAATTCCGCAAGCGGAAGGAGAAAGGGATGCTGGGACCGGATGGCTCCCCAAGCAACTCGACTGCTCTGCAGGTGAGCCTCCCTCATTTTCTTAGGAGTCTTCTCCTTGCCCAGTCTACTGACCTGGAAGTGGATTGAGGATATTGAGCTGGACTGATCCTGCTGTCCCGGCGTCTCTCTTCTTCCATTCAGGCTGGGCTGAAGAGCTTGCAAGACTTGGGGCCTGAGATCCGTCGGGCAATGTCCTGCGATCTGGAAGAGGAAGAGGAGGAGGAGAACGGGGAGACAGTGTGTGAAGAGGAGACAGTGACCTACAAGGTGAGCCTTTATTGATGGGGTTCTTCTCTATGGCAGGATGAGCCCTGACCGCACGCTGTGTACCATTTTGAACTGCAGACGTGGAAGGGTGGCAAGGCTGAGCGCTCCACCGTATGAAAGCATGCCCTTCCACATTCCCTTCATCGGTTGGCTTTCTGCCAGGAAGCAATATTTTCCTGTGGAGCAGCAGCAGGTCATGCTACCTCCTAGATACAAATTGTCCACTTAATTGAGAATGGAGGGCTTTTCTATACGGGCTCAATTGGAGTGAGCTGGATAAAGGTAAATAGGATAGGTAGTAGAGATGGGCACGACTTAGCGGTATTTTCGTTTTCGTTTTCGGTTTTTCATTTTCGTTACGTAACGAAACGAAAACGAAAAACGGTTCAAAAATGGACCGAAAACGGAAACGAAACGACTAATTTTGAGCCAATTTTGGTTTTTCGTTACTGGAAAAACACATAATGGAGCTAAATGGGGAGAAACGAAAAAATTTTCATTTTCGTTTTCGTTTTTTCGTTTTCATTACATAACAAAACGAAAACGAAAAATTTTGAAATTAGCTCACGAAAACGGAAACAAAACGAAACGGACCCTAGCCAAAAACGAAAACGAAAACGAAAATTTTTTTCTGAGTTGTGCCCATCTCTAATAGGTAGAGATCTGGTATACAATTTGGTGTGACTCTTGCATTGAAACAGCGTATGCACCTTAGGTTACCATATCTGGTTCAACACCTGGAAGAAAATGGAAAAGAAAAAATGTGCCCTTTCCCCCCTCCTATCTCCTCCTGCTTCCATGATTTCCTTTTTTTTTTCCCCAGGGAAAAAAATCCCTGATTTTTAATTTTTTCTAATTTTTTTTTAAAAACTAGCTTCCTCCCTCTGTTCTGTGAAGGAACACAGGAAGTTAGTTTTTAATCTTCCAGTTAAATTTCTTAATTTACCTAGATCATGAAGTGGTTACGGAGTCTGTTTAATCCACTAATGATAGGGGATATTGAAACTGGATGTGAAATTAAAGCATGAGCCTCACTTGGGTTTGATCCCAGCAATCGCATATGCTGGAAACAAAACAAACCAGAGCAATCCTACTCACTCCGAAAGAGTAATAGCCCTGACAAAGACCCCAAAAGGTGCAGGTAGGAACACTCTGGGGATGGACTGGTTCACTCCAGGAGTTATGATATCTCATCACTGGGGGGGAAAGGGGGTGAACCAGCCCATTCCTGCCTGTGGACCAAACAGTAGGACAAATGCCAGTCTAATAACTTGGTCCTCTTCCATTGCTGAAGGGATATTGATTAGCATGGATTAGGACTACAGGACTAATAACATTGTCTACGGTGCTTGAAGGGATGGATTTTGTTTCATGCTTGTGTTCAAATCTCAGACTTGAAAAAATAGCTTCTTGTGGGGAGAAAGAAGAATACATTATCCTTTATAGCACTGGTTCCCAGCCTTCCTAATGCTGTGACCCTTTAATACAGTTCCTCATGTTGTGGAGACCCCTTGCCCTGCTTGGAAGAGGCCACAAGCTCCCTTTGGCCGACCACTGCCCCAGGTGCCATGAGAACTTCCCTCTACGCAGGCACCCTCAGCCAATTGCAGCCTCCGGTGCCATTGACTGACATCCCCTCCAACCTGTCAAGCTGTAACTCACTCTTCCCCCCCCCTCCTCCTCCTCCTCCAGACCCAAGCTGTTTGTGCCTTTTTCTTCACTGGCTCATGGCGACCCCTGTGAAATGGTCGTTTGACCCCCAAAGGGGTCCCGACCCCCCAGGTTGGGAACCACTGCTTTATAGTGTTATGCACTCTCAGAATTCCCCAGGCAGCACAGGCTGGCTACATTTGTGTGGGATGTGACTTGACGGGCTTGTTTTTAAACAAGTCAAGCTACTTTGTGGGGCTTCCACCAAAGTGGGGTAACCCTCAGAGGCCTGTAGAGGAACCTCTGCATATTCTATTTGCTGCATCTTTAGCTGCAATGGGATTTGCTGCCGTTTCCTAAGATATCATCATTCTCTTCCACATAGCTAGAAGGTACGAGGACAATCGGCGAAATGAATATTATTTCCAAAAGCAACGCTTCAATTCTCTGTCTTCCCTTTTTCCTTCCAGAAGGCTTAGTACTAATTGCACGTGAGGTCGGATTCCATTAGCTAGTTCTCTCTGCTTTTCCATGCCTGCTGTTCCATTTCTCTGATCAGCAAAGGCTGCTCCTGAATTCCTGGGACAGCAGGTGCATGCCGCACAGCAAGATGTTTTGCTTCAAATTGTGTAAGGGAAGAGACTGTGAGATTTGCGGAGATATTTGGGGAAAGGGAGGGGGGAAGTATCAGCCTATAACCCCCTTTCAAAAGGTGTCAAGTTCAGGTGTTGGTACAAATCATGCAAGTAATTGCTTGTTTAAATTACAATTTCTTTTGTTTTTGCTGCCCTAATTCAAGAGTGGGTGGGCAGCTAAGAATTCCAGGATCTCACTGGTTGAGCTGCTGTGGTCTAACCAAGAGGCAGTGCTACCTGCCCAGAGCCAGAGAAAAGAGGAGCAGAAGGACCAAGGCCTTTTGAAGGCAGCAGATGTAAGGGAGGGAGGGGGCATGCAGAATCAGGGAATGGAGGGCTCAGAATTACACGCAACCTAAATTTCTCCTAACAAATTGAAAATTGCAGCTTTTCATAATTGTCTCCAGATGTTCACGGGCCATCCTCCCCACCGCCACCTCCAACACACACACACACACACACACACACACACACACACACACACACAGGTTTTGGTATTTTGCCTTGTCATCTCTGGAGTGAATCATGCTATGTATACTTTGCATTGGAAATCAGAGGAAAGCCAATCTGATGTCGTATCAGAAATGTCTGCTCCCGTGGGAATGATCCAGACAGAGCCGTTCTCAATTTGCACGGAAGGTAAAAGTTAGAAAATCAGCAGGAGAAGGCGTGGAAGTGAAGGGATGTGACCGGAAGAGGAATTGGAAGCAAAAAAGAAAAAGAAAAAGAGGTTTCGATTTTTCAGTGTGGAATGGTGGCCTTTCATATGGCTTTTGGGCTGTTAGACACAGGGCCTTCTCGGCAGCTGCGCCCAAGCTATGGAATGCCCTCCCGAGTGAGATCCGACTGGCACCAACATTGATGACATTTCGGTGCCAGCCAAGTAAAAACCTTCCTGTTCCAGAAGTTTTTTAATTGACACAATATAGAGTGTGGGTCCTTTGATGGCAATTTTAGAGTTATGATTTTAGTGTAAGGTTTTTATTATTGTTTTTAATTATTTATTAATATTCTATGTTTTAACTCTTTTAATTTTTTTGATTGTAAGCCATGCCCAGAGACCTTTGGGTAGTGGGCGGCATATAAGTTATATAAATAAATAAATAAATAAATAAATAAATAAATAAATAAATAAATAAATAAATAAATAAATAATATTTAGAGGGCTTCAGTTGTCCCCATCCAAACATGAATGAAATGTGCTTCACACTTCCATGTGAAATAGCTGTGTCGATGTTGGATTGCGGAACTAGATTCTTCACACCAAGTCTGAAGGGACCCAGAGGCCACCAAGGGTGGGAGAACGAGGGCCAGGTTACAAGACATGCGTGTTTCCTTCCTTCCTTCCTTCCTGTAGAGCACCGAGGCGTTGTATGGCAGTGCCCCAGACCACCATGTCTCAACGGCTGGAGCTTCACCAGACCAGGACAGCAAGGCTATGGTGAATGGCCTTGTGGGCTCCCAGCAGCCCTCGAGTGTCAGCATCTCCCACATGACAAATGGGCCGACCCAGTACGAGGAGGATGCCGTCGGTGATCAAGATGAACCCACTGAACTTCCCAACATTGCCACCCGCCGCAGGTTGACCAGGTGCTGGGCTTACAGCTTTGGAAGCAAAGGGATGCTATTGGGGGCCTTGGGGGGGTTGTTTGTAGGACTCCAGGGCTCCTGACCACTTCCTCTTTTCTTTCCAGACGGAGCTCCGAGGGCAGCTGCATCCCACCGACGGTGAAAGAAGAAGCCACACCACCTGACGATTATGGGGAGGACACCTCGGTCGAGCAGGGATACTACAGCCGAGAGGAGGACTCGGAGAGCCTAGCCTCTCGTGACAGGTGAGAATGAGGTGCCGTAGGCAGAGTAGACCACCTTTGGATAAAACATGGGGCTTAGGTCTACAACTTGAGTCATGGGTGTATTGAAAACCCCTTTCTCAACAGAGGTGGGAGACTCAGGCATAACTTGTATGCCGCTTATCACACTGCCCTTTCATCAATCTGCAGAAAAATCAGAAGCACTTCACACCTCCACTGGCAAGGCCATGGCTAATGACCCATACTTAATGGGTGTTGGGAAGGGTTGCATCGGAGGGACTTTAACGCACCTTAGAACCATTGTCCACTTAACAAGCCTATTCAGGCCATTGTCCAACTTATGAGCCTATTCAGACCAGGATGATGTGAAATTAAGGTGAACTATAAATTGGAGGCCTCACCACTAACTTTCCTCAGACTGATGAAGCTGCTTGGATGAGTAGCGAAACATTTTGATCCTACACAAAAAGAAGTCCGGTTGCCAGGACTCAACTTCCAGATAACCTCACCTGGATGACTGAGAATCTTCACAGACATTGGGCTTAAGGTCCTTCCATAACTAGCAAAGGCAGAGCTTTTTTAATTCAGATCAACTTTAAGAACATAATGCCACAGGCCGGGTTTTAAAAACCCTGTAACACCTTGGACTCTAATCTTGTGCTTTTTTGGCCATTGCCATATGGTTTTTATGGTTATTTTCAATACAATCATTGTTTGAATTTGGTACTATGGGAGCGGGGGAGGGGATCATTTTCTACTAGTGTAGTGTTTTCTGCTACCCGAGTGGTATAGAAATTAAATGCTTGGATGGATGGATGGATGGATGGATGGATGGATGGATGGATGGATGG
>JAHTLZ010003468.1:1987214-2002044 GCA_023846285.1 Phrynocephalus versicolor | reverse complement strand
ACGGAAACGGAAACGGGAATACCGCTAAGTCGTGCCCATCTCTAGTCAAGGGTCATCACACGGGAAAGGGTTCCTATGCTGGGAACAATCTTATGTAAAGTGACCCCTTCTCCATCCAGGAATTGCTCCACCCCAGCCCCCCCCCAAAAAGCAGCCCTGCCATTGGACCAAAAAAGCTCTAGCTAGTACACAGACCAGAGTCAAACTGGAGCGCTATTGCCTGCATATCATTTGATCGCCAGGAAGTGGCTTCTGCCAGACCGTTTGCCGCAAGCAGTCCAAACTGCGAGCTCTGTCCCCCCATCTGATTCCACCTTACGTTTCTTGTAAAGAAATGAAAGCAAAAACAAAACAATGAATGCGTCCAGAGGAAGAATTCCACCTAGCTGTCTCCCGAGTATTCCAGTCTATCTGTGAGCCTTTCTCTCCTTCTGAACGGGGGGGGGGGCAATTAAACATTTGATGCCTCCTCCTGCCTGCCACCTGGTGGGGTATCGAGAGACGCAGACGGCAGAAAAAGCAGAGGTCCTACACACGGCGCCTGGCTGCCTTGTGCACCACTGCAGAGTTCTCTGTGGCTTATTGGTGGAGCAGATGGGGTGGCAGTGGGATGGGCTGAAGGTCACTGGGGATAACAGATTTAGAAGCAGGTTCTAAGTTCAATTCATTTTGGAGACACATCAAACTGTAGGGAAGTGGGCAGTTTTCGGGCACCAGCAAGCGGCAACCCTCTGATGCCTTCTCTGGCCTTTCCTTCCTTCCTTTGGCAGGCCGCAAACCAGCCTTCAGCATCCAGTGCCTGCAGCGTCAAGGCAGCTGTGACGACATTCCCATCCCAGGGACCTACCACCAAAATGCACCCCCTTGCCGAGCCCGTGGGCAGGTAATTTTCTCCGAAAGGTGTCTTGCGTGTGAGAGAGTGTCTGGACGGAAGCGCCCACTGGTGCACCACCGTGGCAAAAGGAGATGCGAGCGAGGACCTCTTGAAATGCTGGATAGCTCAGTCGTTTTAAGATCTTGAGCTGCGGAGCCAAAGGTCGAGGGGTTCGATTCCCCAGTGTGCCTCCTGGAGAAGGGACTGGCCTTGATCATCTATGGGGCTCCCTGTCAGCTCTGCATTCTGAGGATGATGTTGAAAACGGAAAGCCCTTTGCCCTATAAGCTCTCCCCCCCCCATGGATCCCACCTCTATAAAAGGTTGTTGCTAGAAAGGCACCGCATAGTCTGAAAGATGGCTTCATAGGCCCGAGCTATCAGACCAACTGAAAGCAGACTCAGGGCCACATTCTGGAGGGCGCTTGCCACGCGTGGCATGCAACACCGTGTACATTGTAGCAAGCAAGTCAGAGTCAAAGCACAGAGCTGAACACTCTAGGCTGCTTTTACACGACCCCTAAAATCTGCTGGCAACTTAAAAATGCAGATCCCCCCAACATGGTTTTTGTTTTGCTTCCTGTGTTCCCACCTCCAGCGCTCTGATTGCTATTGCTTCTGTCTGCGGTGAGGGGAGAGAGAGAGAGAAATGCAGGCTCACCTCCGCCTGCCATCAGTAGGAGCTAACTGTTCCAGCCATTCCTGTCTGTTAAAAGCAGGGTGGGGGGGGGACCCAACAAAAACAAACAAAAAGTGGAGGAGGGCCAGGCATGCAATGCTTTAAAACAGTAACAAGGAACAGCAACAAGGATTTTACCTCCTCCAGACCAGGTACTTGAAAAATGCGCTGGGGGGCACTTAAGTGGGCGTGGTCATACTTTTTTTAAAAAAAGTCCGCTGCTGGTGGGAAAAACAATTCTATGCTCTGCATCTGCGAGCATTTTGCAGCGGACTTTAGGGGTCGTGTAAAAGCAGCCTCTGCAGCTGTCCTTTCTGGCTCATCATCCCCCCTTTTCTCAGCTGATATTTCATAGAGCTACTTCCCCTGCATCTCTTTGTGCCTTGTGATACAGGTGGGCTGTAAATTTATTTTAAAGCCAGCAAGGAACAAAGGAGGGCAAAAAGCCTGGTGCTGTATTAAAATTAAGTTTACAGTTGTGTACGAATAACACACACGTTCCTAAACGAAACACCCTCTTGACCACGTGAGATGCTGACCCCTAGACACGTAGCTGGTTCCTGGCTTTCTTAAAATTTTAAAAACCAGTTTTCAACTCTTATTTCATGGCCGCATCAGGCAGCCTCTGGCTTTCTTCTTTGGCGGTGCCGCGTGGCTCTCTGTCCTGTGCCGTTTTGGTAGCACACGGCAGCTGCATGGCTCTCATCCAAGCTCGCAGAAGCACTGAGGACCGATGGCACAGTTGACCATGCTTCGTTCTGGCTATTCCTGTGAGCGACCTTCTGCTGTGTCAGAACCGGCTCTGGCCCTTCTGGCCCCAAGCTGCCCTCTCCAACTGGGAGGAGAAGCATCCCAAGTTGGGGATGATGTGTTCAGCCAGGTGCCCAGGGAGCCTTTGAAAAACTGCTGCTGCTGGCACCAAATGGCGGCCTTCCGGGGGCCATGCCCCCTTTTGAAGGGGCAGGTGCTGGCCGGGCGTTTGCACCTGCGCGGGCCGGCCAGTGCCCGGATGCCCGCAGCCGCAAAGCCCGCTGGGCACTCGGGATTGGCTCCGACGCCCCTGCACGGTGTTGCCAGGCGCCGCGTGGATGGCATGGCTGGCGCCATTTGCAGCTCCTCGGGGGTCCCGCAGGGCTGCGGACCACAACACTGGACCTGGTAAGTCGGATCCAGAATTTTGTGGTCCAATACCAATCCTTGGTGTTTATAATACCCACACTGACACTTGTGTACTTATGGGAAAATATGGAGGCCACAGCTTTATTGGTATTGGTTTTGACTGCAGAGGCCAGGGATCGACACCCCACCCACCCCTGTGCAAACGGGGAGCTTTTGTGGCTCAAGTGCCAGGGGAATGAATGGCTGCTTTCCCTCATGGGAATATGGAACCAGATTACAAAGCACACCCATGTTATTTATTTATTTATTTATTTATTTATTTATTTATTTATTTATTTATTTATTGGATTTTTATACCGCCCATCTGGCAGCGAGGTCACTCTGGGCGGTTCACAACAATTAACACATTCAAACAATTCATACAATAAAACCCTAAAAATAGCAATTGATGGCTCTTATCTACCTGCAATAGGAAACCTGTGACCATATCGACCTTCAGCTTCCATTGGTCCTAGCCAGTGTCACCAGGGGTCTCTAGGGCAGTGATGGTGAACCTTTTAGAGACCGAGGACCCAAAGTGTGATTCAGAACCGACTAATTTTTCACAAAGTGCCAATACGGCAATTTCACCTGAACGCAGGTGGCTGTCAAGGGGCGATGTCAGGTGCCGACAGAAAGGGCTCCGAGGGCCACCTTTGGCACCCGTGCCATCGGTTTGTCAACATTGTCCTAGGGTGACAGGCACTATAGTCCAGCGACATCTGGAAGGCCACTGTTTACCCACCCATGCCCTCTCCCAGGAAGGTGAAGGCAGCCTGCCAGGGTCTCCCTACTTTGTCACCAAAGGAAACCCTCCGGCAGCCTGGGAGATAGAGACTCACCCCAGCACTTCCCACAGGCTTCCTAGCCAACATGCCACGCCAGAACAGACCTGTGTATTGATACCATACTGTTGTGTTAATAGAATAATACTTTTTAAAAGTCAATGCTAGATGTTGACAAAGCTGGGTGTTGCCCCCATTGCCTGGGGGTGGGGTGGGAGTTGAAGTGATTCCTAAAATGCAGCAGTGTGTTCTGTGGTGATTTAGTGGTCAGGAGTGGCCATCATCTTGATAGCTCCAGCTCTGTTAAAGTATACTGTATAACCCTTTTATGCAGGCAGGGATTTGTTAGGTTCAAGGAAAGATATAAACCACTAGCAGAGATTAGCAGCATTGTGGAAGAATAAATGCACATAGTGATTATGGAGCTAGGAGACCAATGAACAAGGCAATAGAACTTAGTACAAAGCTTATACTGTATTACATGTGTACACATGATAAAGAGTAATATACAATAACTATATACAAAGCACAGCATATAGAAAAGATACAACAGAGCGTGGGAAAAGCTGCCGCCACTCCCAATTTACAAAGGTTTGCTTGATACCTTTATACACAAAGCAATATGGTGTAAGCCAATCACACACTACATGGGATGAGGTGATTTAGCTATACCACCTTCTGTGTTTAATCATCCTGACCTTCCAGTACTGATGATTCTTTACACCTGTGACCTAGACCTAATACACATTCTTGTCTAGCTCATGACATAACATTATACACAGGATGCATTTTGTAATCTGTTAAATATATATTACAGACATTTTGTCAGAACTGTGTCTCAAAC
Organism: Phrynocephalus versicolor; assembly: GCA_023846285.1. Taxonomy (NCBI): domain Eukaryota; kingdom Metazoa; phylum Chordata; class Lepidosauria; order Squamata; family Agamidae; genus Phrynocephalus; species Phrynocephalus versicolor. Next base: position 1,997,705 of record JAHTLZ010003468.1, on the reverse strand, counting down.
CACCACCACCACCCCACTTTTCTCCTTCATGTTCCTCTCTCCAGGGCTATGGCAGCTACGACTCATGGCACAGTGGCAGCCACTCCTCAACAGCTTCCTCGCATTCATGGGCCACGCCCCCGAAACGGGGCCGGCTGCTGTATGCCCCCCTCATCCTGGTGGAGGAGGCTGGCTTGCCGGCACACAACTGGGAGAAGAACAGCAGCAGCCTTCCACCGATGTCGCGAGCACGGTGGTATCTGAATGAGCCAGAGGTCCCCTACCACACCTACGGACACCTTCACGTGCCCGGCCAGCTCAAGCACAGCTACAACGATAAGCGTGGCAGTGCAGATAGCCTGGTGGAAGCGGTGAGTCAAGGGCAGGGTGGGTTTGCTTGGGAAGATGTGGGCAGATACTTTGAGGCCAAAGATCGTACCAGCCCCTCGACCCTGGCACAAGACTGAGGCCCACAAGCACGTGAGGCAGCCCATAGACTGGGTGCGAGGGTGAGATGGCCGGTGGGGCAGGCAGAGCTAGAAGAGGCCACCCCAACTTGGAAATACAGTCCGTGCGATCTTCTGGTTTTGATGACTGAATTTGTAGCCAGGACATGGCCCATGTGATCCTTGGACAGACTTGTACGCAGGCTACGCTGAAAATATTATCCCAATGGCAGACAAAGAAATGCCAGATCTTGCAGGCAAAAAAAAAAAACCAAAAAAAAAAACCTAACCCGAAAACATTGGCCTGTGAGGATGGGTACCTGTTTGGTTCTGGTGATTGTAGCAGTGACTGAAGAGGAAAGAGCCTACCCAGAGCACTGAAGCACTTGCAGTGTTTTCTAAGGTTGTCCTGGACATTGCCTATTCGTTTCTGAACCCATGACTGTTAGAACTGGCAATTATTTTTAACAGAAGCGTCAGTTTCTAAAACTTGTGATGTCCTGTGATATCACAGGGTTGGGAACTGAACAATATCTATCTCTAAAAACACCAACCCACCTTGCCTTCTCAGCGATGTAGCCGACTGATGACTCTGCCCAGGTGTCATGTCAAAGCACAGATTATGCTAGCCACAATTTGGAGTCCTGAACATAGCTTGAACTTCCATGCATAGAACAAGCTAACCATAGTTTGGATCTGCTCTTCTCACTCTGCTTACCGTATCTTAGATTTGGATTCATAAGTTTATTCCTGGCAAAAATCAAAGAAAAACAAAACAAAACAAAACATGTGGCACCTTAAAGACTAACTTTCATATTTTAATGTGACGTTTCGTGCACATGTGCACTTCTTCAGACATATAGCCGCAGAATGAGGTGTGGGATACTGTATAATATGAGATATATTACAGTTTATATTGAGTTTATTCCTGTTATCATGACACAGCAGGTTCTGGAGGATTGGCCACTACAAATCATAGTGGCTTTTCCAGCTGGCCTCCTGCCAAGGTCACAAGGAGCACAAACCACAACTTGCCAGCTCTCTTTAAATCATGGTTTCTGGTTCTGCTTTGCCAGCAGATTGAAAACCGTGATCCACCAGTCCAAACGTTACACTCAACTGCAGACATGGGCCGCTCATGGTCCGAGCGAGGGCTTTCATGTGTGGGCCCTTTCTTTCCCTTACAGGTCCTCATCTCGGAGGGCTTAGGCCTGTATGCCCAGGACCCCAAGTTCGTGGCCTTCACCAAGCGGGAAATTGCCGACGCCTGCCACATGACCATTGATGAAATGGAAAGTGCCGCCACAGACTTGCTCAGCCGCAGATTTGTTGGCAGCGAACGCGGTGGCCCGGGCGGCAGTGGCGGCCACGCCTTGTACAGCAGCGACGGGGAACACAGCGGAGCCGGGAGTCTAGGCCCCGTTTACAGCGATGAGGAGCCGCTCCGTACCCGGGAGGAAGAGGACTTGGCCGATGAGATGGCCTGCGTCACTTCCTATTGACCATGAAGTGCCCCCTGGTGGGGCACAGAGAGAGACATTTGCCACAGAGGAGATTCCTACCCCCTGCCCCAAAGCTCTGGAGCCTTGGGACTCAGGGCAAAGACTTGCTCAAAGGTGTGCCATGTTGGGAATGATGGCAGGGTTTGTTTGTTTTTAAAGCCGAGACCAAACTGTGAAAAACCAAAGGTTGCCCTCGCACTGGGTGAAGCAAAAGCAACTCTCCACACTTAGGGCTCGGTCCCACGTCCCTTTAAAAGCAGTTTAAATTACTAAATAAGCCTAGTCCAAAAATGCCGTCCCCATGGCCACCGGGCTTTTTGAAAAAAAAGAAAAAAGAAAACCCGGTAATGATCCCTTAAGCGAGGTTTCTGTGACTCACCTACGAGATAGAGAATTTTTTGCCTCACTTTGAAAATCCAGCTTTTACGGAGGCAGATGCCGTGGGACCATGCAGATGATCTGCATTTCTTTTTCTTTCTTTTTTCGGCTATTCCTGGGGCCGATGGGCTGTGGGTTTTTTAAATTTATTTTTACCTTGGGAGAAACAGGAAGCTCTATCTATCTGGTCCTACAAGCATTAATTTCCCCCAGCAAAGTGGTTCATTTTTTTCAAATGCTAGTGCCACCTGCTGGCCAAGGGGGCTGAACTGCACTTTAAAATTAAAAAAACAGCTTTTGACTTGAGAACTCTTGTCCCACATATTAAATCACGTGATGGGACGAAGAGGAAAAGCCGGACCTTCAGAAGATCAGGATCAAAACCCAGATGTGACCACAGCCTTAGAGAAACAATCCAGATACTTTTCCGGCTCAGGCAGTCTGCTCCTTGCTGCTCCTTCTCCAGACATTTGACGACTCTGGCTGTGGTCCAGAAAGGGGAAACGCCACCCTTGGAAGTCTTCCCACAGGGAATGACCGGGAGTTTTAAAACGACTGGAGGTTCTTCTTAAGGAGGTTGGAAGAGGAAACCTTTATTTTATTTTATTTTTTTCTATCAGAAATAATAAATACTGTTTGAAAAACGAGGAGGTGTGTTTTACTGGGCAGGCGTTTAGAAAAGGAGAAAAGGGAGAGGTTCTTCTTCGTGGACTTTGTGAAGGCACACAGATGGGCGCTGACCACCCATTTGTGTGGCTTCACGAAGGACCACTCGAAAAAACACGTTTACGGTAAGTAACCAGTTCTCCTCAACCCCGGTGATCCCACTTTCCTCCATTTTCTTTAACTATCCTCAGTTCTTTACTGAATCAGGTTTCCCACAAATTAGATGTTTCTACCCTAGGAGTTTATAGAGGGGGAGCAAATTGTTCCTACAAAACTGTCTGGTTTCCTGCTGGTGGTTTTGGCGAGTCTTTCCACCAACCGCACGATGACAAAGAGCCTGGGCCCACCCCAACGATTTCTTGTACAACTTTGCAGGGGGGTGTTGTTCCTGCAGCAGACACCACTGCTCGTTTGGGTGCAGAGTTGGAGATCATCCTTTTCCCATACAATTTATTTCTGCGTCAGAGGTTCCCAGGTTAGTCAAACATATTTTTGAAAACCGATGACTTTATTATTTTAAAAAGAGTTTCAGAAGTGGAGCTCCACTAAAGATTCCCCCCTCAAGGGTTTGTTTGTTTGTTTGTTTTGCAGAGAAAGAGGGGGCTTTGTTTGCTATTTTTATTTTTATTTTTATTTTTATTTTATTTTTTTGGAGACACAGCTACAAGCATTCCTGTTTGGACATGAAACTCAGTAAGGACCACTCTTACTTTAGATTCACATCAGATTAAACACAGACCTATCCAGCATACCACTGGGGCTTCACACAGACCTCTTATTTTAATAAAAACAGGTTTGCATCATGCAAAACCCACATTGATTTGCTCCTAAAATCACATTATCTATTTGCCAGACGGAACATGCAAATTAGAACTATTTTCTTCCTGTAAATCATATATAGCTCTTCGATAACTGATCTCATAATTCCAATACTCAGAGGATTGCTTAGAACATGCACATACATATTATCTTTTTATTTAAACCATTTTGGCTCCGCTTGTAACTTCCACAGTGGCTTCCAGATCAAAATAAAACAGGAGACAGCCACTGCCTTCATGTTTTTAGTCTAAAAGACACAACATGAAAGGCAAAAGAAAAAGAGAGCAGAGGAAGGGAAAAAAAGAAAATTTAGGCACCAGTTCTTGGGCTTAAGACACTCTTACAGTTAGCATTCATGACACTGAAATATTTCAGGAATCGGGGGAGCTTTTCCTCTTTTTGACGCCTCTTGTCGATGATTTTTTACTTATTATTGTTTTGTTTTCTCATTTTCTTTTTTTCCTTTTCAAATTTTTCCCCTCTATTTTTGCTGATGTCACTTTGTGTTTTACTGGTTCTTTTAACCTTTATTGTTAACCACATGGAGTTCCCTGGGAAGACCGGCGGTATAAAAATAAAATAAAATAAATAATAAATAATAAATAACAGGACCCCCAATGTGAGGTAGCAAAAAAACTGCTACTCAGTGACAGGAAAGGAAAAGCCAAAGGCTTGATAATTCTCTGAGCTGACCCAAGTCCCCTTGCCTTCTGCCTCATTTGTAGGATATGGGGTTTTATTTGTTTAAGCCAGGGAAGTGGGAAACTGTGGCCCTCCAAATGTTGTTAGATTATAATTCCCATAATCTCTGGGCAACCTATCTGGGGGGATTATGAAGGTTGCAGTCCAAAAGCCATCTAGAGAGCCAGAGGAGTCTCCCTCAGAATTAATGTATGGCTAAAAGCGGAAAATGGGTGTTTTTCTTAAAATGTTCAAGAAATCAAAAGAGCCTTCCAGCTGTGCCCGAAAGAACAAACCCATGGGCACATATTGTTTCACTAAAAGTACAGCCAGGATCTGACATCCCATCGCACATTCCACATCTCCAGGATAAAAATACGCCAGTTTATCATTTCAAAGGTACCAGTAAAGGCAGTCTACCTAACATGTGGCTGTTGCCCCTTTGTTCTTCGAAGCTTGGGTCTACAAGGAGAGAATAAGGAAGGCTTATCTTCTGTCATAAGTGATTAAAAATAAACAGGGAAAAAAAACACAACACAGGAAGCTAGGCTTGTGACATCAAGGATTACGAAGGCTGTTGCAGTAAACAATGACATGTAGAAGTGGGTGTAGTAGATCTCCAATTGTCACCCTGCCTAGCAGTCAGTCTTATACATAGGACTTATTCTACCTTTCATTCAAAAGAGTTCAGGGTGAGGGCGTGGTTCCCTACCTCACATAGCCCATCCATTCTTACATTACATTCCACCTTGGCTTCACTGGGCTCCAATCTATGTACAATGGCTTTCCTCCTCACCTTCTCCTCACACTTGTGAAATAGATATGCATGTTCTGTCAGAACCGACTTATAGCAATCCTAGCAGGGCATCTAAAGTAATAAGTGAGATATTTTATGCATGTTCTGTCAGAACCGACTTATAGCAATCCTAGCAGGGCATCTAAAGTAATAAGTGAGATATTTTAAGGAGGGGTTTTCACCATTCCACTCCCTCATTGAACTGGGAATTCAAACCCTGGTCTGTCATTTGGTCCACTACACCACGTTGGACTTGTGAGGTAAGAGATGCATTTTGAGAGAGGGTGGGATCACAAAAAGGACTAAGAACAGGAGGCCTCCATGGTGTACCTCTCTGGCAAATTCCATTTAGGATAGTCCCACCCTGGTGGTGCCTGTCACTTAATTTTTAAAAAAATCTGTTTGCAGATCTGCTCATTGTGTACGCACCTATGCAAATGTCCTGTTGCCTTAGGCCAGGCATGATCAAACTTCAGCCCTCTTGATGTTTTGGACCACAACTCCCAGAATTCCAAGCCTGTATTTCCAATGGCAAAGGACTGTGTGGGAATTGTGGTCTAAAACATCTGGAGGGCCGAAGTTTGGACACACCTGTCCTAGGCATTAAGCACTGCGTTCAACTATTAAGTCTACATTCCATGACACTAGAAAGTGAAGGCTTGGGTGATATTATTTATTTATTTTTAAAGGGCCAGTATCATATTTCTAGTTCCAACTAGAGTGGACCTATTGACTTTGTGGGATTTACTCAAGGAACGATGTAACCATCCAGCAATCAGTTCAGTTGGTCTACTCTTGGAACTTTTTCTTCTTGTTATTATATGCTATCAAATTGCTTCTGGCTTCTGGCAGCCCTTCCCAAAATGTCTTGTCCTTCCCAGGTCTTGTAAACCCAAGCCTGTGGGTCAACTCATCTTGTATTTGGTCTTCCTCCTTTCCTGCTGCTTTCCATCTTTCCCAGAAATATTGTCTATCCCAGGGAACCCTGCCTTCTCATCATTTGCCCAATGCTTCAATGTTTTTGCCTCCAGAAATAGTTCCAGCTTGATTTGACTTGTCCAATCATCTTTCTGGCAGACCAGCACATCCTCAAAGCTTGCCTCCAACGTCAAATTTCAAACAAAGCATTTCTTTTCCTGTCAGCTTTCTTTACAGTCCAGTTTTCACAGCCGTACATGGTGATGGAAAAACATCTGATAAAGGCCAATATTTATGGGATTCCAGACTAAGGGGAAGGAACTGATGCTCAGCTGAAGAACATATACTGTACCTTGCGGCAAGGGAAATAAAACCTTGTGCACTTTCTCATGGTGCAGCGGTTAAACGGCTATACTGCAGCTAAAACTGCTCATGACCTGGGATTCAATCCCAGGTACCCGGCTCAAATTTAATTCAGCCTTCCATCCTTCTGGATGTGTAGCCTGCATGAATAAATTGTAAACCGCCTAGAGAGTGCTTTATGCATGATGGGATGGTATATAAACCGAACATTTTGCTTTTTGCTTTACTCGCTGGCCATCATTGTAGCAAACATCAAACTATAGAGAACAATGGTTTGATATTATATGAAGCGGTTTCCCATGTTACTTCATGATTCTATAGCTGCTAATCTGGAATAGCAGTACAGTGGTACCTTGTATAAAGGAATTAATCCATTCCAAATGAAATTATGTTAAGCAAATTTTCCTTTATACAAATTCCTATACGAATGCATTGAAAATGGAGTAATCCCATTTTTATGTTGTACAGATTTTCCCCATAGGCAATTATGTTAAGCAAATTTCCCCTATCTCCAGAATTTTTTATGTTGTACAGATTTTATGTTATACAAACTGTTTGTTATACAAGGGTCCACTGTACTGTTATAGATGTCAATAAAGGATGGGAGGGAAACATGTAGGTCTTCAGGCTCCATTTCTCATCATCCACAGCTGTGAGGGCTAACACAAATAGTCCAGAACTGCTGAAACAGAGCTTGGGCAAATGACTTTTTTGGACTACACGTCCTAGCATTCCTCAGTCAACATGGTCACAAAATAAACTGAAAAAAAATCATAGCATCTTTTCACAAGGCTTTCTTATACCTCTGATGCTTAAACCACTTCACCTCAAAATGCCATAAACATTTGAAGGACATTGCAGATTGCCAAAAGGCGAACTTTGCCTTCCCGGCTGTTAATATTGAGCATATCGGCAAAATTTAGTGAAACGTAACCTTGGCTGTGCTGCAGACATCTTGTGAAGGGAAGCATTATTTTAGGGGAGACCAGTAAGAACTTCTGTGATGATGAATTTTAGAACAACACCTCAGTGGGTGGAGTGGGCAATCTAATCTGTGCTCTCAGCCTAATATCAAAATAGGCCAGGCGCTATTTGAGCATTATTTTATCCCAATCAAGAAGTAAGCAAAATATTATCTAGAAACTATTTTAAACCAAACCTTTAAAAATGATTAACCACTAAAAAGAATGGCCCATGCCCTGAAATTAGTTCCTTTAAAAAAAAAATCATATTATCCTTCAGTTTCAGATTAAATGTAAATTTCCCCTTTCCTTTTTGATTGGAAATTATGACTGATGGATACTGCACTCCCAGCAGGGTGAGGAAATTGCCCTCCAGATGTTTCAGGACTACAACCCCTATCAGACCTAGCTAAGGATACAACATCACATGCCTTGCACTTCAGCAATGTCTTTGGGGTGGGCACTCATTCCTTGCCACTGTTTTGCCCTTTTCCGTCTGGTTATTTCTAAGCTGCAGCTCTTCACCATCACTTGAGGAAAAAATAATGGGCCTCAAGAGATTTTTATCCCCCAAGTGTAATCACAGTTACAGTATCACACGCTGCTACGAAAACTCACGAACTCAGCCCCTAAGATTTATTTCTGACTTTTGTTTTCCAACACAGCATTTGCTGCGCTTTATGCTTGCTACTATAAATAAATAAAATCATGTGATGTGGTGTCTCCACAAACCGCCTCCAAAACCGACCGACCAACCAACCCTTCAAAACCTGCATAGGATTTGGAGGGTGGGTTGGTATATGACTGTCGGAATATACCCTTTGGGGAAGGGGGCTCTCCAGACCAAGCCCAGTTTAGAGATAAGTAACCATTATGAGGGGAGTGAAAAGGCTTTGAAATCCCTCCACAACAGCGAGTCCACCAAATGGTTAGACTCTGCTGGCGAAGAGGTTAACCGGCCCTAGTCTTCCCCATTCTGGCGAAGGGTATCATGTTTCTACTGAAATGATATTAATTATAAATACATCTGTGCCTCTATATATACTGTCTGCTAGCACGTGGGTTTCTTATACACAACTGTATCTTCTTTTATTTACAGGTCCTTTCCCTTTTTTTTAGCAATATAGAAGTGTCCGCTATCACAGGACCACAGCTGGGTGGTTACTTCACGTCCTTCTTTGTTCCACGACTCGTTTTGTACCGTGACAGCATTGGTCGCGATCACATGGTTTTGTCCCTGTTTCAATGTTCCCATGGTCATGATAACTTGTCTCATGAGAAGTGTTACCTCACGGTATTATACTGTGACAAAGACTGGATTTGTCTAGCTTCCTTTTTCCTTTTTTTTGGGGGGGGGGTTTAAAAACATTCTTTTTCGATATTTCGCTTCAAAAAAGGACACAGTTTTCTGAGAGAAACAAATGTTTTGTTGCGTGACAGTAGTTACTACAGTGTCTTGTCTCGGAACAGAAAGCGGGAACAAAGAGTGACAAGGTGAAACCCTACCCCAGCACCAGGTACAGTATTGTCGCGCTTAGCACCCGTTCCGGGGGCGTGGTCGAGACAAATATCAGTAGTTGCACGATGGACGTAAAGTAACAATTTTTGTACCACTCCTAAATGCAACACTAACAGAGACAAAAGGGATGTGAAGTAACTGGTGTTAGCTTTTCCTGCAGCTTCCCACCCACCCTCTGCTCTCCCGTTTGTGTCAGGTTTTGGATAGTAAGCTTCTTGGGGCAGACACCCTTGTGTAAAAACAGCAAACACACCTAGATGCATGATCTCTGCCCCTTTGTTTGAAGGACTGGATTGGGAAACCCATGGCTCTGAATCAGTGGTAGGTTTATATCAACAGCCTTGACACCCAGTGCCTAACGAAATTCATCTTGCCAAGAACTTTGCCTCCGAGATTGTCCTCCTGGCAAACCCCATCTTACCATGTCTGTGAAGATTCTCAGTCATCCAGGTGAGTTCATCTGGAAGCTGAGTCACATGGTAAGATGGGGGGTTGAGTCATGTCAACTGAATTTCTTTTCTTGAGAGATTGAAAACATTTTGCTGTTCATTCAAACAGCTTTGTCAGTCTGAGGAAGGTTAGTGGTGTGACTTCCATTTTATAGTTCACCTTGATTTCATATCACCCTGGTCTGAATAGGCTCATAAGTTGGACAAAGGCCTGAATAGGCTCGTTAGGTCAGCAAGGGCCTGAATTGGTTCATGATCTGAATAGGATCATTAGGTGGATAATGGCCTGACCTAACAAGCCTATTCAGGTCACTGTCCAACTTATGAGCCTATTCAGACTAGGGTGATGTGAAATCAAGGTGAACTATAAAATGGAGGACTCACCACTAACCTTCCCCAGACTGAGGAAGCTGTTTGGATAAGCAGCGATACGCTTCCATCTCTCAAGAAAAGAAATTCATTTGACATGACTCAAACTCCCCATGTTACCATGTTTGGATTTTTAGTACTTTCCTGGAAGAAGTGGAATATACCCATGAAAGCTCATATATTGTGCACTTTTTATTTTTTTAGCAGTGGCCTATAAATGTATCGGGGTGTGGTGGCTCAGTGGACTAAGGCTCTGAAAACTGTTGGCTGCAAAGTTGGCAGCTTGGCAGTTCGAATCCCGGGTGCCAAGCAGCGGAGTGAGCTCCCACTGTTAACCCCAGCTCCTGCCAACCTAGCAGTTTGAAAGCATGTAAATGCAAGTAGATAAATAGGGACCGTAAAAAGCGGGAAGGTAAAACAGTGTTTCCTTGCAGCCATGCCGCTCATGTGGCCATGGACTTGCACAACACTGGCTCTTTGGCATGAATACAGAGATGAGCACCGCCCCTAGAGTCGGACACGACTAGCACGCATGTGCAGGGGGAACCTTTACCTTTACCTTTATAAATGTATCACCTATTACCTATTCTTATCTATCTATCTATCTATCTATCTATCTATCTATCTATCTATCTATCTATCTA
>JAHTLZ010003468.1:1929057-1963338 GCA_023846285.1 Phrynocephalus versicolor | reverse complement strand
TGTCGACAAGCTGGAACATGTCCCAGAGGGGATGACCAGGATAGTAAAAGGACTGGAAATTGAACTCTGTGAGGAACAGTTGAGAGTATTCGGTATCTTTAGCCTTGAAAAGAGAAGACTGAGAGATGAAATGAGAGCTGCCTTCAAATATCTGAAAGGCTGTCTTATGGGAGATGGAGCAGGCTCATTTGGTCCAGCTCCAGAGCGCAGGACTCAAAATCATGGAGGGGTTATTTTGACTAAACATGAGGAAGAATTTCCTGACAGGAAGAGCTCTTCAGCAGCTGAACAAGCTGCTTTGGGGGTTGATGGATTCTCCTTCATCAGAAGTCACCTGTCAGGGTTGCTTTAGCAGCGGATTTTCTGCTTCACAATGATCCATGGGGTCCTTTCCAAAGCTCTGCAGTTCAAAGATTATTATGATATTATCATCCACAGAGCTAATTTTAATTACAGTAACATTTTATCAGGAGAATAAGAGTGAAGAGAGTTAGGTTTCTTATTGTGGGGGAGGGAGTTGTTATTGTATCATTGTGCAAGGAAACAAATGAGGGATACAGTATGTGGCAGGTTTTATTTAGACTCCCCATCATGCTGTATGTTGTTTTCCCACGTTGTAAGAATTGCTCTTTTTAGCCATTTAATTCAAATACATTGTTTTGTATCCCACTTTACTCCTTTGCAGAACGCAAGGCAGTTTACCAGATGATTTTAGAGACCAGCCCTACTTTAGAAAATGCAATAGATTACAGCATTTAAAAAAATCCCTGTGGCTGACATCCAGTAGTGCAGAGTAACACTGCATAAGGCTGATGACATCATCCACCATAGCAGTTTCCTGGAAATTAAAAGTTCCTGATCCCCTTCCCTCAAAGGGCCTTTTCACACGACCCCTAAGATCTGCTGGCCACTTAAATTCGGACCAGAGATCTTGGGGTTTCGTTGCTCTTCCTGCGTCCCCACCCCTCCGCACTTCCTTGATCCTGTCTGCGTGAGGGGAGGGAGAAGAAAAGGGACAAAAGAATGCAGGCTCACCTCCGTTTGCCGGCCCAAGCCTCCCCGTCGTCCTGATTCCTTCTCTTAAAGGGGCGGGAGGCAAAAAAAAAAAAAAACAGAAGCGAGGAGAGCCCGGCACTCTAGGTTACATCCGGATCTGGGATTTTTCACCCTCCGAGAGCAGGTACCTGAAAAGTGCGCTGGGATGCGCTTAGGTGGGCGTGGTCGCACTTAATTTTCTGTAAACTCCGGAGCTGGTGGGGAAACAATTTTAAGCTCTGGAGCTGGGAGCCATTTGCGGCGGAGTTTAGGGGTCATGTACAAATACCCAAAGTTTCTGAGGCTCCTGGGGAAGCTGTTGTGGGCTGAGGTGGAGCCGTAAATTTCACAAAATTACCATCAAAAATGAAAGATTCTGCCCCATGGCCCCAATGCAAGTCGAAAGGGACCCCAAAAGAGCCTTGGATCCTTTTGGTCATTTGGGGTTTGATTGGGAACTCTTAAATCTTGAAAAAACCAGTCCAGGCTAATGATGTCATCAGCCTTATGCAGTGTAACTTCACTGGATTTCAGGCCTAGCGTTTTAATACCATAATTTATTGTGTTATCTGAAGCCTGCCTGGCTTTTAAATTTATGTTATTAACTGTCTGGAAACGTTATGAAAGAGGTGCCAGAACAGAAACCCGTGAACAGTGAAGCAGCAAAATGCATAGAGGCATTAACAGGACATCCCTCTGCTTGCCAGAATCCCCAGTGAGGACCTGGTGCCTGGTATCTGTTAGCACTCAGCAATTTCTCAGGATCCAGTCTGACGCTGGGGCTCCTTGACTGGAAACATCCAAGCTTTATATATCTTTAGGCACCATAGCTATTAATTGTATTTTCTGGTTAACCATACCTACGCTCAGCCACGTTCCCTATGTGTGCATCTCAGCAACTGGCAAAAGGATTACAAAACGCCATGCCAATTTGCAAAATGGTAAGAGACAAAAAAATCTAAACATTTTCAAGAGCTGCCCATTTGGGGATGCTCTTTATCATCAGGTTGTTCCTATGGAGCTCCAGTTGGGTCCTAGATGGCAGCAAGGCAGTACAGACTTCATGATCCTGGGGGCTGCTCACCCAGCCGTCTCCAGCAGCTCTCAGCAAGCAGAAGGGATATCAGGTTAATCTTTCCACGTACAGTACTTACAGCTTTACTATTCATGATCCCTGTCCTAGCATTTCTTTTATAATGTTTTTACCTTTTCCTTATTGATGCATTAATTGCCTCGGAATCCAAAAAGAGCTTCTTGTCAGCCTTGGTAAGATACGCCCACATGTATATATATTATAATGTATTTCCCAGAATGCCAAGCCCAGCATCTTATGGATGGATGTAGGTGAGCCCTAGTGGAGTTCTGTTTCTACTGGAGAAATCGGTCAAAGAGGTTACCTTTGTGCTGCCTCCTTCTTGCCCAGCAGTTCTTTATGCTAGAAGCACCTCCCCCATGCAAATGACGCCAGCAATACACAAAATATGGCGTCGAGATGGTGCCAAGTGCTTTAATAAGTCAGTTCCTTTATCTAACTTATAATTTAAAAGTCAGTGGGCTTGGTGGCTCAGCAGGCTAGAGCACTAAAAACTGACAGCGGCAAAGTCGGCCGCTTGGCGGTTCGAATGCCGAGTGCCACGCAGCAGAGCGAGCTCCCGCTGTTAACCCCAGCTCCTGACAACCTAGCAGTTCGAAAGCATGTAAATGCAAGTAGATAAATAGGTACCACCATAAAAAGCGGGAAGATAAAACTGTGTTTCCTGGCAGCCATGCTGGCCACATGGCCACAGACTTGCACAATACTGGCTCTTTGGCTTGAATACGGAGATGAGCACCGCTCCTAGAGTTGGACACGACTAGCACGCATGTACAGGGGGGGAACCTTTACCTTTTTATCTCCTTTATCTTGCAGGTGTTCTTCCCCAAGAAAAGGATGCTTGATTTTGGGGAAACACACTCAACATATAACTGTTTCTTCTCTCCTTTTGTCTCCCCCTCACCCGCCGCCACCTTTGGAACCCAGGTCTTTGGCTTCCTGAACCTGGTGCTTTGGCTGGGGAACATGTGGTTCGTCTTCAAAGAGACCGGTTGGAGCACCCCCTTCATGAAGTACCCACCTCCCCAGGAGAAGCAGCCAGCCCCTGATACCTACGGCGAAACCTACAACCAAGCCCCCGGCTATGGACAGCAGGACTCGTATGGGCAGCAGGGTGGCTACCAGCCAGATTACAGCCAGCAAGGCTACGGGCAGCAGGGAGAATATGGGCAGCAAGGCAGCTATGTCCAAGGCGGGCCCACTTCCTTTGCAAACCAGATGTAGGCAGGTAAGTTATGAAGACCCAGCGTGTAGAACAGTGGTTCTCAACCTGTGGGTCCCCAGATGTTCCTGGACTGCAACTCCCAGAAGCCTCTAACACTCACTGTGCTGGAAGGGGTTTCTGGGAATAGGAGTCTAGGAACATCTGGGGACCCACAGGTTGAGAACCGCTGGTGTAGAAGCTGGGCAGAAGGGTGGAGTGGGGATGCTGTGGTCCTCTCATCCATACACAGAACTGGGTATGCTCTGCGAAGAACACGCTAGCACTCTATGCAAGGGCAAACAAGATCTGCTACCTCTACATACATTATGCGAATCGGTTCTTGTGTCTTGTTTGGTATATCCTGTCATAGTTTTACTAGCCATGCAAGCCGGAAAAGTAAGGAACTTTGCAGGGCAGCAAAGCTCAAACCGTTTACCACTGGGGAATCATATTCAATCCTCTTTCCCTCTGGCTTTTGAGACTTCCGACAGAACTTGACTGGATGCTTTCAGGTAGATCGTAGAAATCTGAGCGCAGACCCTCTAGCTGAGAAAGTAGAATTCTGGATACAGAACCCCGTTTGGCAGTTGCCCTGTGCTGCTACGGACAAGCGGAAGGCACCACAAATGTACTTGGTGTTTTAACTGCACAGTGGTCCAAATGGTATGTCTAAGTAAAGACTCTGATTGTAGATAATGCAGCTGGTAAGAACTATTAGGTTAGCAACAAGAACAGTATATGTTCTGCTAACAATGCTCATACCCTAAGTATTCATCTCCCAACTTGGGGGAGTGACTACACTGGGGAGCCAGATCTGTTTTTGGAATTAGGTTGAGCCACTGCCTCCCTTGGTTCTTAAATGGCTGTTAACGTCCACACTGCATGCAAGCTGGTGTGAAGTGATTTGGTGCCAGCCACCCCTCTAGGTGAAGAAACAACAACAAACAAGGGAAGAGATCAGGCTGATTTCTGTTTAAGTTGTTATGTTGTGTAGTCATCAGGAAGAACATTGAGTCTAACTCAACGTCAACATTGAGTGCCAACTCGGATGCAAACGTATACATTATTTGTCCCTGTAGTTGCCACCTTGTGGGAAAGTTGTGGGTCCCACTTCTTGAATTCTATTACATTCACAATACAGTATGACAAAAGTCTTGCAGATGGGGTGGGTGGAAGAAGAAGAAGTGAGGCTGGCACAAGATGGAGTAAATCTGAGGATTAAAATTTAGGCCTTTTCTAGATGGAGCACATCAGTTGGCTTGGAGTGGGTGGGTGGGTTTTCTTGCCATACGCTGCCAAGGTTAGGATTAGGACTTGGTGGTAATGGGTCATAGACAGTGGGAAGAGGTGATAAGGCTGCCCAGTGCCTGAGCTGCTGAGAAAATTGAAGGCCCAAGTGGCAAATGTCACAACCATATGATGTGATTCTGTGTCAGCTTGAGAACAGTGGACCAGAAGGGATCAAGCTGTCTTGTTGTATGGATTCCCTTCTTTCCAATGAAAGGGAGCCCTTCCTACAGAAGATGTGGGAATTGCCCTTTTGCCCCCTACATGTTTACCTCTGCTGTGGTGCATTAGAACTGATCTGAGCACTGGATACCAGCTGCATAAGTCATTTTACAATAGTGCAGCACCACAAGTCACTACAGTGGTGCCTCAACTTACAAATTTAATCCGTTCCAAAGCATGCTCTTAAGTCGAACTACTCTTAAGTCGGGACACCTATCTAAAACATTGAAAAAATAGTTAAAAAATCAAAACAATGAAAAAAAATTGTAAGTCGAGCAGACCATATCTAAAATTTGTAAGGCGGCAGTTAAAACGCCAACAGTTAAAACGCCAACAGTTTTCTGCTCTTAAGTCGAATTGCTCTTAAGTCAAGCTGCTCTTAAGTCAGGGTACCACTGTATACTGGATTAATACAGCTATCTTTGTGACTGATCTTACATAGTATATAGACAGACAGACAGACAGAGAGAGAGATATGCTAGTCCAGTAGAGTCCAATATAGAATACAGACAGAGAGACAGACAGACACAGGTGGATGTGGCAATGGAAAGACCCTCTTACAAAATCAAGATTGCATCTACATTCAATAAAGAAACAGAAGCAGAATGAGTTTTTAAATATTAGAAATAATGTAAAGATTTACCCCCCCCTACCCCAAAAAGTTTAAGCAAAATCTGTCAATTATAAAACCAAATACAGTACTTGACATTTATCTTTCTTTGCCTTGTAAAGTATGAGAAGCACAATGAAAATAGCTGGCCCTCTACCAACCCCCAGACCCCACGGAACGGAATGGATAATGCCACTGTCATGGTGTCTTAAAGTAGCTTAAAATTAGCTCCAGTTATGAATTGGGTCTCCTTCCGGGCATCCAACTATATATTGTATATGTTGGTGAATGACACCCCACACATCTGGAGCTGTATCAGCATGACCAGGATCTCTGAAATTAGAGCTTTTTGGATAAACACTGATAAATAATCAGCTGATTGGTGCACCATAGTCTGGCCTCCACTTTTTGAACACTCCTGCTGCCTCCAGGTTGCCATCCCAACATCAGCGTTGAAGTAAAATCCAGCCCGCCTTGAGGTGGGGAGTGCTAAACTCAGATTCGATTTAGCCAGTCCAGTTGGGTTGTGGTGGGGGGTGGGGGGGAAGAGAATTGATTTGCTCCCACCACGCGCCCCAGACGTTTCTCCTGCCTGAGGCACTTTGGGCAGCCCTCTGTATTTCATTCAGCTTGGTGACGAGGACTCCAGAGGAAATGGCTGCCGGTGGGTTCGATTTGAATCATAGGGCCTAGCGCCAAATGGCAAGGCAGTGTTTTCCTGGTTAATCCTCTCTCTCTCTCTCTCTCTCTCTCTCAGAGCTCTCTCTCTCTCTCTCTCTGCAGGTCCCTACGCCCCAGTAGGAGATGTCGTGAGGAGGAAGCCGCCATCCTGTCACTGCCCCCCATGTCCCCTCGTGCAGGGGAAAGGGGGGGCTGGTGGGTGCTTGCACTGGGAGGGGGCTGGCGGGGTCCCCCCCCAGGATGAATGTAGATGTTCGTGCTGTTTATATATATATATTATATATATATGAGAAACTACAACTAGAGATAGACCGCTCCCTCTTCCACTGTCCCATTGCCTCATGCACCCACTCACACACACACACCATGCGCTACATCATTCCCCACCCCTGACCTGAGACCGCTCCTTGACCTTACACTCTTCCCCGTGTCCCTCCCCCATCACCCCAGGTCCCTGCCTTCCAGGACCCTTGCCTCACCCCAGCCAAAACCCAGCGACCTTATCTTCCCCACCTGTTTCTCTCCCTATACGCTTCCAATCCCACCCACCCCGCACTGGATACTATGGCAGGCACGGCATGAGTGGAGTCCTTCATAGACACTCACCCCAAACCATGGCTAACTCTCCTCCATCTCCCCTTCACATGCCTTGATGAGAACAAGTTGGCCACGGGGGATGGAGGTGGGGGGAGCAAGGGGATGAGGTGATGGCGAGGTGGTGATGGTGGTGGTTTGGATTCCATCTTGAGTGTCTGAATGCCCAGCAGTTTTAGAATTTAGGGATTTTTGCGGTTCAGTCCTCTAGTACTTTAAGTAAAGGTTGTTGGTTTTTTTTGTTTGTTTACATACACAAGCACAGGTCTCTTCTTCCCAACTCACCTCCTGCACCCAGGACTGAAGGGTCACAAAAGGGTGCTGTGGAAAGTGGGGGGGGCAAAACTCTTATCATTTCCCCCTTCCCGCTGGTCCCTTCAGGGTGTGGAGGTAATAGTAAAGTGTGTGAGCTTAGGAGGGATCCAAAGCATTTGGATGCTTCTGGTGGTTTTGAAGAGGTGTATGTTCCTATCATCTCTCCAGAAGAGTCTATTCTAGTGGGGAGTATGGGAGTAGGGTGGGGATGTTGGCTCCTAGAAAGTTGTCTTTCTGGGGGTGGGGGGGTATCAGGGCTTTATTTTTCCCCTCAATACCAGCATGTATGCCATGACTAGCACTCTACCTAGACCCAAAGTTTGGGGCCGAGGAGAGGGGGACTGAGGGGGAGATTCAACCATCCATCCCATTTCCTAAATCTTCTCTGCTTTTCCCCCTTCCCTCTGTACTTTCTCTCATATTCAGTTGTCTGTGACTGCATAACGCAAGATATTTCACTACAGTTTGCTTTGATACATTTCTCCCCAACACTAGTATACAGTACTTATGATCAGAGCAATTAAAATTGACATTAGGGATGGTCAAGGACTTATGAGATCACCTTTTGTATGAATTCACCAAAACTTACAACACTATTTACATTACAGGGGGGAAGAATTTGAGATGCTCAGAAAAGGGAAATGTGAGAGAAACCAAAACAGATTTGTTAATCCAGGAGGAAGGGTTTCAGATCTTCTCTCTTAAAAGTCTGGCTTGGAATCTCTCTGCATTCAGACACATTGAGGGTGCCAAATTGGAGTTGCCACCGGCTTTTTTTTAACCCCCGGCAGGCTGCTTGCCTTTAACAGCTACCTAGCAGACAGAGACACCAGAATCTTCTCCATTCTGGGAATAAGTGCAGCTTTCTGAATCTGGCCAGTGAGGATAGGTAAGGATTTCACTACAACATTTCCAGAATTGTGCAAGTGTTCTCAAGGGTAGCTGTAGTCGTGTCAATCTGATGCAAAGCAAAAACATAGAGGGTTCCTGCAGCACCGTAGATGTTTATTATGGCACGGGCTTTTCTGGACTACAGACTACTTTGTTCAACATCAAGAGTAGTCTCCATATTTTCAGGACCCTCTTCAGCCCATATGACCGGTGGCAAGCACCGAAAGCATTGATGGTGAAAATGCCATTATTGCATTTTTTTCCATATTTGGGATGGAAAAAACTTGGGATTTTTTAAAAAAAATCAAAAACACAAGGGATAGTGAAATGAACAGGCTGTTACCTGTCCCCTTACAATGCCTGGCTGTCTATACCCCAGGTCAAGCATTAGAAGGTGTCTGCTCAGCCATAACATTTCTGAGATGTGTGATGTTCAGGGTCTCAACCTGCGACAGCTGCCGGGAGGCACAGATTTTATGAACACCACATCTGCATGAAGCTGCAAATATACAATATGGTTCTAGCACAGACAGGTCCCCTGTAGAGGCCAGAATCCATACCTTTGCTGCCTCCACACTAAGGCAATTTCACAGGGTCATGGTCCTTGTCCCTGATCCATATACTGTATTTTTGCAGACTGAGCCCCTGAAGAGAGATATAGACGGGGGGAGGGGGGGGTTACATTTTTCAGACTACAGCTTCCATAGTCCCAGTGTATGCTGGCTAGGAAATTTTGGAATTTGTAGTCGGAATAAGCCGTTTGCCCAATTTCTACAGTACATAATTCATGGGACGGATTTGAAGGCTTACCCTATGTCATTTGTGAGTAGGGAATCATGTGAGAGATATCATGGAGGATTTAATATAGATTCGTAGCGTTTGATCTTGGGCACTTGTTATCACACAGTGCGTTGGAGGGACATGGGCCGCATCTGAGCTTGCTTCAAAATATGTGGACCTAAATTAGGATAAGAGTAACTTTAATTCCTCTCTTCCCACCTACCCCATCTTTGATTCATTGTATTCGAATTGAAGCTTCTATCATTCTACCCTTTTCCCTATATTATTTTGGGTTTTTTTCCCCTAGCAGTGGTTCGCCTGTATTTATTTTTCCCCATCTTTTTCTCTGGTCCATCCCAAAAGTCTGACTTCTCTAATCTCAACCTACCACATTTAGCCTCAAAACAACTTATTTTTTTCCAGAGCAACCAAAGCTTCCCCCCCCCCCCTGCCCACCCACCCCCAAACTTCAGCCCTCCCTCTCCCACCCCTCCACCCTCCCCTGATTCCCAGTGGCACTCTGACTATATATTACTCAATGTCTGTGTATCTGATTGTGCCGTAATTGTGCGTTTCGGTTTGTCCGGCTCTTTGCCCCGGTCGATATTGTGTGATTTTTTCTTCCATCTTTAAATGACAAAATGACAAGAAAAATACCAACAGCAGCAGCAGCAGCAAAAGGACAGGAAAATATGCATCGATCTCCCAAAATCTGCCCCCTCACCCCACAAAGGTATAGAGAACAATAATGGATTGAAAAACAAATAAAAAGAGAAAGAAAATGTATTTAAAATTAAATGTCTCTGTATCTTTATTGGAGAGGGGCCCTATCTGGATCCTTGTCTCCTAAGTGTCAAATAAGACTGCATGAGATCCTATCTTTATATCTTGTAAGCTGCCGCCACCAATTCCACCCTCTCCCAGGTTTTATCCACTGCCTGCTCAAGATTCCACATGTGTCAACTTCAGGGAGGGCTCCAGGTGAAGTATTCCATGCAGGCAGGGTAGGGTGGATGCCTCATGAAACAGATTTATGGAATCCAGAAAGGGCAACATGTGAATTTTTGCGAGGAGAGGGTTACTGGTGGTGCTAAGAAATTGCTTGTTTACCTGCCAAAAAGGCCATTCCAGTTTGATTGGATTAAGTTATGGGTGTACCTTAACTTGGTTGGGGATGGGATATCTAATCAGTAGCAACAGGTCTTGGGAATGGCCTCCTGCTGGTCAGCTTGACAGGTTTACACACCACCCAGCCAGAAATTACTGTTCTGTGCTACAGTTCTCAGAATATTGATGTTTACCAGGACATAGCCCTTGAGGCTATTTACAAATACAGAAAACAAAAACAAAGCAGTTCTTATGAAGTCTTGCCGTGTATTTGCGCTTGTCGATCAGCTTTGCCCACAGCCTTTAGTAGTCCATCTTTCTTAGCGCCCCACCCTCCATCACAACCTCCATCCTCCTCGCCTCTCCCAAGCCAAGAATGCACAAATGTGGCCCTCTGTGCTGCCTAAGGTTGGTGGGTTTTTTAGGGCAAAACCACTTGGAGCGTCCATGTTGCCCACACTTGACTGCAGGACCCCCCCCAAAAAAAAAAAAAAACTAGAAGCTAAAAGAGAAGCCCAGAAACTCCCAACCCCCTGAATTGTACTTGAGTCTTTGCTTCTCTGAAATGCCAAGTCTTTCCGTCTCTGGCATAGGTGGCAACTCCTGCAATGTTCGGCGTTCCTTCTGATTCATGCAGTCAACTGCAGGTGAGTTGAATTGCTCCATGTCTACAAGAGACAAAACCAGCTCTGAAAACGTGAGCCTTGCCAGCTATAGCAACCAGATTCCCTTCATTTGGCCTCCTGGATGTTTGTTTCCTTAACAGCTTTTTTTAAAAAAATAAATAAATTCTTCCCCTTCAAATACTTGGACTGAGTGTCTCTCTGCTCTACAAGAGCCTTCACCTTTTTATCTTCTCCTTTCATTTCCACTGTAGCTATGACTGGGAACAGAGGAGTGCTTCAGTGTAGTTTGATCAGATTATATGCACCTTTACAGGACTGGAATGAAAAGGCAGATTTTATTCTGCTGTTATATGTCTGAAGAAGTGGGCATGTCCATGAAAGCTTACATTAAAAATATAATAGCCTTTAAGGTGCCATGTTTTTGCCTTTTGTTTTGATTTGATTTGATTTTGGCCTGGAATTATTGCACAGAATAACAGGGCTACCTCTCATAAAACTTGGCTATTCCTTAAATCAGGAGGAGTGGGAATTTTGTTTCAGATTTTTTTTTAACAAAAATTAAAAAATATGGCCAACTTCTCGTGCAAGAGATCAATGGAATGGAAAATTTGCAAGCTTTGACGTCCTGGAGTTCTGTCTCCCATGAACTCATTTGGGAATGGAGTTAGTGGTGCAGGATGAGATTTTACTACTTTCTTCAAGTGAGCTTTTCCTAACAGCCGCTTGCCTAGGAGAAATCCTCAATGTGAAAAACGTAATTGCAAGGAGATAAATATTATCACTTGTTTATGTCCATTAGACAAAATATAGAGATACTTTGGATTTCAATTCCCAGAAAACTCAGCCAACACAGCCGAAAGCCAGGGAGTGTAAAGTAAACACTGGAGCTCATCAAGCTGCTCATCAATGAATATATACTGCCTGGTGGCAATGACTTTCTAGGCACTTCCAGCCTTTGTTTAAATTAAAACCCAGAGGAGCAGCTACTAGAAAAAAACCCATTATAAAGACCAAAACCTACATAAGCTGGGGACACTATAAAAGGACGACAGACACCTGAAACAACAAGTCACGTGTACTATTGTAAATGTTTCTCACCCACAAGAGCTAATTATTTCTACTCTTTGAACATGATGGTTTTGTTAGTTTCACCCAGCTAGCTGTAATATTTGCACTAATCTCGGTTTCCAAAGAATCCCCTTTTTACAAATGGTACCTTGAAACTTATCATCAACACCGATTGGTCCCCCTGAAAAACAGATTCAACTTCCTATAACAAAACCTGCTCCCACTATACCATTCCATATGCCCACCAAAATTATCTAGTGCCCAAGATGGGAGCAGGCAAATTTTGGGCCTCTAAAAGTACCTGTACTACAGTTCCTATCCTCCCTCACCATTGGCTGTGACAGCTAAGAATGACAGGAATTGTATCCACCATTATATCTTCTTCCTAGCATTTTCCTGCATATGGAGCGTCAAAACGTACTCACTCCTGGCTTAATGAGAACTTTCCTTCAACGACTACTAATGTTTGGGTTGGGTTGGTGGTTTGATAAGCAGAGGTGTGCACACACTGCTATCGTATAACCTCCAAGATGAAAACAGGGCTGGCCCTGCCATTAGGCAGTCTGAGTTGGTGGCCTCAATTGGATCTGAGGTGGCAATTTGTTACTTTTGTATCCTATTTAAATTGGATTTTCTCCTGGTGAGGGGGGACACAAGACGGCTAATTACATTATACCCTATCCTATCCTTCTGTTTCTAGATGGTGTGGGTAAAACTTGTGGGGTTTTCTGCTTACGTGCCAAATATGGCCAGTTGTTTGGGTCAGCATTGTGGGTTCCTTTTTGGGGAGGGGACACTGTTTGCTGTTGCACCTCAGGTAGCAAAATGTCTTGGGCAAGCCCAGATGGCACTCGGAGGTGGGGGGGGTGAAAGGGATGAACAGAGGCGCCATCCAGAGCATGCACCCAATGTTGAAATCCTGTTCCTTGTCACAGCATGTCACGCCAAAGTAGGTCCACTAAATCACAGGGGAATTTGGTGAGTCACCTCCTCTGCCAAGTTCCACTGGTTCTATTGGCTTACTGTACTCTCGTGTGACATACTGCGTCACCTGATTCCACCCACTGAGCCTATACAGGAAGTCCGATGTATGCTCCTGTCATGGCCTCGCCTTCTAAGTCTACAGTGTGGGTCACAGGACACGTGCCTTCTATTAAAATAAATATACTCCTGCTTTTTAGACAAAAAAAAAGCTCCAGAACAGTCTACGATAAGAGCAATAAAATCAGCACAACTCCTTGTTGTATTCCAAAAGGCATGACCCACATGGAAAAGGCAAAAGGTGAGGAAGAGAAATGCTAGCAAACTCAGGCACCAATTTTTAATGATGCAGAGCCATTCTTACAATGACCAGATGATACATTTCATGGAAAGGAAGATTCCCCACAAAGCTGGTCCCAGCAGAGGCAACCGAGACATCCTATTGCTCTCTGCTCTATCCTGATTGAACTGGGTACACAATGAACCAGCTTCGTACACTGATGTCTGAACAATCAGGAAATACCCACAGTGTTAGGGGTCGAGGAGCCAGTTAGTTAATCTAGAGCAGTGGTGGTGAATCTTCAGCACTCCATGTGTTTTGGACAACAACTCTCAGAATTCTAAGCCTAGACTGCCAATGACAAAGGACTGTGGGAGTTGTGGTCCAAAACATCCGCAGCACCGAAGGTTTGCCATCACTGATCTAGAGTGTCAGGTTTCAGCAGCTAATATATTTGTCACAAAATAAATTTGTCACAACACTCACAACTGATTATTTAAGGCACAAGTGACTAGTAATTACTCAGAAGCCGGTCAGATGTCTCTGCAACCCACTGCTTGTTTATTTGTTTAAATCATAAGATCAGGAATTTAGGTTTGAAAATTAGCCATTGTTCTCATTATCTGTTTCCATCAGTGCTAAGAAAATGAGACCTATAGGAGACCAGTCATCCCCATTGTAAACCATTCAAGTATACAGTGCTACAGTGCCCCTTACTAGTATTTACTAGTATTTCTGCACTGTTTTAATAGGCAGCAGAAAAGTAAGCCAAACACTGTATCATGTTCACAAATAATGTTCATGCAGATTATTCACAGCCTTATAAAATGCAGTTGCGATAATTCCTTATGATATAATTTGGTTCAAGACACACAACCCCTAAAATTAAAGAATCCATAAAAATCAACACAAGATTATCAGCAATCCAGAATTATACTCTTTATAATTTAAAATAGTGTGTCTACAAGTATATAGAATTAGATGAGTACTCAAATACCACTTGAAACCAGAAAAAAAAATGAAACCAGATGTGGACACAAATTCAGATATGAATTGCTTTTTCTGCAACATGAATAAACATCAGTTCTGCAAACATCAATTACTCAAACAAAAGGAAAGTGTGTGGCTCTTCTATAGGGCTTTTAGATTAAATTAACAGTCATATAATTACTTAATTAATTAAGTTTGAAAAGATTTGCATTTCAAATGATGAAGTATAATTTTCATTTTAAGAAAAGAAGTCCTTCTTTGCCATATAGTCTAAAAAAATAGTCCATCCTATGGAAAAGGAGAAATTCCTTCCCTATAAGGGGGTACCAGTCACCTACTGTTTTATAAATAACTGAATCCTATTAGGGATTTCAAGGGTATAAATGGAAATCGATAAACTGCAACATCAAATTGCTGTATCCCATATTTTTCCATCTATAAGACATCCCATGTATAAGATGGCCCCCACTTTTCCAACCCAAAATTGAAGTTTTGCAACCATGAGGACACTGCTTGGCTTACTTCCTGTGCCCTGCTTCCTTTTAAGTTTGGTTTATTGTAACCCCAGATTAATATGGTCGCTATTCAGGGGCTGAGAGGTTTGCCTATTGTAACTATTTTAAGGACTGTTTTATGCCAATAAAGGTGACTTTGACTTTGACTTCTGTGTATAAGACCACCCTCAATTTTAGTCTAACAATTTTAGTGTCATATACAGGAAAATACTGTAATTATGCTTCCTCCACTACTACTCTCCAGTTGCCTGAGCAATCAAGGGCATAATTTTAATCCAGTTCATTAATTTAGCAGCCATACAGTATATCTCTAAGCCTCCTTCCATGAATGTGTTAATACAAAACAGAAGATGACCCAGGTCAATTTTTAAAAACACCTCTTCCTTTGAATTACAATAGGAAGTTCAATAAATCAGATCATTTCATGAACCGACACAGGCAAAGAAGATGAATAGCAGGAATTATGCCCTCAGACAGCACATTGTTTTGCCCATGGAATTCATTGCCACAAGGTGCTGGAATGATCAAAGACTACATTTTAACAAATATTACATACACAATGAAGTGAATAATGTCTTTCAAAACCTATTTGCCTGCACAATTAGTGGGGGAAACCCCCAACGAAACAACACTAAAGACTACCAGCAATCATTTGAGGTCACCTGGTAGCAATGGTGAACGGCCAGTGGTGATAACCTTGAGATGTGAAGCACAAAGGCCACAGTTTAAATTTTTCTTCAGATGAACACTTACTAAATTAAACATAGGCAAGGTAGTAAAAGACTGGGCCCACAGGTCTTTCTGTTTTTTAAGAAAGGAATTTGAAATGTAAATGTGAACTATGAATTAACATTCTCAACATGTTGACTAATTGGTCTGGAAGACAGAACCCATTGATCAGCCAGCATTTTAATTAGATTTTTCTGGGGGGGGGGCTGGACTCATGAGCAGAAGGGTTTTATAATCTGTATTGTATGTTTTAAACTGTGCTGTATTTTATAGTTTTAATAATTGTATTGTTTTATAGTTTTTGATACATTGTTGTATGCCACCCAGAGACCTCTTGGTACTGTGGTGGCTAAAAAATTTTTGTAAATAAATAAATCATTTTAGGACTACAGAGCTGTGACATGGATGATCAACCAAAGCCTCTAATTTTTGGCGAACTACCTCGAATTAAGGAATCACTACAGGCATTATCAGCTGTGAAGTCAATTGTATAACTTAGCATGCAACTGATAATGTCTGCAGTGATTCCTTAACCTGGGGCAATTTGCCTCTAAAAGTTAGGCCCTATGCGCAAGTACTCAAGAGGACTTTGGCCACTGATTCATAATCTGAATTCTCAGGCATTTTAAATATAGAAAGTTAAGCAATCATACAAGCTCATTTCATTTCATTTGACAAATTCATCATGAATAGTCTTTCACTTCAGCCAGCTGAGATTTGGGGCAATTTTGCCTTACCTAACAGGAGTCTTCTCACAACCAAGTCTGAATAAATGGCTGTTGGTTAATTTTATTTATTATAGACCTCTGTGGCTTTCTATCGAGACACTAACTCAAATCAAGCCTACTTATGTTCAGTCAACAGGGCCTGGTAACTTCAACCTACGACCTCAGGTGATGTTTCTCACCAACAGAAAAGTAGGCCAATAATTATGTTATCACTGCATTTTTATCCTCACAGCAATCAATTAAGTCAGAGGAACGTAGAGGGAATGATTGGCAACAGTTAAGGGCAAACAGTTACACTGCAGGAGAAACCAGTATCTGAATGATTGTTTTACTCTGCACAGTAAACCAGTGACTAAAGGGTAGTTATAGCAGTTTTAAGAAATATCTGCCAAAGTCTGCAATTAAATTACTTTTGGGTAGTTAACTAAGGTAGGGAAAAAAACTCCACAAAAATGGCGAAATGGGAGGGCAGGGGTGAGCATAGCATCATCTTCCACAGATGATTGGTCTACAACACCCAGCTTTCGGGACTGGAGGATGATCAAAATAATTACAGATTATCAGTAACACACTATTTATTAATGAACAAATTATTATAAGGTATAATCCAGAAAAAACCTTCAGAAACACTAATTTAAACACTAAAAATATTAAGAATATAAAGCCAAGTCTTATTGGCCCTTAAGGGCAATTCTAAAATCTATTTTAGCGTAATTGCCTTTTTATTATAAAAGGTATTATTGTATGTTGAGTCATCATAAAGGGGGAGCTGCTGGCCTCTGAGTGAGCCTAACAGAGCTATTACACTGAGACGGTTACTTCACGTCCCTCTCATCGCAGTTCGCTGTCCCACTTGGGACAAGTACGAAAAAAGGTTACTCCACGTCCATTGCGTGATGGCGGGAGTTCGTCCCGACCACGCCCCCTAAACCAGGAACAGAGCGTGATGAGACATACCTCTCCCTGGCCTCAGGAATTGTCTTGTCTCGGTTCTTGTTTCGAGACAAGTGCCTGTGAAGTAACCATTGTCATGCAACGCACGCATTCTCCATCTAGTGGCAGAAGTGTGAAGTTGCATTCCCCAGTACAATCCCAATGGCATAATAAATAATGCATCGCAGAGAGGGAAGGCGGCATGAAACCGGGAGTTTTGCCGCTTAACGCATGAAAGGCAAAGTTGCAGAGATTCAAAATATCGAAAAACAGAAGCCCAGGCCAAAAAAAAAAAAGGTAAACGAAGCCAGGAAAATTCAGTAATTGACACAAAACAAGGATGTGAAGTAACAGTTGTCACGATACCATCAATCACGCCCGTGGGTAAACAGAAACAGGGACAGAACCGGGACAAGACCACGTTACCGCGAACTTTATCATGAAACGAACATAATCTTGGAACGAGGAAGGACGTGAAGTAACCATCTGAGAAGTATTTGGGAAGAGTATTTTAAAAACCTGGTTCTAAATACTACCAAAGTGTGAGGCAACCTCCCTCATCCAATTTCTACAGTTGGCTGCTAGAAGTTTGGTAGGCTGTACATGGAGCACTTCTGAGGGGTATGGTTCCACTCAGGATAATCCAGCTAATAGATTGGCCTAAAAAAAAGACAGCAATTACACCAGAGAGTACGACACCTTGTAGGGAATTTGCTGTCTAACACCTTGCATGGACTGCTTAGGGGACTCAATTTGGAAAATTCTCCCAGAAGTCCAAGAAAATGTGCCACCTTTCTGGGTTAGCATTCCACATTCTGAAAAACGTACCAAGTGTGCGCATGGAGTGTATGTGTTTCATGGAAGCTGGACTTGGTGCGGGTGGGGCGGGGTGGGGTTTTAACTCTTTGATTGTTTTGTAGTAGTTAACGCAGTAGTTTTGATTTACTTTGAGCAAAATGAAGTTGTATAAGCTCCGCCCAGCACTGGGGGTATTCAAGAGAAAATTGGACAACCATCTGTCAGGTCTGCTTTGATTTGGATTCCGCAATTGAGCAGGGGGTTGGACTCAATGGTCTTACAGGCTCCTTCCAACTCCATTATTCTATGATTCTATTAACTCTTTAGGTAACAGCACTTACAAAACATTTTGCTCATCGGTGTCCATTAGAGCCAAGAGGTAAAGATTTGCCCAAACGGACCCAATGAATTGCATGCCTCAGAGCTGAATCTCATTCACATGCCACAGAAATGTGCAGGGGGCTTGAATGTGACTCAGTTCCTAGAGAGGGAGTACATAGGCTGGATCTCCCCCCAGCTGCGAGCATTGAGGCTTGCCCACTCCATCAGCTCTGCGGCTTTCGCAAGGAACACCAAAAGGAGGGTGATCACATCCCCTTCCGCTGAATGAGCTCGGAGAGGTTCCTGCCCGTAGAAATACAGGTACAGCCTCCCCAGCTGGTAGTTCCCGATAGCACCTTTCACCAGTTCCCGCAAG
The DNA here is from genome assembly GCA_023846285.1 of Phrynocephalus versicolor. NCBI lineage: Eukaryota > Metazoa > Chordata > Lepidosauria > Squamata > Agamidae > Phrynocephalus > Phrynocephalus versicolor. Next base: position 1,945,174 of record JAHTLZ010003468.1, on the reverse strand, counting down.
GCGGGCAATGTATCCAGGCAGCCCGTGTCTGGAGGCAGTGAGGCGCCCACCCTCTGGAACTCAGCACACAGCAGGGGGAAGTCATAGCCCAAACCATTGTGGGCCACCAAGCAGATGGGCCCAGTCTGACGCCCCAGAAACCCCCGCACGGCCTCCACAGCCGCCCCATTGAGATCCGGCTTGCAGTTCTCCTCCAGGTTCTGGTTGCTCAGCCCGGTGATCTCTTCGGCCGTTGGAGTGAAGGGCTTCTGGGGATCGATGCAGAGGGTAAGCTTGTCTATGACGCGGGGCAGCTGATCCGAAGGGGCCACGGCGCCACGCAGCAGAGAGCGCTGCAAAGAGCGGCGGTGCACCGCAAAGAGGCACAGCTCAGCCATGCGGGGTCGATCTTTGGGCAGGCCCGTCGTCTCAATGTCCAGGAAGACAAAGGTCTGGAAGTCCTTGGGGGCAGCCATGGCTGCCACAGAGGAAACAGAAGTCAGAATCTTGTACTGGACATGGCAACATATACCAGATCTACACCATTCACCCAAGGTTAGAGGTAACAGGCCCTACTAGGAAGTGCAGGTCATATTGTGACTTCACTCACTCTTAGAGTTTGATGAAACTAGGGCAATGGTGGTGAACCTTTTTGGACCACAACTCCCAGAATCCCAAGACTGTATTGCCAATGGCAGAGGACTGTGGGAGTTGTGGTCCAAAACATCTGGAGTGCTGAAGGTTTGCCACCACTGTATTAGGGTATGTGGCCTGCATCTAGTGTCAAAGGTACACCATTAACTCTGTGGGCTCCCTAGCTGCTACTATGGCTGGGAATCCATCTTCTCCCCTGCAGCCTGCTTTCCTTGCAGAATGAAGGCACACTCAAGGTAGCTCCCGAAATATGAGCCTCATGGCATGGTGGTTAAACTGCTTTACTGCTATAAATGTATTCACAGCCCAGGGTTAAATCCCAGGTAGCCGGTTCAAGGTTCGCTCAGCCTTCTATCCTTCTGAGGCTTGTAAAATGAGTACCCAGCTCACTTGTCTGTGTGAGGCAAGCAAAGCTGAATCTGCCCATGGAGGCACCAGCCCACCCTCACCTTTTAATCCTGTTCTCCCCTGTCCTCCCTTTCTATATGGATAGGATGCATTTCAGGGACAGGAGACCAGGAGACCTGCACAGGGGCCAAAGTAGGGGGTCCCACTAGGCCAGACTAAGCCTCCAGCTCCCCTTTTCCTGACATGGTAGGAAGGCCATCGTAAATAAAAATGGATATCTGAATCATTATGGTCTTCAGCTGGATTCCTTATCTAGCTGCTAAGAAAGATCCTTCCATATGGCAAATACTGATAAGGACCAGAGACCATCCTGGCCCAAGCCTGGCCTTGGTTATTTCTGAACACGAAACAAGGAGTGAAAAATAATGGTCACCTTCTGCAGTTGAGAACTTTGCCTTGTTTCTTTAAACAGAAATGAAGGAAAGCAAAACTGAGATCAGAAGAAAACTTCCCACCCTTCCAATGCCACCAAATTACATGACTAATGTCACCAAATTACTTGACTAAGCTTTGCTGCTTCAAAGCAAGATACTCTCCCTGTTTGGAAACCAGGGTGGAATTGATTTAGATCACTATTTAAATGTAAATTTATTTTAATAAACAATATTTTTTTAAAAAAATCAGATTTTTTGACAATTTAATTCAAATGAATTATTTTTTAAAATTCTGATGTGAATCGATACGATTTAAAGAAATCATTTATTTTTATCCACCCTGCTGGTAAGTGAGTCACAATAAAGTTATCTGGGACCTCTTCGTTATCTTCACCTTCCATTCTTCAGGAGGAGGAGAGATCAGCAGAAGCTAAATCCCTTGATAACTACACCATTGTGGTGTTACCTCAGCCAGACCTTCCATGTCCAGAATACTGTTAGGTCTGGGCTGTGTAAACCTGAAAACTGATGAATACAATCATGCTGCTGTATGCAAAGTCAATGTAGAGATGATGAATTCTGACCTCCAAGGGGGCGGGGGACAAGAGAAGGAGTAAGAGATATCTCAAGGGCTTCTCCCTTTCCTGTAGACCAGTGGTGGCCAAACTTGGACCCTCCAGATGAGACGGAAACAAACGACGAAGATGCATTTTCCCCGTCCTACAATTATCTTAGGCTGGTTGGCTGGGCGCTTTTTAGACCGAAGTCACTTTGGGTAGCCGGTGCGGTGGGATAGAGAGAGAAAGAGAGGTCTGATCCAGGTAACGAATGCCATCTATTAAGGTTTTCGGGCAATGCGCTGTAGGGAAAGGTGGGGAATCCCACTGAACTCATTGGGACGCCTCCCCAGTTTACAAGAGACTCGGAAAAGCCCGTTTTTCCCGTTCCCTTCCCAACTTCCTAGCTCGCCCCAAAAACGCGGGAGCAGGCTAGCTTCCGTCCAGGATGGCCACCACTCACCCCTTCTTCTGAAACCCCTCTGCGGCCAAGCAGCGCTGCCTCCGCGGAGAGTCCGCCGCCTCCGCCTTTCGCGGGCCTCCGCTAGGAAGACGACAAGGGATAAGTTCGGACAAGCCTCGCTCGCCCTCGCTTTAAAGGGCTGGCGGTGTGGTGGTGGTGATGGTGGAGGGACGAAGGCCCGCCCCTTCCCGCAGGGCGGTAGGGAAATGTCGCCTGCCAACCTCCCTGCCCCGGCCGCGCATGGAAAGGAGCTGCCGGAGGCGCCCGCGATGCTTCTCCTCTCCAGCAGGTCATCTGGTGTGTGCCTGTGGAAGGGCGCCGACGCGAGTGGCCGTAACGTGGGGAACGGCTGGCGCGGGAGGCGGCGCCCGCGCCTGAAACAAGGGCGGGCGGAAGTTGCCGCGAGAGAGGGGTTACGGTATCAGCCTGAAATGGGGACAAGATTGATTAATTAAGGAGTTTCAGGGAAAAATCAAAGAAAAGAAAAAAAAACGAAACAAAAGACACAAACATGTGGCATCTTAAAGCATTGGCTTACTGGACTACGGAAAAGTGGCGTGTCCAAAGCCCGGGTCCCACTGCTCTGCTTTGAAAATATGAATTTTGCATTTTCTCCGCAGGGCGAGAATCTCCTGAGTTCTAGATGCAGAGGCAGCTGCCTTCTGTCCCTCACCGTCTGTAGTGGGGTGGGGCAGATTTCACTTGGGAGTAGAGATGTGAAGGCTTGGGGAGGGGGAGTGGAAAAAATGGGAAAATTTGTTTTTATTTTTCCCCCTGTTTTTTTCCTCCTGAAGTCTTTTTGGTTCCCCCCCCAAAAAAAAATGGGAAAAATAGGGAAAATCATTATGGAATGTTTTATTTTAACTAATAAAATATTTTAAGACAAAGTGTTCAAATATTTCCCAAATACTTTCTAAAAGACATCATCGAAACTTAGTCCCTCTCCTTTTCTATACATTTCCTCCCCTTCAATTCTTTGAATGAGCTTAACTTTCATATTTTAATGTGACGTTTCGTGCACATGTGCACTTCTTCAGCCATATAGCAGCAGAATGAGGTGTGAGATACTGTATAATATGAGATATATTAAGGAGGGAGGACAGCCGTGAAGGATAAAAGAGAAAGAAAATGAAAAGTTGGCAGAGTGAATGGCAAAGCTAAACGAGGCCCGTTGAATTATCTGGGAATTGAGTCATGGCAACTGGAATGCTATTCCTGTGAGATCCAAACCTTGTGCTGCTCATCCAAGGCCAAGCAGCTTGGACTGAGGAAGCTGCATGACTTAACTTCCAGAGAACCTCACCTGGATGACTGAGAATCTTCACGGGCCAATTGAGTTGGTTTGTTTATGACTATGCCTCCACTGTTTAGGTCTCAAGATGCCAAGGTGCTTATATCTAAAGATTCTGAATAAGCAATGTAAACAATATACAATGGGAAGGGGGGAAGTACTGTGGGGTATTTATTATTTATTTGTTTGTTTGGTTTTTTCATTTTTATACCGCCCATCTTCCAAACTGGAACTCTGGGCGGTTTACAGTAAAAAAGAAAAAAAATCACTGTACGCATAAAAAGCATCAAAATGCAGATAAAATGGGGGGAAACCTTTTGGCAAGATAAATCAGAGGGGGGGAGGAGATGAAGAAAGAAAGAAGGAAAAAGTTAAAGCAGGTCGCCATATGCCTCCCTAAAAAGCATGGTTTTCAAAGCCTTTTTGAAGGCGGGCAGGGACTGTGCAAGGCGCAGCTCACGTGGAAGGTGGTTCCATAACGAGGGGCCCACAATGGAGAAGGCGCAGCCGCACCTCCCAAGGAGTGGGCACCCTGAGTCAGCGAGCCTGCGACATTCAAGTGGGCCTGGCCTCATGACTTCTGGGAGATATGCTCCTACAGGTATTCATGACCCAAGCCGTGGAGGGTTTTGAAAACCAAAACCAGGACCTTGAACCTTATCCGGAGAGCCATGGGTAGCCAATGCAGGCGAGCCAGAACTGGGGTGATGCGATCGTATCTAAGAGCACCCACCACCAATCTGGCCGCCGCATTCTGCACCCATTGGAGTCTCCGAACAAGCGTCAAGGACAACCCCACGTAAAGTGTGTTGCAGTAATCAATCCTCAAGATCACAAGGGCCTGCACAACCATCCTCAGGGAGGACTCATCGAGGTACTTGTGTTGCATTTCAGGAGAAGTGATCTGCAGAAAGAGGGCAGGCCGAGCTGCACCACTGGGATGGCTTCTCCAGATGACCTGGAGGGCCAAAACTCAAAGCAATCTGTAAGGAGCCATCTGTCAGAGGTCTATGTCTTGTGCCATGGCATGGCTGCAAGGCTGGGGCCTGGGGATACATATATCTGGCTATGATCTGAAATGTGACCTTACTTTTACTGTATTGGTAAATCCCATAAAATGCAGCAGGTGAATCCATTATTTCTTTGGTGCAATTCATGGATGCAGCTAGGATCTCTTAACAGCTGGAGAGTTAATGGTGTACCTTTGACACTAGAGACAGGCCACATACACTAATACAGTGGTGGAGAACCTTCAGTACTCCTGTTGTTTTGGACTACAACTCCCAGAATTCCAAGCCTATATTGCCAATGACAAAGGGCTGTGGGAATTGTGGTCCAAAACAACTGGAGTGCCAAAGGTTTGTCACCACTGTCCTATAGAAATCCATGGTCCCATGAAGATCTGCTGTAAGATTCACATTTGGCTCCCAGCTGGTATCACTGAAATTTTGGATGTGTAAAAAACTGTTTTAAGAAGGGTTGTCATTTGACCGTGACCTTTGTGAGAGCCCGTCGAAACTGAGACTAACATTTATTTATTTATTTATTTATTATTGCATTTCTAGACTGCTCCAATTTCCCAAAGGGACTTTGGGTGGTTTACACGAAAGCCAGATAAATAATCAGCAGATAAAATCAGTGAGCAAGCAATAGAGAACAAACAAAGAGCAAATAAACCAAATAATCAGAAACAATAAAAAAAACACAAAAAAATAGATTATGTGCCTCGGTTCCACGTTGGTACCATGGGGCATCATGAAGCACTGTTGTGTTTTTAAGTCTGTGGAAACACCCTGCCACAGGATGTGGTGATGGCATCTGGCCTGGATGCCTTCAAAATGGGATTGGACAGATTCCTGGAGGAAAAGTCCATCACAGGTTACAAACCATGATGGAGATGTGTAATCTCCAGTCTTAAAACCGGGGTACTTCAAGGGCCAGATGCAGAGGAGTGGTATCAGGAGACAGATATCTAGTCTTGTGCGCTCCCAGATGCATCTGGTGGGGCCACAGTGAGATACAGGAAGCTGAACTAGATGGGCCTTTGGCCTGATCCAGCATACCTCTTCTTATGTTCTTACTGGATCTGTGATTTTTATAGCACTATCCATGGACATGGATGTGGTCTGCAGGTGAGCTGTCCTGGCATCCATGGGGGATGTGAGGGTTCGTCTTCTAGATACCGGGGTTCCAATGTAAAATAAATATTGTCCAGTCTTTCTGTAATGTTTTCTAATAAACTTTTATTAACAGGATTAAACGCTTGAGTTGGTGGATTTATGTTCATGGCTTGTTCATTACTTTCAACAATAACTTCAGACAGAAATGGATTGCCAACAGTGCTCAAACTTGGAGGTTTCCATCTTTCCTCAGATACATTTCTTAATGAGGAGTCCCCCGTCCTAGGCATTGGCTCCCACAGCAGGGGTGGCGAGCCCACTGTGCCACTGGATTCTCTCTCTCTCTCAGAACGGGTTTGCCTCTTCCTCTCTTCGCTCAGACTTTGGCTGGCCATTGTAAAGGTTTCACATGTGCCACCCACGTCCAGTCCTTCTCTACCTGCACCTCAAAGGTCTCCTCCTTTCCCTCTCGTCCTAACGTCTGCATCCCAACATCTTTCCACAACCTCGCGCCTCTCGCGCCTCTCCCCTCTCGTGCACATCTCTCATGCCCCAGCTGTCATCTGTCACATCTCTCATGCCCCAGCTGTCATTGTCCCTGGCAACACTACCTATTTCTTCTCCCACCCAAAATACTTCTTTCTCTTTCCCTACAGCCTGTTCTTGTTTTTCTTCACAGTCTGCTGCTTTCTCTAAACTGACATCTTCTGAATCCTGCTGTTCTTTCCTCTTTTCACTGACAGACGGCGCACACTCCACTTTCTCTTCCTTCTGCACTCCTTCCTCACAGGGGCGGTGGAAGCTTATAGATCCATGAAAATCAAACCCATGCTTCTTGCTCTCTTTTGGGGCCTTCATGGTGCCACAAAGCAGCAAATCCTTGTCATAAACATCCAGAGGATCTGAGCATTGTGCTGATCTTTTTCACCATGGCAGAACCAAAGAGCAGCAGAACTGTGATTACTATAGTGATTGTTTTTGCTTAAGAGTATGAAAACAGAAGGATAGTTTTTTTTGTTTTCCTGGATATAGTTTTTCTCAGATCCTAAGGACTGAACCAAACTTTCTTTTTCCAGGAGCAGTGTACCTATGAATAACAGGGGGGAGGTACAGTAATTGCAAGAGATAAACAGTGAGGGGGGGCACGACACACTCTCTCTTTATGTTTGGGGTCATTGGGGTAACCAGGCACAGATCTGCCTGAGTCAGATTCAGTGCTTGGGAAAATCACTTCTTTCAACTACAATTCCCAGGCTCCAGTCACCAGCTATGGTTGTCCAAAGGTTATCAGCCTATTCTAATTCAAAAGAGGAACTTTCTGAGCTATGGTCAAGCACAGCTATTCTAGACTAATCCAGTAGTATCATTTTTCCAGGATATTTGGGTGATACAGATCCTCCGGTATGGTTTAACCTACAACCAAGGGGTGAGATAAATAAATTACCACAGAGAAGGTGAGATACCACTCAAATTATAATTGGGGTAGGAGGGAGAGATGAAACTGACCATAGGAGTTTGCTTCCTGAGAAGCAAACCCCTTCTTTGAAAAGAAGAACACAGTTGTTAGAGGAGAGCTCAGGTGAGGGAACAGTAGAAAGCACAATCCCTCAGGGCGCTGCGTTCTCACAGATATTTGGAGCAAGCTGAACAAAATGAAGAAACACAAGGGAAAGAAACAAAATTGCTTTAAAGAGGAAGATGGGCATTTTAAGATATAATGAAGACTTTAAAATTGAGAGAGTGGTTAAACTGCTGTACTGCAGCTAAAACTGTGCTCACAACCTGGGGTTTAAGCCCATGTAGCCGGCTCAAGGTTCACTCAACCTTCCATCCTTCTGAGGTTGGTAAAGTGAGTACCCTCCGCAGGGGGCAAGGTATAACCTTCATAATTACTTGTAAACCACCCAGAGAATACTTTAAGCACTATGGAGTGGTTAGAAACAGTATGCTTTTTGCTTTTTGGGGGGTGTGGGACCTGAGAGTCCTGGGCTCCAAATCTCCACTCAGCCCTGAATTTTATGGGTTCATATCTCAGCCTGGACTATCACACAAGGGTGTGATGAGAGGAAGAGTGAGTGAAAAGGAGAGATTTCTCAGAGTTATGAATGTTCCAGGCATACCCTCTGAGAATGTCTGGCTGATTGTCAGGCTCTCTCCATGGGCTGTTTTGAAGAAGGCTATTTCTCGGCCACCTTACATGCCAGAGCCATCCAAAACTGAGTGGGTGTAGCATGGCGTTGGGGAACCCGGCCCTGCTCAGGTACAGGTGGGTCTAATGTGTAGTTGTATTCATTGTCCCTAAAGGTAACAACACGAGCCTTGTTCTTGAACTACTCAAGAATGTTATCATTGATGGACGATACCATGATTCTGGATTGTGCGATTTCAACAAAAATTGCACCACTCTAGCAGAGTGCTGTAATTTATGACAAGGGCTAGAATCTTCGTAAATGCCAGGAGCCATGGGGAATTGAAAGCATCTTTCAGTCGCCATCCCCAGAGCCATATACCCAGCAAAAGGCTGGACACAAGCCATTCTTAAGTGTCTTAAATGCAACTGCAGATTTGTGACAGGAAATAGATATATATTCCTAAGGGGGAAGTACTGACAAGTGGGCAGTGGTGACATCTGCCCAGTATTCCTAGCAACATACTGATAACAGCTGGCTGGTGACACAAGGATTAATATTCCCTGTCTTGTCCTGGTGTTGTCTGGTGTTTTTTTTAGCAGAGTCCACACCTCTGCCATGAAGGACAAGTATTACTTTGTTGTGTCACGTAAGGGGGCATAGCTGGAGCCATTTGCTTGTCATGCTTGTAATATTTGTCAGCCCAATCTTGAGTGTCTCAAGAGATGCCAACCTCCTGTCTGCCTAGCGGGCATTTCCATATCCTGGGAATAAATAACAGATGGTGTACCTGTGGAAATGAATGTGCAGAAGACGTAGTGCAGTAAGTAGTGCAGTGTTCACAATATGCTGGCCCTACAGTGTATCTGTTGTCTCACCTTATGATACAATGTAAGGGCTGGCTTGTACAAAACACTGTAATTTACCTGTTATCTCACAAACAGGAATGTATATCTCACCACATTCCATATGTGTTACAACTAAGAAAAGTAGGGTGAGAATCTTGAATCGGGTGGAGGTAGACCGGAAGAGAGAGAGAGAGAGAGAGAGAGAGAGAATAAGGGTAATAATTTACTAAATTCACTAAATTTAGCCAGTTGGGGTCAGATTAAGGTCAAAATAATATTACCTAGTGGGTACAGTCCTATTCTGCTGGTGTTGAGAGTCCATGTGTCTCCTTGCTGGTATGAGGGAAGGGAGCTGTTAGCATCCTCATAATCCCATTGAAATAAAGGATAGTCAAGAAAAACTTAGAGAGTTTACTAAATTGTCACCCTCATTCTCAGATGGAGGACTCAGTTTTTCTGGCCAAGCAGAAACATGTACAGTTCAAAGAAAGGCCACACCAGATGAGTGTGTGTATACGCATGGCTTTTGCTTCTTTATTAGGAAAAGCGGGGGAGTGGTGGTTACACTCAATCCACAGTGGCCTTAGCTGTAACCATAAAACAATAGTCAGACAATTTCCTGACTTAGATCTAGAGATGAAAAACTTCCAGAAATTTTGAAGCTCAAAAAAAACACTTGTTTTTCTGTTTTTTTCCAGAAAAAATGAATTTTTTTGGAAAAGTTTTAAAAAATGCTACATTAGCACCCCCACCACCATTTTACAGCTTGAAAGTCATTCTGTTACTTTAGGAAAATAAAATATGACTATGGACGATTTGACTTAACATAAAATTATCACAACTAGCATATTAAAATAAAGTGTATTCAAACAATTATTACAAACAGGATTTACTTTTTAAATAATATTTATTTGTAATTGTAAGTAACAAATGAACTGTTTACTATTTTATGTGGAACAAAACAAAAACCTCTACAAAACAGTGTTTAAAAATCCAGAATTAACAATTATTCATATTTCCTCTCCACAGTATTAAATAAAAAAATAAAAACCTCATTCTCATAAAAAGAATTAAAGAGGGGAAAATGTATAGAAGGGAGTGGAACTAAGTTTCAATTATATTTTTTAGAAATGAGTTGGAAAATATTTGAACACCCTGTCTTAAAATATTTAATTCATCATGTTAAAATAAAGCATTCCATAATCATATTTTCTTTTTTAAATTTTCCCAATTTTTCAGAAAAAAACCCAAAAAGGCTTCAGCAAAAAATGGGGGAAAGGCTCCCCCCCCCCGCAAAACTTTTCTTTTTTTTCCAGGCCTTCACATCTCTACTTAGATCTTAGAGAGATGTGACGCATTAAATCCCCCTTGCCAAGAATTTTTGGACTTGACATTTAAAAGTAACTTTTGTGGCAAAAACCCATCTTGCCATGAAGTTTTGAAGTCTAAGTTCTTCACCCTGATAGAAATCTGATGGATTTTTTTTAATCCACGAAAGCTTGTGTATTGTATGACGATTTGTTTTAATAGAAAAGTATCTCCTATTTTTGCATTGGTGTTCTCAACACTTAGTAAGATATGAGATTCTGGGTGGTTTATGCCCCCAAGAGGGCGCCAACACAGACATTTTCATGTTTAGCTTCCCATGACTTGACCTGTCAATGAACAATTTACTGTACTGTATTTGAGAAGGGGCAGCACCCTTCTATTTAAAAGGAATGGAAATTACAGAGATATGGCTGTATTCGTGTACCTCTCGATCCTGACTGATCACTAATTCTGAGGATGTTTATGTTCCGAGTTAATATTTCTTTGAACAACAGTTGGGGCAGATCAAAGCTGTCGGAGAAAACGACATTGCTCACCTTGACGCACTTACTAGAAGCTTTTTAAGAACAAGGCGCTGCCCTGGGTGACTCTGGGTTAGATGTGCCATGTAGCAAACTGGCCTCTGGCGAGTCTCTTCCTACTTTGCTGGCCGCTGGTGGGTCAATGGGTGGTGGCCACTGGGCCCGTGGGTAGTTTTCTAGTTATGGTTTACAGGAGCTGTCAGTCGTCATTTCAAAATAATACAGATCAGACATAGGTTTATGGAGAATTAAGTCTCTGTATTAACCTCTGAATAAGGGTGTTCTTCTTGGCAGTTTTCCAGCCTAAAATTAATTTTGTTGTTGTTATTGTTGTACCAGACTCATTGGTACCAAACTTGGCTTACACCAGTCAGCTCAACCTTGAGCATCACATTCACATACATGTATACATGTTGAATCAATTTATAGCCTATGTCAGGGCTGTCCTACTTTGAAGAGGCCAAGGTCTACTTTTTCCAGCCCAAAGTGCCTGAGGACTACTACACTAAAACCTCTACTGACAAGCAGTGGTTTCCCATACGAACGCATTGAAAATCAATTAATCCGTTATGGAGGGAATTCTCCGGGGGGGGGAGAAGAAGGGAGATGTCACTGCACAAAGGAGATGGGCATACCTACAACCCCACCTCTCACCCCTCTCCTCCCCTCCCCTCCCTCCACTCCACACCAGTGACTCAGCTGGTCACAAGACAGTGGCACACCGATCATCTGGCCGGTGGGGGGAACAGGGGACTGCACCGTGGACCTTGAACTGCCCCACTCAGCTGAGACAGTGGGCTGGCAGACCCAGAACTTTGCTAGGGCAGTGGTGGTCCTTGGGATGAGGGAGGGAGGGGTGGAGAACTTATCCCCTCACTTTTTTAAAATTGATGGCCGGTGAGCTATTTTTGAACCCTTCGCGGGCTACCAGTAGCCCACGGGCTACCTGTTGAGCAGGCCAGGCCTATGTGATAACTAACAGAGTATCAATACACAGATAATATCTATGAAATTTCTCAACAGTCTCCCACTAACGTTCTCTATACTTTTTACTTTACTTTACCTTATTTAGCATTTATATACCACCAGCTTGTACAAAAACAACTCAAGGCTGTGTACCCAAAAAAACATAAGCAAGCATATATCCCCATGAATGAATAAACAATATGAGGGCTTGGGCAAATTGCAGTGGGCTTGATTGGATTGAACAGGGTTGCTTAAGGTAGCACAAAGTTGCCATATGCCATTTGGTGTGATATTTCAAACCACAACAAGGGGGAGGGGAGGGGGTTTGGGTCAGGAAACCACACTGCACCTCAATGGCTCTATTTGGCACACCTCATTTTAAAGGAAAAGAAATAAAATAATGAAAACAAAAAAAGAGATCCGGATTCTTGTATTCTCTCTCTCTCTTCCCACCACCCCACCCTTCCAATTTCGCTTTCTCCTACAGGAAGAAGTATTCTATTAAAAATAATTCTTAAAGGCACAGTACATCAGCAGTGTCCTATGAAGCTTTAAAAAACAAACCCTTTGCTTTCTATCTTTTTCTCTCTCTCCACATAGGAGCAGAGGATCCTTTTGGTTTCCCAATACCATTAAGTGGCTCAAACAGTCTTCTTCAGCCACTTAACAGTATTGGGAAATGGAAAGCTTTGACTCAGTCCCAATGAATACATGTGCTGAAATGGAACCAAAACAAAGTGCTCCAACTCACACCTCAAGAACAATAGCTTCTAAACAAGAGAGAAAAGGGGATGGGTTGGAATACATCAGAGGCAGGCTTGTTCACAATGGTACTGATGTTGGGTAGTCACCAGGGAAATCCCTGGAATGGACCAACCAACAGGACAAATCCCATTCCTTGGCCCTATCTGCATTGTCCAAGTGTTACGGGACCAAACCGCATAGGCCAGTGATGGTGATCCTTTTAGAGACCGAGTGCCCAAACTGCAATTCAGAACAGACTAATTTTCCACAAAGTGCCAACACAGCAATTTAACCTGAATACAGGTGGCTGTGAAGGGGCGATGTAGGGTGCCTGCAGAAAGGGCTCCTTGTGCCACCTTTGGCACCCCAGTTATAACACTTGCACCCTCACTCCCTCAGATGCTATCATTTGTTGAAAGAATCTCCACTGCATCTTGATCTGATACAAGAACACAGCAGGTAAGAGATGGGTTTGCCCATACTGTACCAAGTAAGCAGAGGAGTATCAATATTGATTTTCAGCCCCATACGTCTACAACTACTTGTGCCACCCTCTGATATTGACATGGGGAAGGAGGTTCATTTACTGTACTATTTAAATATCTGGCAGCACATGCGGTTTATACTTTCTTTGATGGCAAGTACCTACCGTAGTTTATGCTTATCTCTAATTCTATGGACAACCATTGTGAAACATGGTTAAGTTTTTGAATGTGCAGATTTTTTAAAAATATGTAATTTTTAGAAGAGGTAGCACGATCTAGTGGAGAAAGTACCAGACCGGAATCCCAGAAACCTGGGATCAAATCCCCACTCTGTCATGGAAATGTAGGTGGGAATAGGAAACCACATGAACTTGATGGCGCATAATGACAAGGTGTTCCTACCATCTCACAAGAGCTCAGTGTCACAATCAGAACATGATGATTCATATTACTTATGATCTCAGTTGTGAAATTCAGGGTTTGCTTCTATATGCCCAGCTGGAAGCTGCAGGAGTTCTTTAAGCTGAACACATAGCATGATCCAGCAAAAGTTAAAAGCACTTTCAAATCCTATTGAGATATAGTGGTAACATCAGATATGTACACATTGGTAGCATTATTGTTGTTCAGTACTTCTATAGCTAATTGATAATAAATAAATAAATAAATAAATAAATTTAGAATATTTTTACCACCTTTCTCCTTGGAAAAGGACCCAGGGTGGCTTATACAATATACAATGGCAAATACAATATGTTTGCAAAATGCTTGAAACATTTGCCTCACAACACAGTAGGTCCGTGAAGGCAGAGGAAACAATGTTTTTAATAAAACTTATTGGTATGTACCTATGTGTTATAGAGTCCTCGCACAGCTAAAGCGACAAGTATAAGGCAAAAAGATTTTTAGTGCATCTGTCTGTTGCCTCCCAACCTGTGCCTTTTGCCAAACCAGTACACCTGCAGGTGAACACCTTGTGCAAATATTATTGAAATCCAATTAATCTGCTGCAATCTCTGTGCTTGTTCACCTGGGAATGGATCTCAATGAAATCAAAGGCATTTGTGTTTCAGCAGCACCTGCTCAAACTTCAGGAACACAATCCAGGGCTAGGGCTACATTTGTTTTTCTGATTATGAACATCTGCACAAATGATCCTTTCCAAAAATCTCGATTAGGCAGAATCTTTACTAACTGCACTGAGCAATTTATGGGGAATTTTCTTACAAATGTCATGGGAACTGGAGGATATTGAGGGTTGGCAGAAGGGCCAGGGACAGATTTAAGGTTGGCCACACATCTTGTATTTCTGGAATTCCAATACTGCTAAGTGCCAATCATAATATAGGCCACCTCTGAGGCTTCCCAAACTATGGCACAACACTTTTTTTTCTCTTTGGTCCCCCAAAACAACATACCAGTGGACCCTCGTATAACAAACAGTTTGTACAGTATAACATAAAATCTGTACAACATAAAAAATTCCAGAGACAGGGGAAATTTGCTTAACAGAATCGTTTATGGGGTGAATCTGTCCAACATAAAAATGGTCACGATTAGGGATTACTCGTTTTCAATGCATTCCTATGGGAAATTTGTATAAAGGAAAATTTGCTTAACAGAATTTCAATTGGAACGAATTAATTCCTTTATACAAGGTATAATTTAGAACAGAATTTAGAATTTGGAACAGAAAAGTGACCTGAAAAGGGGGGGAGAACAGTATATTTGTTGGGTCCCACTGCTTTTTTGTCAAAACTACTTATTTACATGGCAATAGGCAGGAACAAGGAAGCAAGGGCATTACCTTGCTTCAAGGGACAATGTAGTCCAAGTGTCTCCCTCCTAGGACTGATGTCCCTGGGATTCTGTCACCTGGTGACACTAAAATCTCCCTTCTGCCTGGAGGAGGGTTAAAATGGACCAACAACGATCACCTTTTGAGGCTGCTCTCACAACCACAAACCGGCCCAGTCCAATAAGCATGCAGACTTGAGCAAAAAGTTCCTCCAGGCCCTGTCCTTAGTGTGCTCCAAGTAAACACATGCGCGCTGGGCTGTCTGCTTAAGGGGCATCTGTTCTGTGCTGCCTGTCCAGTGGCTTTGCGCTCAGGCTACCCTCATAGCGCAAGGTATTTTGTTCCTGATTTTGCCACCGACACACACTTGGTAAGTTTCTATTGTGGTGTGGAGATTTTCCTTGGAAAAGGGCCCAGGGTGGCTTACAATACTATTTACATCATTGGTGGCCAAACTTTGGCCCTCCAGATGTTTTGGACCACAACTCCCAGAGTCCTTTGTCATTGGCATTACAGGCTTGGAATTCTGGGAGTTGTGGTCCAAAACATCAGGAGGGCCAAAGTTTGGCCACCCACTGATTTACATGCAAAATGCTTGAAACATTTGCTTCACAATACAGGCAAATGGCTCCAGGTCCCCTTGGCCATAAAAGTCAGGCGCCCAAGATAATTCTCTTGCCTAAGAAATTGGACCTATAGTAGGCATCGGTTGTAACGCGCGTCCGGGCTGTCTCTGTATGTGTGAACGCAACCCTCGGGGCGTGTCCAGAGGGCGCCCATTCGCCCTGGAAAGCAGGAAGGGAAGAAATGCCAGCTATTTGCCTCTCCCTTGCACGCGTCGAGCAGCTCCGGTGAGCGGGCGGGGGGCAGGCCCGGCGTTGGTGGTCCAGCCTCGGCCTGACTTTCCCAAAGCGAGCCTCTGGGAAGCAGGCGAGGGCAAAGCGACGCGAAGCCTCCGAGAGAAGTGGGCCCGCCCCGAACCCGGGCGGAGGATGGGCGTCGTAAGGCGGGGGTGGGTTGGGTGGGGAGGGCAGGGACGGGCCGCCGCCTTCCCAAGCGCCGGGTCCCTCCCCGCGGCCCGCCTGACTCACACTTCCCTTATGGTGCCAAGCCCAGCGCGCCCGGAATACCAGGTACTGTACCGGGGGAATTCTCTCTCTCGATCTCGATCTCGATCGCTCTCCCCCCCCCCCCCGCTTCGTCCCACCCCGCCAGCCCCTGCTCTCCTTCTCGGATCCCCGCCGCTCGCCTTTGCTGGAAGGCTTCCCTTATCTCTCTTCCCCCCCCTCCCCACGCACACAAAAATATCCTCGCATTGGCACGGCCCTGGAGGGCGTCGCAGAAGTACGACGACGGCTCTCCCCACCGCCCGGTGCCCCACCCGCCTCTCCTCGCCCTGCCGCCGTGCCCGGACCCGCTCGGGCGGCCGGCCGACCCCATGCGCTCCCTCC
>JAHTLZ010003468.1:1909017-1923675 GCA_023846285.1 Phrynocephalus versicolor | reverse complement strand
TTCTTTCTTTCTTTCTTTCTTTCTTTCTTTCTTTCTTTCTTTCTTTCCTAGATCCCAGTCCCAGTAAATCCTACCTGAGTCGTAATTATGGTTTGTCCCACCATGAAGGACACTCCAGCTATGCTCCAGAAGGTAAAAAAAAGGATAAAGGTCATAAATATTGGCCTGTGGGGATTTAAATCTCCAGTTAGAACAGATTTAGAACAATACCTCATCATTCAGAGCTAGATAAAAAGTAGCTTTGGGTCTTCTAGCAGCTCTGTGTGACGGGCAGAAGATTAACAAGGATATCTGACACCTTGATTCCCAAAGAATAGAGGTTAAAATGACGAAAGCTAGCAGAAGGTGGAAATGATCAGGATTGTATGGAGAGATCCAGCTAAGAAGTGTTTAACTGTTTATATCTATTTTGTACCATACTGGGCAGAACCTAAAGGTGCTGTTAAAAACGGAAATAGATCTTGAAAACCTGAAGTCTGCCTCCCACCTTGCTCCAAGTCGGCCTCGTCTCCACTCTTATAGCTTTGTATATCTTTCCCACCCACCTTCTCATTTCAGATTGGGATGTCAATTCCTCTGAGACTTCCACCTCTTCCTACCGCCGGTATGTGTCCTCATTAGACAGCGATGTCTCCCAAGGGTTTCTGAGTGCTCGCCGACCGGTAAGTTGTCTTTCATGTCCACAGAGCAGGCCTGCCCAAAGTCCGGCCCGGGGGCCAAATCCAGCCCATCAGGCCATTCTGAGTGGCCTGTGGCTGGCTGGCTCACCCCTCCCTCCCCTTCCTTCGCCCCATGTTTATTTTTTTAAATCTTCCTCCAACACTGACACGCTGGGAAGCTGGAGGGGCGGGGCGGGCGCCCGAGGGGGTGGGCCACCACCACCAGCACCACCAGGAAACTTGTGGGGCTGCGCGGGCGGGCCGCTGGCACCGGCATAGCCGGGAACATTGTGAGGTTGGGCGCACGTGCGGGGCAGTGATCGGGCAGTCTGCACCGCAGGGGAATGTGTGGAGGTGGGCAGGCCAGCGGGCCTCTGCCACCGCCAAGGAGCTTTAGGGTGGGCTGGCGGGTGAGCCGTTGCCACTGCTGGGGACCTTGGGGGGTGCAAGGTCGCACAGATCGTCTCTTCCAAGGGGTGACATGTGGCCACGGCTCCCTGTGCTTCCTTTGGTCCCCACCTTCCTTCCTTCCTCTCTTTGTTGCCACCTTCCTTCCTGCAGGTGGGGTTGCAAGGGGTCCGTGGGTGGGGTTTATGTGTCAGTGGGTGGGGCTTGCAGTGGGATGGCAGGGTCAGGGAGCAACCGGCCCCTGACACATTCTCAGCCACCAAATCTGGCCCTCCTTACAAAAAGTTTGGGCACCCCTGCCGTAGAGAGAAATGAATAAAGCTACAACCAGTGCTGGGAAGCCTCCTTGGGCCTTCTACTGACCGGGCACCTGTCCTTCTTTTCAGATTGCAGAGCCGTATCCTTACAACGCTGGCCTGAAGGATGTGCCTGCTGAGAGGTAAGCAAGGCCCGTGCAGGAGCCTCCTCAGGAAAAGAGCATTACCTGGAGGCAGTCACGGGCAGCTTGCTGAAGTTGTCAAGGACATCTAGATCCAGCACCAGTCCCTAAGAGTAGCCACAGGGCTGGAATGACCAGGGGGAGCCCTACCAGATGCTTAGGCAGAGGTGGGCAGCTGTTGTCTTCCAGAGTTTTGGTCTGTAGCTCCCATAATTGTTCGCTGTTGACTGTGCTGGCTAGTTCTCATGGCTGTCGTAAACGAAAAGCATCTAAAGGACTATAGCTGCTCACCCTGACATTGGAGTCAAAGGATTTAGAGCAGGCATGTCCAAAGTCAGGCCCGGGGGCCAAATGCGGCCCGTTTTCAAATATTGAATGGCCCGCGGCCTCTTCTGCCCACTGGCTCAGCCTGTCACTCATCCCCACCAGCTGGCCCCTCCCCATACTGGATGGAGACATCAAGCTTGCAGTTTTATGGTTTGCCTGCCCACCCTGCCTCATGTTATAGACTGAGACTTGTCCAAAGTCTGGCCCGGAGGCCAAATGTGGTTGAATGGTCGGCCCCCATGCATTTTCACCTCAGCAAAACTGGCCCTCCTTGCAAAAAGTTTGGACACCCCTGATTTAGAGCAATGCAGTGATAGCACTAAACAGCTATAATTCATGCCCGTGTGGTGTTTTCAGATGAGGCAAGCACTGTGTCCAGATTTAGCTTTTGTAATCCTGACAACACTCCTGTAAGGTAGACTAGCATTATTATATTGATACTGCAGGCACTGGAGAGTAAGCAGCTTGCCTTAGGTATCTAGTGAGTTCACCACATTTATAACCCTTCCTTCAGAGACGTTCTTGATCACAGCTCAGGTTCTTAATGACGATGAGTCGATGCTACTTATTGTATTATGCTCTCCTGTACAAACTTTCCTGTATTTGGTCTGGCAGCATGAGAGGGAAGATGGGTTAAAAACAGTGGTGGTGAACCTTCAGCATTCCAGATGTTTTGGACCACAACCCCTGGAATTCTGAGCCTGGATTGCCAGTGTCAAAAGACAGTGGGAGTTGTGGTCTAAAACATCTGGAGGTTTGCCACCACTGGGTTAAGAGAAGCAGAAAAGGGAGACATAACCAGGTTTGAGATGAAAATGACTAGCCCACCAGTTCTTTGCAGATCTTCAGATTGAAAAAATAGAGTGATGACATCTTTATGATCCAGGCCTGGTAGGCAAACAGAGCAAGCCAGGGTGTGTTGATACCTTAATGCAGGGCTGTTCAACTTTAAACAGGCCGAGGTCTACTTTTTCCGGCCCAAAGTACCTGAGGGCTACAACACTAAAACCTCTACTTACAAATTTATCTGTTCCGAGCACAAGCTCATAAGTAAAAAAAATTGTAAGTAGAGCAGCGGTTTCCCATAGAAATGCATTGAAAACCAGTTAATCTGTTCTGGAGGGAACAAATTTCAATGCGCCATGGCCCTTGATCTGCCCCGCTCAGCTGAAACAGTGGGCTAGCAGACCCAGAACTTTGCTGGGGCAGTGGTGGTCCTAGGGATGGGGAATGGAGGGGCGGAGAACTTATCCCCTCACTTTTTTATTGATGGCCGCTGGGCTACTTTTGAACCCTTTGTGGGCTGCTGGTAGCCCACGGGCTACCTGTTGTGCAGGCCTGCCTTAATGTCTCTGTCTTGGCCCTTCTACCAAAGCATAGGGAATTGGTAACGTCCACCGGTGGTAAAAGTGCAAATGGGAGACATAGATGTATGAAAATATTGTCGACATGGACTTGATTCTAAAACTAAAGCACTCTGGGCGGTCACTCTGGATTCATCCTGGATCTGATGCAGACCGAATGAGAAGCTAAAATTCTACAGGCTTGCTCCTGAAGAGGGCCACAGCTGAAATTTGTTGGGCGTGAGCTTTTTAGAATCAAGTCAAGGTTGGCAATAAAAAGAGCCTGGGCTTTTTAGAATAAAGTCTACATTGACAATATTTTCATACATTTTGAGACTGTCTCTCCCATTTGTACTTTAGCCCTTCTAACAATGACAAGTCAGAGGAGATCAGCGACTAAGCTTAAATGTTGGCCAGGCATGTTCAAACTTCGGCCCTCCAGATGTTTTGGACCACAACTCCCACAGTCCTTTGTCGTTGGCAATCTAAGCTTAGAATTCTGGGAGTTGTGGTCCAAAACATAAGGAGGACCGAAGTTTGGACATGCCTGATGTAGACAGTGTTCGGGAGACTTAAGGTAGGGGTTGAAACGGTGGGATCCATGCTGCCTTCTAGTAGAAGGAGTTAACTTATTTATCTCTTTGATTTATGTAGCACAACCATCTAGCAGAAAGCTTACCTTCATCCTCTGTTATGCTTTGCAGGGACAGCAGCAGTTCCTACCAGAGCATCTTCCATCAGAAATCAACAGGCCCGTCCTCTCTTGGGGTGGAGCCACGCCGGGCCATCCGCCCTGAGCGCCAAGCCCAAGAAGCTGCAAAGGGGAGCAGCGGCGCACGAGCCGAGCGTTACTTACCTTTCTGGCCCCAGCTCGTCATTTTTCTCCTGCTGGCTGGCTTCTTGGCCTTCGTCTACTTCTTCCTGCAAGGTGGAGCTGATGACAACCCCTTTGCGAGGCCGTGAGGCCGTCTGCTGTCAGGAGCATCAAATCGCTAGACTGGCTCCTTGAGAGCTTGGGGTGTTTCTGTAGTCGTGCTTCTAAATAAGTGCCTTCCTGGTTCCCCCCACCCACCCCTCCAAAAAAAGCAAACAACAGTGGCTCCCAACCTTCCTAAGGCTGCAACCCTTTAATACAGTTCCTCGTGTTGTGGTGACCCCTTGCCCTGCTTGGAAGAGGCCATAAGCCCCCATTTGGCAGGCCACTGTCCCAGGTACCATTGAGAACTTCCCTCTACAGGCACCCTCAACCAATTGCAGCCTCCGGGGCCATTGACTGACATCACCTCCAACCTATCAAGCTGTAATTCATTCTCCCCCCCCCCCTCCAGACCCAAGTCCTTTGTGCCTTTTTCTTCACTGGCTCATGGCGACCCCTGTGAAATGGTCATTCGACCCCCAAAGGGGTCCCGACCCCCCAGGTTGGGAACCACTGCCCTAAACCCTAAAATGAAGTGCCATATTTCATCCTAACGTGAAGCGCCATATTTTGAGCCAGGGAACGAGGGAAAGATTCCTACAACTTTCCTGAATCATGGCAGCTGCCTAACCCTCACTCCAAGCTTCAAGTCATCCGTCCCTTCAATCAGCAAATGTGGGGCATTTTATATTTGCTAATTTTGTAGCTTAACACTTTATAGTTGTGGGCATGGGTGGCTTTTATCTCAAGAGGGCGGGGTGGGTGGGGGTGAGGAGCAAGAAGGAACGGGGACAAATGTTTGCTTATAAAAGCTTTAAAACACACACACACACAATGTATGAAATCAATAATAAACCCACCAATATTTTTTGTAAGACTGTCCCTCTTTTGTAGTTTCAACCCAGTCTAGCTGCACCAGTGCTGTTTCCAAACCAAAAACACACAAGACAACACAAAACAAAAACCTCAGAAATAAGCCTTGTTGGTAATGTAGGCTTTTATTAATGAGAGAGGAAACGGGGTCTGGATGAAACCTAACCCCCATTTCCCTTCCCTCTCAGATTATTATCCCAGCTCTAAAGTGCAAGCATGAGTCCCTTGACTTAGAACAGGAATGTGCAAACTTTGTCCCTCCAGATGTTTTGGACCACAACTCCCATAATTCCAAGCCTGTATTATCAATGTCAAAGGACTGTGGGAATTGTGGTCCAAAACATCTGGAGGGACAAAGTTTGGACACCACAGAACAAGGGATGTAGGGAATTCAGCCTGCCCCAGGGCAACAGGAAGGAGCCATGGTGTTTGTGTCATGTATTGCCAAGAGGACACTGAGACGGGGCTGAAGAGAGAGCGGAGACTTCTGGGGAGCCCTGGAGTTGCGGTGCTTCGGCCTGAGGGGCGGCAGGGGAATGGGTGCCTGGGGGCTTCACGGGCTGTCTTTTGGTGAGATGAGAACGCAGGAAGGGACTGGGTGTTGGGGAAGGGGCCGGAGGTTCCTGTGAGTGGTGCATCCTTCGAAGGTTTTCCCGGACCCGGATGAACTCGGGCTGATTCCCAACAGTGTCACCTGATGGTTCCTGCTGCTGATTCTGAAGAAACAAGAAGAAGAAGGCAGGGTTTGTTTGAGGCAGCCATGAAAGCCCAGTTCCAACACACACACACACACACGCACACACACACTGTCCCACCCACTACAGCTGCTGAGAGAGATTTTCTGGTCAGGCAAACAGAGGTTGTTGTGTCATGAGCAGGGTTGACCCTTTCATTAGACTGTGGAAGCGGTCCTTTCCCATTTTAGGACTCATTTAAAAGGGACAAAATGGCCACTCATTTGCTTTGTTATTACTGTGTTCCTACAGTAAGGGACAAGTATTTGGCTATTTTGGTGTTCTACATACAGTGGTACCTCTGATAACGAATTTAATTCGTTATCCAAAACATGGTTTCCCATAGAAATGAATGGGAAACCAATTAATCCGTTCTGGAGGTCTGAAAAAAAGGCCAAAAGCTGGGGGTGGTAGTAGTTCCAGACCAATTTATAAAATGTACTTTAAAGGCTTGCAGTGCTGGAACACTGCAATGCAAACATGGACAAGAGAAACCAGCAAGACTACCCCAGCCTGTTCCCACCCAAAGTGCAATGGGGGAAAAATGCAAACAAACATAAGCAGGAAGAAAAATCCAGCCCATTTTTGCCTGCAGAGCAATGAAAAAAGACTGCAAACACGGAGAAATGAAACCAGCAAGACTACACAGCCTCTTCCAGCCAAAAATGCAAAGAAAAGAAGTGGAAAGATTAATAAAAGCTAGCTCCTTATGTTACCAAGTTCGAAAGGTCCAAATCCCTCAGCAAAACATGTCCAGAATGGCTCTAAAAACACCATAAAAATGCTCTGATTCCTCCCACCCCTCCATAAACTATGCATCCTGCAATGCATGCAGGGTACACATTTTTTGCAAGGCATTATGAAACATTTGTTATCCGAGGCAGCCCAAAGGGAACATTTGCTATCTGAGGCAGCCCTATACCTGGAAATTTCCATTGTTATCCCAGGCATTCTTTATCCGAGGTATTACTGTACCCTGGGGTGTAGTAGTAGAGTGTCCTGAGTTTGAATCCCCATTTTGAGCTTGGAAACTTACTCGGGGTGGGGAGGTCATGGTAAAACCGTTCTTGAGAATATATTTCACATGTCTTGAAAACCCTATGAGAGTTGCCAGCCACGGGGAGCAACCTGGTGGTACATAACATGTGGACCTTGACCTGTAGTTGTGTAGGTGCCACTGGTGGCTCCACCTCAGGGCAGGGGGCAACGTGCCTTGGGCTGGTTTTGGTCATGAGAATGAGGGTGACTTCTGGAGCTTTACCTGTCCCCGTCTTTGTTGTCGGCGCAGAAGCTCCTGCTCCAGAGGGGACTGGTCGGCCGTCCCTTCTGTGCCCTCCTTGCGCCGGTTCCGATGCTCCAGAACCTGCAGCAGCTCTGGCTTAGAACGGAGGCTCAGACCTCTGCAAGGAGGAAGATTAAAACAAGACAGCACTAATTGCCCTCTCCTACTACTGGCTGTGGCATATATGTTTATATTTTGAGTTCCAAGTTCCAATGGCAGCTCTCCATGAATACCTAGAAAACCTTGCCCTTTGGCTGAGGAAGAATGATTTAACATCTTCATGACACTGCTGTGAGGTATACTTTCATTAAAAACAGTTACAGAACATTGCCTTTTAATTGGTGATTATTTTGCAGTAGTGTCACACAGGTGCTACATACTTCGTGATTGTCTTCCTCAAAGAAAGGTTAGGATTGATGAGGTGGCAAGCAATTAAAGGAAGAGGAGGAAATATGAGGTGGGATGTAGGTCTGAGGAACAATTGTGTCTGAGGTGGAAAAATCTGGAGAAGCCATTATTTCTTAAAGTAAAGCTATAATGCTAACTTTAAAATTTAGTAAATCTGCCCCTCCATTTTTGAAGGTCGGTAGCATCTTCCTGAAGCAAAGAAGTTATTTTTTCCTCCTGCCATAATTATTTAAACTGAGGTCTGCAAGACAGGGATCTCCCCAGAGGCTTCACCGATGCGTCCAAGAAGATGGAGGAACAAGGGTGTTTCCTATGCAGAACCGAAGCTCAACAGCAAGTTGAGCAAGTTGACAGCAAGGGCGTGGTGACCCACATACTGTTACAGACTTCCTCAGCTCCCCTATCTACAAAACGAAGAGAAAGAAAAACCCTAAACCCTAAAGAAGTCCAGGAAAAGCAAGAAAATCAAACTGGAGGAAATTTAGCCCATTACAGATTTTATGGTTCTTCTTTAGTTTACCATATATTTTTGTTGTTGTTTTTTGTTTAATTAGGGGTTCACTTTTACCTAGTCATGTATTGTGGGTATAATTTTTATAAAAACACTTCAGAATAAAACTTTTAGAAATATTCATTTATATTGTAAACCGCCCAGAGTGACCTTGCTGTCAGATGGGCGGTATAAAAAATCCAATAAATAATTAAATGAGATTTAGTATTTTAATAACTAAGATGTCATTTACCTAGAGAAGCACTATAAAAAGCCTGGTTTGTTTTCCTTCAAAAGCACCCTGTGCTTACCTGGCAGTTAATTATCAATGCCAGAAGGTTTTGTTTATTCTGCATTTTTTGAGTTCCTTACTTGAATTAACAGTGCTGTTGTCACTCTTCATTTTCCCTGTTTGTCCGTCTTCAGTAGGTCGAGGCCACCTCCGCCACCCCACATCATCCCAGAATGTATAGTTGCATTCAAATATTTACATGGCTAGACATATCACTGGGTTTTTTTCAATTAAATGAGCCATAATCCATGAAATCTCACACTGAAATAAATCTGTTGGTGCCACAGTAATTCTGCTGGGTTTTTTAATTTTATGGGCAACTCTTAAAGCTCTGTGATTAAAGCCCTGAAGAAGCTGACCTCCCAATTCACTGCATTTAGGAAAACAAAAAAATCATCCACCTCTTTATCAGAAGTATTAACAAATGGGTACATTTCTTCCCTTATTTTTGAACGAGAATATCATCTCATGCGCTTCTGTCCCATTTTCAAAAACACAGATGTGGATAATGACATTATATAGTTTGGTCTCTAGGTGGCCTTGATCATAGATACATAGGAAGATTCCTTTTGCTAATGATGAAGCCACGAGACAATAAAGCTGTTGTACAGGTTAGCTATTGCCTGCCCTTTAAACTTTCTTTGGCAGTGGATTTAGATCAGTCATTCATCGTCTGATGAAAAAACGTTGTTGGGAAATGTTGGCATTCTTTCAAAAATGTAGTACATTGCATATCCTACATATAAATATTTTGTAATGCTTGGGACACACTACCATTGAAATTAGATTACATAGTAAATAAACTCAGGCAAGGGTACATTGATGCATTAAGAAACAGCTAGTCTGACATGCTACAGTAGTTTTTTCTTCTCCCTAGCTAGCAATATACTGTACAGCTTGGTCCAGCTCTCAATGAGGGGTCAATGCTTGGCTTTTGTGTGCTAAAGGTGGCCTCTAGGCTTGGCAGTAGCAGCCAGCACGCTTGGCTATTTGCCACGAAACCATTAAGCCAACAGCTTGACTGTCCTGCCCCCAGTTCACAATCCCACTTATTTAGTACCACAATCCACCAATTGCATTCATGACACCACCACCAGGTTTAAAAAAGCTTCTAAGATTTAGGGTAAGCGGGCAGCTTTTGTCTCTTTCTGTGTCTCTGGCTGGGTCTATCAGGAAGAGGTGATTCTGTAACAAGCCCAGTGAAAATGTGGGTGTTCGTAATGACAGTTCTCACAAGCAACTCGCCCCATAAGGAAAGTCCAAAAATCAACTCAGCTGAATAGGTCCACCTCGAACATAGAGGAGTAGATATCCTATAAGTTGAAAGCATCTTCATTGCTTGTTCAGGAGCAAGTCACACTAAAATACCCAGCATTACAACAGGGATAGCATGAAGAATATATACTGTAATTTATGGGGGAAATAGAGATCTCGTTCAACTAGTGTGAGGATTGCAGGTGAGCTAAGAAGCAACAGGGAGCCAGTGGAGGACAACAGATGATGTCACAGTCCTCGCCGCTCAGAAATACTTGGGCTTCAATCTTGTGAGCCATGGTTTCACTAGGACACTAGGTGCAGAGGCGTAGCAAGGGGCACCTGGGGACAAGTCTGCTTTTGAACCCGTCTGCACCCCCCACTGCATCACACCCACCCAGCAAGGGGGCCCCAATCCTGTGGGGGTGTGGGTATGTTTGTGCGAACAGTTGCGCATGTGCCTTACACCTCTCCCATGGTGGGCCAGGAGCAAGGCGAGGAGGAGGAGGAGGAGGAGGAAGAGGAGGGTGCCGCAGCCACCGTGCTCCCCGCATGCCTGCCTGCCTACCTGCTTCGCCACTCACCTGGTGAGGAGAGGAGAGGAGAGCAAAGGGGGCTGGAAGGAATGTCACTGAAGGGGAAAGGAACAAGTGTGTGTGTGTGTGTCTGTCTGTCTGTCTCTGTCTGTCTGTCTGTCTGTCTGTCTGTCTGTGTCTGTGTCTGTGTCTGTGTCTGTGTGAGTGAGTGAAGCGGGCTTGCTGGCCAGCGAAGAACGCCCACCCCTGGAGGAGGGTTCTTTTTATGTCTGTACCCCCCCAATACACAGAAGGTGTTGGAGCGAGCTGCAAAGGGGCCACCGAGAGTCGGTCTCCTCTCTCTCTGGCTCCCTCCAGTCAGCCATTTGGTGCCAAGCCCCCAAGCCAGCCCGTTGGCAGAGGGTTCCCGTTGCCAAGCCTTAGCCAGGGAAAGGAGGACTGCTGGTGGGCGGGCGCACAGCATCTTCCTCCTACTGACCCTCCAGGTTCCCCCAGATTGCTGAGCACCTGGGCAAATGCACCCCTCCCCCCCAGATACACCCTTGACTAGATGTGCCACCTAAATGAACCCAGAACTGAATAATTAAGGGGAGAAGGAGCCTAATGGCATTTGGAGCACATCAAGAGTAGCCTGCTGAAGTTACCTCAAAATTTTCACCTTGGCCTTCTCATCTTATATGCCAAGGAGAAGGGTTTCTCACAAACCTGGTTTGGACAACACAAATGAAGAGTCTATGAAGCAGAGCCCAGATACGTGGAGAGTGAAACCTCTCCTCACATCTTACTTGACTGCATGCAATTGCTTTGAATTTAATCAGGTATTTGTCTCACTGCCTATCTCAGAGTTCGTCAGGTGACCTCTCATACATTGCCAGAAAGGAAGACAAATCGTACTGATATGCAGACAATTACATTCCCTAATTTATATAAATTACAGCGGCAAAACTCAAGTTTTTCCTCATTGGTTGTCCTTTATCTCATCCTTGGATCGTATAGTCCTTCCAATGGAGGACACTTTTGAAGAAAGCATTGTCTTCTAGAAGTCTTTCAGGAGGAGGACTGTCATATCTAAAAACAGGCATAGAGTCACGGTATCTTAAAGGAGAGAAAACTGCAAAAGACAACAGGGGAGAAAAGCAGAGGATCAAGTTTGTTCTCACTACATATGTGTGAGGTGTGTGTGTGTGAAATGCTGCTTGCTATGTCCCATCAAGTTGCGTTTAACTTATAGCCATCCTAATTGACTTTTTGAGCTATGCAGGGCATCGTTTATGCCGACCGCCAGCCTAAGGAGTTTCCATGGTCAGTCCTAATCTGACAATCAGTTGACTACATGGCACTGGCTGTCATGTATAATGTAACCTCAGGTTTAGTCTGTGAGAGACATCAGTGGCCTCCAAGAGGCAGCATGGGAAGAAGAAATCCTGGGTGATGCTATGATTGTTCAAGATGGGGGTGGTTCCGTC
The DNA here is from genome assembly GCA_023846285.1 of Phrynocephalus versicolor. Lineage (NCBI taxonomy): Eukaryota > Metazoa > Chordata > Lepidosauria > Squamata > Agamidae > Phrynocephalus > Phrynocephalus versicolor. Next base: position 1,912,248 of record JAHTLZ010003468.1, on the reverse strand, counting down.
CGGAAGATGGGCGGTATATAAATATAATAAATAAATAAATAAATAAATAAAGCAGTGATAGCAAACCTTTTAGAGACCGAGTGCCCAAACTGCGATTCAAAACCCACTAATTTTTCGCAAAGTGCCAATACAGCAATTTAACCTGTATACAGGTGGCTGTGAAGGGGTGATGTCAGGTGCCCACAGAAAGGGCTCTGAGTGCCACCTTTGGCACCCATGCCATAGGTTCGCCAACACTGCCCTAGAGCAGTGGTTCCCTTCCCAACATTGAGCCTCCAGTTGTCCTTGGACTAAAATGCCCAGGGCCTTCACCAGTAGCTGTGTCAGCCATAATATCTGGGAGTTGTGGTTCAAGAATATATTTGGGGGCCTAAATTTGGAAACCGTGGTCCTAGAGCGTTCTAGCCTCCCTTTCTTTGCCTACTTCAAAAAACAGTCCTTACTTTGAAAACCATCTCTTCACAACTTCAGTGACTCCCAGGGAGAACTTGTTCACCGCACCTTTATCTATGCTTGCTCACAAGAAAGGTAGGCCTCCGTCGTAGCTGTAGATGGCGGACAAAGGAGACCTATAAGAAAACTGTCTTGTCTCACTGAGCTCTGAGAAGTAGGCCAGAGAGTGAGAGACGATAAAAAAACAACACCCAAGTTTCTGATCAAGCTCACTCTGGCAGCAAGCCAGCCAAAGAAAAGCGACACCCCTCCCAGTCTCATGGGCTGGGATATGAATCAAGTTACCGAGAGATTCCTGACTTTCAGCAGGGTCAAGATCATTCAGAAACCTTGAGCCAAGAGCCAAGAGCCAAGAGCCAAGACTGAATATGTGGCCTACAAGTTCAGGGTGGATGTAAATGGTACAGCATGTGAAAAAATACTGTACAGTGGTACTTTGTATAAAGGAATTAATTCGTTCCAAATGAAATTATGTTAAGCAAATATTCCGTTACAAAAATTTCCATAGGAATGCATTGAAAATGGAGTACAGTAATCCCATTTTTATGTTGTACGGATTCTCCCCATAGGTGATTATGTTAAGCAAATTTCCCCTATCTCCAGAATTTTGTATGTTGTACAGATTTTATGTTATACAAACTGTTTGTTATACAAGGGTCCACTGTATATGCATTAATGGCTAGATCATATAGTCATGTGGTTAAAAAAATTGTAAGTCACAGTAACGTGTTTTGGGGTTTGTGCTGCATTCTTTACATGAAGAGGCCTTCTATGGAGATGTGTGTGTTTGTATATTATATGTGCACAATAATTTTTCCATTGTTATGGCTCCTAAATTTTCTCAAAGTAATATATGCTTTTTATGTCATATTATGGAAAACTCATCCTCTATATTAACACAGTTAAAGAACTGATCAACATTTCAACATCGCTGCTGCCTTGTTTGGTTAAGTTCTTTGCTGAAACCTCACCCATACTCCTTGAATTGCGAGAGAGAGAGAGAGAGAGAGAGAGAGAGAGAGAGAGAGGTTTAAACACTGATAGAAAAAAGAGGTAACATTTGTAGAATTATGTGCCATCCATTAAGGTGCAATAATGAATTTTGTGAGACTTCCCATTAATTAATGAGGCTGCAGGACTACACATACTTACCTGGGAATAAAGCTCATTTAACTCAGTGGGATTTACTTCTCAATAAAAAAGGTATAGGCTCTATACACAGATTCAGGCACTCTGAAACATCTAACACAAACACTTATACGCACACACATACAGAGAGTGAAAGAGAGAGATTGTACAATATTATTTGCAGGAACTACACTTTCTTCTTCATCACAAGCATAGCTCACATTCCATTCATGCATGCATTTTGGATGGAATGGAAGCATTTTTCCTAGCATTTCTTGGCATGTTTTTCTATAGCATTTCAAGACTTAAACAGGACCTACTAAGTTCCATAACCCAAGAGGGCTGGAAAAATTGTTTACGTGAATTGCAAAACAAAGGGCTATAGTAAGAATACTGACAATCTCCAGCATGTGTGGTTTAATCCACACAAAAACACAAATTCCAAAACAAAAGAGAAACACCCGATTTCAAGGGTGTTACATCTCCAAAATAAATTTATGCTATCATGGCATAAACTTAAAAATAGTAGAAACACATGACGGTGGTGATAGCAGATTGATATGTTTTGTCTGAATTATTTCCTCTTGAAGCAATCCGTTTCTTTTATTTCTTGTTTAATTTAAGAGGGCTTGTTGTAAGGCAGTTTGAGTCATTGTACCAGCTGGGAGATTTTTGTTGTGTAGTTCAGGAAAAAGTAATTTTCCCAAGGTCTGTCCACTCTTTGGTGACACGGTGAGCCCTTTGTCCTGAATCAACAAATATGCTGGTGTTTGCTTGAAATTAATTATCCAGCTCATTCCGTGGGTGCACCAGATTGGTTCGAGGTATCTGAGGTGTACTCCCAAAATTTGGCATGTTATGTCTGTTACTAGTTTTTTTAAAATGCCATTTTGTATGTCTGTCTGCCTCAAAATCAAGGACATAGATACTTACAAGTGTTACGGCACTTTTGTATTATTTAAGTAGACAGCTGAAATCTATTAATATTTGTACCTTTTGCCCTCATTATAGGTAAGCAACCATATTTTTCACATGACCTAGTATGACTGGAAATTACCATGCATAGTTTTACTTAAAAAGTCCCTTGCATTAAATAAGAGTTAGTAGGTACACGTAACACTACTTGCAGATTCGAAGTAAATAATCATGTGATGTCAAGTTCTGACTTTCAGCAACCCTTTCCAGGGTTTTCCAAGTAAACAATACTCAGAAGTGGTTTGCTCCTCTGTTCTTCTGAGGCCATGTAGTCTACCCAAGACCACACAAAGCTGGCTCTTCTGGGATGCACAGTGGGGAAACTAACACCCCACCATGGAGCTATCAAGTCAGCAAGTAAATTAGATTGATCAGTACACATATTTCAAAAGGCACTAAAAGAAATGGTGCGGGAAACAAGGAGAGATGGTTGAGTTGATGGCTGCCAACAGCATCACATGAGGCCATGATATTGGCCTCATGTGAGTCAAAAATGAAAAACTAAGACAATGGAGGACTGATCACAGAAGGCAGAGAGAAAGCAATTATTTTCTATTTTCTATTTCTTTCTTTCTTTCTTTCTTTCTTTCAGCAAGAAAAAAAACTTACTGCATTTTCAGTCCTGGGATATTATTATTATTATTATTATTATTATTATTATTATTATTATTATTA
>JAHTLZ010003468.1:1865288-1909007 GCA_023846285.1 Phrynocephalus versicolor | reverse complement strand
TTATTATTATTATTATTATTATTATTATTATTATTATTATTATTATTGCATTTATATCCCGCTTATCTTCAAACGAACTCTAAGCGGCTATATGGATTTCCATGAGGAAGAACACCTTGTTTCCTCTCAACAAACTACTCATTTCTCATGAGAGAAAAGAAACTTGACAATCTAGAAAAGGCTGACGAGGATCAAGGAAACAAATAAATAAATAAAACCAAAAGAAACAAAAACCCCTCAGGGAACCGCCTTCTCCAAGAGATCCCAAATAGGCAAGCAGGGAGATTGGTCAAATTTGGGTAAAAGGTTTGGACAGAATCCTAATGGTGATTTGTGTGCATGCTGAAGTTAAATTGTGTCGGTCTTGATGGCAATGCTAATTAATGAGGCGCCAGTTACAGTAATCATATTACAAGATGTGTCCCTGAGTTTGCAACCGATGCATGCTACGTGCCTTGCTAGTGGCACCTTGCCATCGTGAACAACACGACTTAACTTACGTACGTGTAATCAGCAACTGGAATCTGGCCTCTGGTTCTTAATGACTCATGAAGAATAAACCAACCTTGCGTGGTTTGTACAACAGAGCCACCTTTGAATAATACAGCATACAGTGGTACCTTGACTTATGAATTTAATCTGTTCTGAATGCATGCTCTTAAGTCAAACTACTCTTAATTCGGGGTACCTATCTAAAAATTTTTTAAAAAAAGTTAAAAAATCAAAAAATGGAAAAAAATATTTGTACGTCGAGCAGACCATATCTAAAATTTGTAAGGCAACAGTTAAAATGCCCACCGTTTTCCGCTATTAAGTCTACTTGCTCTTAATTCAAGCTACTCTTAAGTCAGGGTACCACTGTAGTGGTACTTTTCCTGGACAAAAACAACATTTTTTCTTCTAGCTAGTCCTGTCTTCCTTCTGTCGCTACGGACCCATGAGAAATGTGGGAAAGCAAGGGTGGGTGCCTAGGCTCTAGCCATACTTGCGATGTGTGAACAGCAATTCCCGATGCAGCTGCTGCTGGTTCCAAGTGCCTTTGCCTGGGTTTGTGACTTGCAAAGAGGTGACAGGCTGGGCCTCAGCACCCCTGGATGCGATTCCTGAGCGTGCAGCCGCTGGAAGGGAGACAAAAGGAGAGAGAGAGAGGAATGTGGAGGTTGGGATCGTAGGAGCTCAGTTAGAGCTTTGTCTGGGGTTGTTTTTTCCCCCCTCTCCAAAAGCAGCACAGTCAGACACACACACACACACACACACACACACACACACACACACACACACACACACACACACACACACATCACCCCTCGGTAAGGCACTCACCATAGGTACTGGATCCCATGCGGTGGGGTGGGGGATGCAAAGCCAGGATCTGAGCCTTGGCCCAAAGCCAGAGCTCATGAGAAATCCTAGTGAGGGAGAGGAAATGGGGGTCAGCGTTCAAGGGCAGGGAGGCGACATGGTATGAGTGGGGTTTTAAGGGGAATCTCTTCCCAGCGCTTTGGAGGAAATGACCCTTGCTGGTTCAGGTTTTCAGAAACTGCCAGCGCAAAATGCCATGCAAAAAAAAAATAAAAATTTTTTTTCTGGATTCTGTCTGTTCCTACATTGAGACTGCTCTCTTACTCCTTTATATACAGTGGTACCTTCTATAAAGGAATTAATTTGTTCCAAATGAAATTATGTTAAGCAAATTTTCCTTTATACAAATTCCCATATGAATGCATTGAAAATGGAGTAATCCCATTTTTATGTTGTACGGATTTCCCCCATAGTCAATTATGTTAAGCAAATTTCCTCTATCTCCAGAATTTTTTATGTTGTACAGATTTTATGTTATACAAGCTGTTTGTTATACAAGGGTCCACTGTATGTGTGTGTGTGTGTGTGTGTGTGTGTGTGTTAATCCTCAAGGGTCATTTTTCCAAGCGGTGCCATCAACCACCACTTTCAGCTAACAAGGATGATCATAGATAGCCATATATATCTATATACAGTGGACCCTCGAATAACAAGCAATTTGTTTAATAGGAAAAAAAATTCTGGAGATACGGGGAAATCGCTTAACAGAATCGCCTATGGGGTCAATTCATACAACAGAAAAACAGTTGCAATCAGGGATTAATCTGTTTTCAATCCATTCCTATGGGAAATTTGTACAAAGGAAAATTTGCTTAACATAATTTCATTTGGAACAAATTAATTCTTTTATACAAGGTACCACTGGATATACTATATATATGATCATTCTTGTTAGCTGAAAGTAGTGGTTGGTGACATCAGATGAAGCACTAAGCAACTGATTAAAAGTGGTGTGAGTGAATCCGTGTTTTCAGGCTTCTTTTCATAATCTGATTCTTCTATGCTGAATAGCTACAGGTTACTGTACATTTAAATCCTCATATTACCAGGACCTAATTATTGATGTTCCAGAATACTCTAGTACCACACTTTTGCCAATCAGCTAACACAACTAGTGCTCTTTATTGAAAAGCCAAGCCAGTGGCTGTTCTTTCTGCTGCTGCCCACCCACCAGAATGCATGAGAATTTGCAAAGGAAACAGAACAACAAAAAAGATATTTGCAGGAAAAAACAAAACTGCTCTTTGGCATCTCTCTTACAGGCTGACATGAGCTGCAGAGGCTTGAACCAGAAGACAGTAGGTTTCACACACCCTTCCTTCCATGACCCAACCCAACCCCCCGGGAAAATTTAAGGTAGTTTGAAAAAGGATGTGTGCACCCACTGAGGCCACTTTCACTTCTGTAAAAAACCTTTTTTTTCCCCTCCCCTTCAAAACAATATTTAGAAAACTGTTTGGTTGTGGGGGCGGAGGGGCCCGGAGGGAGGAAATGTGTGAACATTGCAACCGCTTGAAATGACACTTTTCTTTAAAATTACCCTCAAGCGAGGCCAATACAGTACTTCTTTTTAAAACCAGATTTCCTCCGGCAGCCCAGCACAGAAGAAAATCCAGGGCATCATTACCCCCTTTTGAGGGCTTCTTGGCCCTTTCCTCCCCACCCCATCCCTCACCCCACCCCAGATGGGGTTCTGGGGGGGGTGTTCCCCCCCCTTTTTCCCCAGGGCAAGCGGCCCTCACCTGCCGCTTCCAGCCGCCGGATCCACTTGCCGGCTCGGTCCTGCTGCCATGTCACACCGCCGCCGCCACCTCGCCTCCCGAAGCGGGCTCCAAGCTCTGGAGCTCCCTTCTCCCCCACGAAGAGATCGTGTGGCCCAGAGGCTGCCATTCCCCCCTCCCTCCCTACCCCCCGAGAGAGGAAACAATGACAGGCGGCTTAATCGTCTCCACCGCCGGGAGGGGGGGGGTCCCTGGACCATTCGCCGCCGCCCCCAACCACCCACACCTTTTGTCAAGGAAGGCGAGAGCCCTGGGGCGAGGCGGGAGGGAGGCAGGCAGAGGGAAACTGGATCCCTGTCGCCAGGTAGAAGGCGGACAGAAACATAGCCCAGGCTACTGAGGAGTGTGTGTGTGTTTGTGTGTGTGTGTGTGTGTGTCAAACCGTGATCCTGACCCCAGACTCAGGCCCTGCAAGCTGGTGCAGGCAAGGAGGCTGAAGACCTGCCAAGTCCAATTATACTCCTGGCTTGCTAAAAATTTGAATCCCAACATCCATCAACCAGGGCCAGGTGTAAAAAGAGGGACACTCAGATTTATTTTTTTTTAAAAAACCCACCAGGTAGGATACCTAGGAACATCTTCTCAGCCTAAGGATGAGCAGCATTTTACACCCAAGTCCGCTGCTGGTCACCCTCCCATTTGGTCACTTCAGAGGCCCAAATTAGCTTTAAAATTATCATTTTGCTTATGATGCTGTAAAACCTCTGCAGATCAAGGGCGACAGCCATTAATTTTCTGCTCACTTGCCCCCAGGGTTCCTGTTTTGTGCTGATTTTCCATTTAAGTTCACATCCGACGTGTATAATTTTGATGGTATGGAAAGCTCAGCCGTGGACACAGGTATTTGGATTAAAACCGCCAGGCCAAGGCAGAACAAAGATTGCAAATGGAAGGTGTAGGCCACCGAAGAACGTTCAATGAAAGGGAAAAATCAAGTTTTTCCAAGGATCTGCTGTGCCCCAGAAGTTTTACACAGCTAGCCCTACTAAACCCCTTGTTCCAGCTTTTGGGGTCCTATTTGCCCGCTATTGATAGTGATGAGTAAGAGGAGGTTCTGAGATAGCCAAATTTACCCTCTTCAAGAGCACATCTGAAGTAGACTGGTAGCTTGCTGCCCAGAGACCACTTGGTAGCGGGTTAGGGTTTTGTAAATAAATAAAACATATTTCTTTCCCATGCAGCTTTCAAGTGAAGTAAAGTTGTGGAAAAGCTCTGTGAACTCTGAAGGGGAAAGGGTAGTCAACTCCAGCCAAAAGGCAGAAGACGACATAGGTTTTTAGCTTATTTTTATTTATAAACTTGGTTTTTCCCTCGACAGGGGCTCAAGTCAGTTCTCAAGGCAATGAAAAGTGGACACAAATAAACACATAGCCACCTTCCATTTTCTCCTGGGTAGCTTTTCTTTGAAATCAGTTGCAGTCCAGGGCTCTAGTTTGATTGTACAGTACAACCAAAAGGACACCACAGGATCCCAAGGACACATAACATTTCAAGAGCCCCCTCCTCATACTAGGTGGACACTGCCACCAAATGGCAAGTGTGGCCAGCACATGGCCTCACACTTTCATAGAAAAGCTGAGGCCTAAAAATAACACACTGGCCAGGAAACTCAATGAGTCAAGCATCTTGCTAAACCTGTAATTATGGAGCAGAATTTTGAACCTTGTTTTATTCTTTTTACTGTTACTGTAAAACTTGGTAAAACTATTGGAAACTGCTTCGGGATATATAGATACCGTAGATCGATCAACAGGTAGATATAGATACATCCCAAAGCAGTTTCCAATGGTTTTACGAAGTTTTACAGTAACAGTAAGAATGTGGAAAGGAGTGCTACCACAGGTCTTTAGTTCCCACTACCGTGAGCCTCTACAACTCTACAGTCTAACATATTCATATTCATATATTGCAGCTTCTTTTTCTTTTTTTCACATTTAATTTTTATATCCTTATTTTATAGTATATATTTGTTTTGTATATTGGATTTTTATCTTAATTAATCTCTAATCTCTATTATCTTCTTTCTCACCTTATACTTTTTGTGCACTTATTCTTTATTTGTTCTTTGTATTGGGAGCTGTGTAACAATTTCCCCAATGTGGGATCAATAAAGGTTTATCTTATCTTAATAAAACAAGGTTCAAAATTCTGCTCCATAATTGCAGATTTAGCAAGATGCTTAACTTATTGAGTTTCCTGGCCAGCGTGTTATTTTTAAATATAGCAAGAAGCACTAATGCTTTCACGAAAAATAAATAAAAGGAAATTTGTATGCACAAAATGTACAGAACAACAGAATGGAAAAGACCATGAAACAAGAAGGCTGGTTGCTTTCAAGACCAGAGCATGCATAGCCCACAGCTCTTCAATGTTATGCACTTATGGTTCTGATAAAAAAAATGGACAAGTCAGAAGACATCAGGTGAAGGGAGAGTGCAGATGAAAGACTCTGCCAACTCAACAACTGCTGTTCTTCTACCACCACCACCACCACCACCACTCTAATAAAACACACAGGCTTGTATGTTTCACGTTGCTCTTTTATTAAAATTACAAAACACTAGTTATGAACTAAGGATATACCCACCTCCCCACAACAGCACCTCCTGTCCCTACCACTTCACAGGCAGACAGGCCCCTTTACTTCTCATCCCTCCCCAGATTTACCCTCTATGCCACTCAGCTACAGACAAAGAGGGGACAAAACAACAACACATACAGCCCGCCCACCCCCCAGCGATCCAGAGGAGAATGTAAACTTCAGACCCTGCAGAATGACAGTAGCTCTACTGAGTTCCACCAGAACGGACTGAGAACTATACGGGCTGGAGTTGAGGAAATCAAGGCCTTTCTCCTGAGCCACTGCTGAACGCATGTCCCGGGGAGAGAAGCATCAACCAGGAAGACAAGAGAGAATGGAACAAAACCCAATCCCAGGTGGTCATCATGCAAAGGACCAAACTCCCCCAAAGGAGGTGAGGGCAAAAGATAAACCCTGCTCCCCCTCATGGTCTCCTGGCCCCTGATCACCTTTCAGCAGCTGGGCCTTATTTGTTTGATACAATGCCTTGAGGCACTTCTCATGCCCGTCGGCAGGAGCAAACATTCCAGGCAGCCCTGAGCGATGGAAAACTCCCTCAGAGACACGCTAGCTTTATGACATTTGATACAGGAAACACTCCCCCCACCCCCTGCCGCCAATTAGGGAGGGCAGTGGGGATTCTCAAGGTATGAGAACAGACTGCAGGACTCTAGCCCATCACCTGCCCTGAAGGGCATGAAACGGCACGGGATAGAGAAGACCCTTAGCGGATGTGGGCCATCTCTTCCAGAAAGGGCGTCTTCATGCAGCCTGTGCAGAGCTGGTCCATCCAGAGGGGAGCCTCGTGCTGCAACGGGGTGCGCCTTGGGTAAAAGGTGTAGTTGAGGTCGTAGTTGAGCAAGCAGCTGAGGGAGGCCATGTAGACGTCGGAGAAACGGCAGAGGCGGCGGGAGAAATAGGTCGGGTTGTGGCAGGTGCGGAAGATGCTGCCAAACTGAGGGTTGAAGAGGTTCTTGGTGAGTGCCCTGCAGCAAAGGTGGGAAGGGAAAGGCGAGAAGGATTAGCCAGCTGTCCACAAATCTTAGGTCAGCATTCCTGGGTTCTGCTCCCTGCAAAGCCACCATGTTTTCAAAAGGAAACCATCGCCTCACGCCAACTACTGTATCTGAAGAAGGCAGCTCACTAAGGTTCTTAGTTGTCATTTTAAACCAAGACTACTAAGAAACAAGTTTCAAGTCCTCAAGGTTCACAGAGATATTTCTGGTCAATGGCCAAAGGCTCAGAAGCCAGAGTATCACTGAATAAAAATTTCAGCAGTCAGCATATAGGGTGTCAAAGCTCTTAGTATTTTGTTACTTTCTGCACAACATTTAGAAGCAGAATCTAATATGCAAATTGCATTTAGAGTAAATCTATACAGATTGTTTTTGCATTTATACACTTCCGCTTTGCATACATTTACATAGGTTACAGAAAAGGCTAGTTTTTCCAGTCACTGGGAATGTCTACGTATTTTTCAGTACAAGAAACCCGAGAAGTGCTAAGGGCAAATACCGACTGATATTCTATTTGTAACGATATTGCCGGACAATCTGAGGTGTCTCTTGTTGGGTTTCTAAAATGGGGAGGGGAGTGCAGTCCAGTGGTCAGGATTAATTGATAGTCCCTGTCACAGTCCATCGTAGGCTCACGTGCGGAGCATTACAGGGGACCATCCTCAGAGCTATCCAATTGCATAGATCATCAGTCCATTGTTTTCTACCGACCATGAAATCTAATCCTAGCAAATGAGATCTGACCCACAACAGCAATGCCTTTGCTTGCAATTCTCTCTCAGAATCATCAGTGCATGTGTGTGTGTCGGTGCGCACGCACACAAGAAAGGAAGCTGCTCCTAAGGCTATTCAGGACCCATGAATGACTATCAGCAAGCTGTCAATCAAGCTTAAGAACTCTTTTATCTGTTTTTAATTTGATTGCAGCACTGCCGCTGGACCTCTGCCTTCCTCAAGCTGTCCTCCCCTCTCAGCTGGACGGCAAGTCCCAGAGTCTCCCATGAAGCAAGCTTTGGAGTCGGACTCCAACACATCCGGAGGGAACCAGACTCGAGCGGTCTATTTCAGAGACCAAAAGACAGTCCAAACAGAGTGCTGTCTGCCACAGATTCACAAGGACCAAAAATCTTTCCTTGTCACCAACAAATCCAGAAGCTACTCAACAGGTGCATCATTTTCCCATTTCTCCCTGCCACATGATGTGGTGATGGCATCTGGCCTGGAGGCCTTCAAAAGGGGATTGGACAGATTCCTGGAGGAAAAGTCCATCACAGGTTACAAACCATGAGGGAGATGTGTAATCTCCAGGCTTAAAACCGGGGTACTTCAAGGACCAGATGCAGGGGAGTGGTATCAGGAGACAGATATTTAGTCTTGTGCGCTCCCAGATGCATCTGGTGGGGCCACAGTGAGATACAGAAAGCTGAACTAGATGGGCCTTGTGTCCGATCCAGCATGGCTCTTATTATATTCCCCTCAGTTAATTTCTCAACTAATTAAGGACAGTTTAGTTCAGGAATGGCTTGTCTTGTATCTAGTCAATACATTAAACATAAAATACATTCAGCAGGATTTCTATATGGAGCTTTCATCCAATTCCTTTTCAAGATCACCCATTTATCCACCAGTTCTGGAATGACCAATTTGGGGAGCTGAGGTTGGGCTAATAACTTCTGCTCCTGTTTTTACATTTAAGAGGCAAATGGGACGGCTTTCAGACCAACCACACAGGCCTGAACAGGTTCCGCACAGGGAACGAGTCTCCTCTCCCTTCTGGAGTCACGTCCTGTCCTTACTTGCTAGAACCATTTATCATCCCACTCACTCCTGGTGTTGGGATGTCAGAAGAAGGGCAACGTCAACAGAGCCTACTACTGCAAACCCAGTTTCCAAAGAGAGAGTCGTGCTGCTAGACTGTTTCAACATTTGGACAAAAATTAGAGGGAGTGGGGAGGAAAGGGGTGGGTGGAAGCCAAGGATATTTATTTTTAAAATCATTTCAGAGTATTTTTACCCCAATTTTCTCCTTGGAAAAGGAATTACCTGAGTTCCTGCCGTTCTTTCATCCAGTCCTGTAGCACCTTCTTCGATTCTGGGTCATGGAACATCTTTTGGGAAAGAAATGACCAAGTCAGGCCTTCTATCTACTGACCATCTGAGTTACCTTCTGCAAAGAGACTGGTTTTTCCTACCTGCACCCTGAGACCCCCATGCCCTAGTACCTCACTAGAACCCCACTGCCTCCATGTTAACAGGCCTTCAGATCAAATGCTGTTGGACTACAACTCCCATTCAACCCAGACAGTAAAACTGGGGGCTGCAGTCCAGCCTCAGATGCCCATGGCACATCCTAATTTGGAACACGGTATTCCAACATCGTTCTGGCTATCATTGGGCCTATAATTCTGCCCAGCCTCGTGAATAAAGCTGGATGCTGTCTCCATTCTCTTCATGGCTACCAAGTGGCTTTGTCCTTTTTAAACACTTCACCCCCTCACCTGCATGCGCTCCAGCAGGCCAGTCAAGGCCTGCAGCCAGGTGAGAGCTTGTGAGTACTGCTCCGTATTGACCATTTTTGTCTCCGTTTCCAGTTCGGGCACAATGGCCCCCGTCCGCCAGCCATGTCGCAGCATCAAATCCTAAAGGGCGAGGGGGCGAGAGGTGGGTGAAAGCCATCATGAACAAGTGTTAGAAATCCCCACACCTCGAAACCCAGCTCCCACCCCAACCCACCCCTTCCAGGGCTGGGGAAAGGGTCGAAAAGCATGGTGCCCCAAGCCCCACGGCACAGCCGACAGTTCAGGCCTCCGAGAGAAAGGCTAATAATTCTCACCGCCAAGTCACTGTAAAGGTGGTCGCCAAAATACAGAACTTTGGATCCACGCCAGCCTGTGAGACGCAGAAAGTCAAAGAGATTGCCCTAAGGGAATGAGGGCGGGGGAGAGTGGCAATGATGAGAGAAAGTAATTAGAAATGGACTAGGCATAGATCATGCATCATTTAAAATAGCTCCCGTAGATGCAGGAATCAAATGGATATGCCAAGGAGGAGGAAGCTCCCTCCCGGAAGGTCTGCAGAAACTCTCCATGTCGCTTTGCACAACAGGGAGGCCTCTTACGGGAAAGGCACCTCGGAGGGGCCCACTTCCTTTTTGGTGATGCTCGCCCATCTCTCTGTGGAATTGATCTGCCATGATGGGCAAAAGCTTCATCACCACACTGAGGGAGAAACCCACATAAGAGAACAAGTGTGGGCTGCTCCTGCCCCAGCTCAGCACATCTAACTGCTCTTCTCCTCTAAGTTTGTGTGTGTGTGTGTGTGTGTGTGAGTGTGAGTGAGTGTGTGTCTGTGTGTGTGTGTGAGAGAGAGAGAGAGACCTGGCATGGAAAGGCAGCAGGTGGTCAGCAGCCATGACAGTTGGCACCTTTCTGTGACACGGGTGGCAGCAGATGGCCAGAGAAGGTGACTCCTGACTTTGGGCTGTGGGTGCCCTTTCCCTCACTTCTGCATCAACAGGGCAACTCTCAAGAGCAAAGCAGGTGAGCTCCTTTTCAATCACACTCCTCCCTAGTCCTTTCTTCCTGGTTATGGTGAAACCAGAATAGACCGGCAAAAGAGGCAATGTCTTCTCTTGTTCCTTCAGGTCTCTGACCTTACTTCCCTCACCAAACCTTCCTTTCTTCCACTCACTTGGGAGGGTCCACTGATTATTATACAAAAGTTATCGACCAGAATTTTAACATTTAATTCTTGTTCAGTTATTATTACCACTCCAACTATGGCATTGGGAGGTTAATATTGGGTGGAAATGTACATTAACTTGGCTGTTCCAAAAGACAACCCCATAAAAAAAACAAAAAAAAAATCCCACTACCAGGAACTTTGCCACCCATCAAGTATTTCCTTACCTGTTTATACACCTGCCCCTTTTCTAGCTTGTTTATTTTGTCCCACTGCAGGTCTCCATTGTGGTCCAGTCGCCGGAAAGGTCTGAGTTGGAAAACAAGCCAGGGAAGAGCAAAATAATAAAATGGTTACCTGGATCCCACCGTCTAACCTTCAAAATGACAAACTCCTTCAACTACCTCATCTTGCCCTCTCACTGCTGTTAATACTGGATAAAAATTTGCACCTGAAAATAGCGTATTGTATTATGAGCACCCTATATGCCCTTGAAATCCCCTGAACTGATAGTGCTGAGGCCTGTCAAGTCAGGAGCCCTGGCCTCATTTCATTCTTGTGCAACGTTTAAGGCAAGGGTGAGCAACCCAGTCCTTTGTCATTGGCATTCTAGGCTAGGAATTCTGGGAGTTGTGGTCTGAAACATCTAGAGTGCCAAAGGTTCGCCACCACTGCTCTAGATGTTCCTTGACTACAGCTCCCATCAGACAAGCAGCAGTGAAAGATGATAGCGGTAGCACTCCAATATTTAGAATGCTAGAAAAATGTCCCCCTTGACTTAAAGAAAGTGCTTTGGAAGAATTTAAGACATCTCTATATGTAGGCTTGCAGTTTATTATGTTAACAAGCCATGAGGAGAAAGAAAGACAGGAAGTGAAAACAGAATATCCAGAGATCATGGATAATTCAGAAAGCAACTCCAACTCAGGACAACTATTACAGGTCAATGTATGTTTTCTCTTCACCACCCCCTGTTCCCTTTTCTTTGTTGCCGAAAAGGAAGCAGATAAATGTATAGAGCAAACAAAATGTCTGAAGACATATTAAAAAGCAAGCAAGCAAGCAAACAAACAAACAAACAAAATTGAAGCAAGACAGGAAACAGAAGATTGTCAATGTGTGGAGAAAGAAGCAAGCCAAGAATGAACAAAGAACAAAAATATAACAGAATAATCCAGCAAAGAAATCTAAGGGCCTCTGCCAAGTCCTATGCAAAAGTGCCATGTCCAAGATCATTTGGTCTTCAACGTTGCAAATCTTCCCACTGTGTATCATTCAGTATATTGTGCTCCAATGAGCCACACACCAGCAACACTCAGGTGTGCTGGCAAGTTCCTGTGTCAACACCACTTGAGCAAGAACCAGGCGGGCAACCTGTGAGACAGGCAAAGCTTATGGTTTACTCGTATGCCCACATAGAGAGATGCTTTAACTTATTCTGTTAAATATAAGAACCAGAAGTCAGCCTTGGAGACTTCACGCCAGCGCTGCACTCACTTGACACAATCGTTGAAGAAATGAGGCTTGTCTGCTTGGACGATGACTACGTCAAAGAAGTCCCTCCAATCTTTGCCCACCATGTACCGCATCCCTTTGTCACTGGGGGTGTAAATAACAAACAAAACAAAAATAGTGAGCAGAAGAGGTGATTAATTTATTAATCCAGACAGTAGGTGTCACTGTGCCACAGAGAGAGAGAGAGAGAGAGAGAGAGAGATTCCTGATTATCTGTGGATTCTCACAAAGTAGGGCCAGGAAGCAGAAGAAAAAACTTCTGGAGCTTACAATCTCCTTTTCCTCTGCACATGATCTCTCTCTCTCTATCTAGAAAAGATGGTACAATTGGTAATCATCGGTCTGAGCAGGCAAAGAAATCAAACAACGAACTGTTTGGCGCAAACCTCAAGCTAACAGTGACTTGAGGATAATGGTTACCAAGACAGAAGCCGGGGAAGATACACCAAGAATGCTGAAAAAAATACCCAAAGTCACATGGACTCACAAAAAAGCTTTAGGACTGGATTTTTCCTCAGAGTCCAACTGATTATTGTCACCCATTCAATAGGGTTTTGGTGCCTTGCAGAGTGTTGCAGAGGTGCATGCCTCCTGCTAATTTACCAAAGGCTAAGGAGTATAAATTATTGACCCTTGCTGAAAGAAATCTGAGGAAGTGAACTTGTCCTTGAACGATCATTAGCAGTTAGTCTTTAAGGTGTCACAACCTTTTTGTCTTTATTTTTTATTTTTATTTTTGTCTGATATGCTAACAGAAAGTAAGATGGCTGCTTCTTCTAGAACTGACTCCTGAAATGGTTGTTGGTACGAGTTCCATTTATGACCTCCAGTGAGGCGACAGGACAATGCCCATGGATGTTCTCCCTTCGTTTTATCCTCACAGCACACCTGCAAAGAACAGACTGAAAGGCTGCGATGGGCCTGAGGACATCTAAGAAGTTTCATGGACTAAGAGGGATTTGAATTCAGCACTCTCATCACTGTAGCATACCGGCTTTTAAGCTACTTTCATAGTCCCCAAAAGCAGCCATGTTATTTCTGCTGCAATAAAAACGAAATGTTAAGAGAATCCCGTGACAACCAGACACTGTTTTGTGGTGTTAGATTCTATGGTTTACAGTTAAAATTCAGAAGCAGCCTTCTGGTCCGTCAAGGGCAGATGCACAAGTTTGAATATACAGTGGACCCTTGTATAACAAACAGCTTGTATAACATAAAATTTGTACAACATAAAAAATTCCGGAGATAGGGGAAATTTGCTTAACATAATCGCCTATGGGGAAAATCCATACAACATAAAAATGGGATTACTCCATTTTCAATGCATTCCTATGGGAATTTGTATAAAGGAAAATTTGCTTAACATAATTTCATTTGGAACGAATTAATTCCTTTATACAAGGTACCACTGTATCAGGATCAGCAGACCAAGGCTCAAAATCTGAGTTTCCACCTACAGGCCGGTGTGCTCCTAAAGTTCTGCTTCATGGAAGAAGAACAACTATTGAGCAGACCGCCATGTTATTCTGTTCACAAAGGCCATGAAGGGAAACGGGGGTGGGACACGAGGCAGGACAGGCAGGCTGAAGCCCAAGTCTGTTTTCTAACTTCCGGGTCAAACTCACACAAAGCTGAAAGGGCTGTTGGTGATGAGGAAGAGCTTTTTGCCACTCTTGGCCAGGCGGTGCAACACAGCGTAGGTCTCGTCCCCACGCAGAATGTACTTCTCTGCAAGAGATGGAGAGCAAAACAGTCAAGGCTCTGGCAGCAGGCAGAAGAAGAACAGGTTTGGAGGTTTTTAATAGGACACAATCCTTAGGAAACAGGCTGATCTGAACTGTTGGAAGACTATAAAATATCACATTAAATGTATCATAATGAGTAGATTTTTCGAGGTTTGGATGCTGTTTATAAATTGTCAATATCCTATTCTGCACGTGTGTGTGTGTGTGTGTGTGTGTGTGTTTTAATTAACTGAAACAAAAGGTTGTATTAAAAGGATTCTGTGCAGGAAAAACAAGGGAGATATATTAAACTATTAAATCATGTTATTTTGTTTTTTAAAAAGTAAATGCTTTTGCTACATCCCATAAAGGTCCAGCAGAAGACTCCCTTCCAGTCTCGTCTCAAGCCAGTATAGCTAGGAACAGGTTAGGTGGGTAAGGTGGAATGTTGTTTCCAATGTTATTGCTTTGACTTCTAGACTTAAGAAGGCTGTGTAAATACTTGTTCCATTGGAATGCAAAGAAAGAAGCCCAGAATATAGCAGTGTGTGCAGAATTTCATCTCCATAAAACTGTGGCTTTTTTCTTTTCCTTTTTAAAAGCAATACTCCAACTCTATGACTGTGAACACGTATGCCTGACAGCAGGTCACCAATGCCAGATGAAACCTCAAGAATCAGAGATTTGGCTGAAAAAGATTTTCAGTGACTGGAGTCACTGAAAATGACTTCTCTTGCCTTCTCCCATTACTAGGAAAGCTGGAATTATGCAAAGGAAAAAAAGATGCATATAAATCAATATAGGTTATACAGTTTTCAGAATTTGGCCAAGGCACTGAATACACAGATGTAGGGAATAATCTCCTAGTCCTAATCTGCAGCATGTCTTCCCCTTCCACTGCCTGATTTGGCTCACTTACTTAAGATGCCTGCATCATTTCTACCAAATGGGTCCATGCATAAAAGCAGTCTTGGTGGGCTGCATTTCACTTCTAGCCCACTTGCCTACCTAATGAGCCTGTAGCCCCGCGCATGGCTAGTGTGTGAAGATTCCTGCCTTGGACTAGTACAGGACTAGAAGGAGCTTTGATGTCTGCTGCAGCCCTCCAGCACACCTCAACTTCATAGTCCACACTCACCCAGATCCTGCATAATCCATTTGTACATAAAGCCTTTTATGTGGACATCACGGATGGCATCCTGTTGAAGATATGGGGGAAACATTGTTTTTAAAAGAGGGCAGAAACAAGATTTCATGAGATTCGTAATCCTCCGGACTACATTTCCAATGCTTTAGTGATGCACTGTCCTGGAAGTTCTTTTCAGCAGAGGACAGGTTGGAAACAAAGACTGCCAAGATCAACTTACTATGCCAGATCAAGCCCAAATCCTGCTGCCCAGTTATGCAAAATGCACCACTTTTAGTGACAATTTGTCATCAGTTAAGACATCTCCCTAGAAGCTACCTGTTGTACCCTGAGTCGTGTGACTTGGCATGCAACAGAGGATGCCGACAAAGATTTCTTATTTTGCAGCAATTCAGCACTCTAATTTAATTTAACATCAATTATTTGATTGTCTGTATTTAATTTATTGCATTTATATCACTTGCAACATTGTAAACCTCCCAGAGTGGCCTCGTTGCCAGATGGGTGGTATATAAATCTAATAAATAAAATAAATAAATAAATTTGCACCTTTTGTGTAACTGCACTGTGTGACTGTCCACCAACATCTGGCTCAGAGATGGAGAGGTCTAAGTCATAACTGTGCACCTCACTGTTAGGAGGCAATGCCGTTTTTTTCAATACTGTGCCCCTGTAGTGCCTCAAACTGGTTGCCTCTGCCTGCTGTTTCTGTGATATAATCTGAGGAACCAGGAATGACAATGAAAAAAACTGTGACTGGGATTCCTAATTAAAATAAGTTTAATGGGAGAGGATAATTCGGTGTTTCCATATAGTGTGTGTGTTTAACTCTTCCCTAGTTCCTGCTTTCCAGATGAAGCTACTTTTTGCCTATTATGATAAAAAATAAAACCCAAGGTGTCGTGGCACCTCAAGGACTAATAATACCACTGAGGTAAATGATGAAAGCAACTAGAATGTTTGTCTTTAAAAGAGATTAACATGGCTATCTCTTTGAAAACCTTTTTTTTGTCTTTTGTTAGTTATTCGCAACAGTAAATCTGTGGTGTATAAAAGATAAACAGATATAAAACATTGGCCAAAACAACATTAGAATAAAAACAAAATGTATTTGGATCAGGAGGATGTTTTTAAAGCACAAAACCCAAAAAGCCTAATAAAATCAAATGGTTTTAAATTTTTTTAAGGGGAAATGCAGAGAAACAATAACTTTTGTGTTCGCACGCGCACATGCGCGTGTACTTTTTCCTTTAGGTAGAGCAGTAAATTGCACGTTGTTTTCCTTTATAGTCAGTTAGTTGCTTGCAAAGTGAGGCAGGATTTAAGAAAGACAAGAATGATTTATTTTCAAAAATTCTCTTGTATCTACCTCCTTATCGGATTTAAGAAACCCAAGGCTGTGTTTATTTGTTTAAACATAAAAGTAAGATATCATGTCTTTGTTTATTACCATTTCCCAACAGAAGCTCATTTACTCACTTCTCTCTCTCTCTTTCAAACCATTACTTAAAATTCCCTTCAGTGTCATTCATGTTCATTTTATGGCCAGTCAGAAGATTTGTTTCTCACAAAGGATTTTTTTTAAAGAACTCTTTGGGCTGTAATCCCAAAAAGGTAACCTTTCCTTAAGCTCCGGGAGACACTTCTGTTCAATTCCTTTTTTCTTGAAATACCCCCAAAGTGGCGCGTAACCAAACCCACAGCTTCCATTTTACTCTCCCTGCAGGTTAGATAGTAACCAGCTGAAGCGAGAGAACCATCAGGATGCAGAGTCTATTAAATTGCTCTGTGTGGGGGGCGGGTGTGTGGGGGGGGGCGCGGGCGTACAAGAGTCTTGCGGCTGGGACAGCCGAGAGACAGAGAATCTGAGTGTGTACGTGCAGTACAGCTGCAGAACACCACCGCGCTATTTATGGAGATGCCAGCTCTGACCTTTTGCCCCCTGAAAAAGCGAGAGAGATGGAGAGGATGGCTATGGAGAATCAGCTACGGAGAGGACCCCAAGGGGCAGGAGGGAAGTTTCTCAAGGTTCTGTAAATGGAACCACCGAAGGGGACCTTTCAGCAAGTGCTTTGGAGCAGCTGGATTCCTAGATAAGCCTCCCAGGCCAGCTAACCCCCCGGCCCCTCCCCGACTGCTACCCGTTCACGGATCAGGACAGCTTGTTCTATTGCTGCGGCTGCCAGACGTCCCTCCCTCCCACAACAATAATAACAACAACAGAGCAGAGGTAGAAAGAGGGAGATCAGTTGAAGGCCCTCTGTCCCCCATGCTCCCCGCAGAGAACACAAAGTCTCATCACCCAGAAAGCACCCCCCCCCGCCGCCCACGAGCTTCCTGCCTGAACTGGGAAGGAAATTCTCAGTTCGTAATGGCAGCCAACAACTCCCCCACCTTTCTCACCCTGAGCTGCAGACAGAGCCAACCCGCTTCCATCAACGCACAGTTAACAAAGAGAGAGGATCTGGGAGGGAGAGCCAAGGGGGATGTTTTTTAAAAAAGCATTACACACCGTGACATCTTTATAAAGATGGATAGGGTCATAATCAATGTCGTTGCTGATGAAGAAGTCATTGGCTACAGCCAGGAGAGTCATTTCAGGCAAGGAGAAGATGTCCATGAACTGCTTTATGGCTGGGCCCTGAATGGACAGAGAAAAATGAAATGAAGGGGAGGTCATGATTTCTCCCTCTCTTTCAGGGCAACACTTCCCGTTCAGAAGCCTTCTGGTTTTCCCTCTGTTACATCTAGATAGTCCATCTGCCAAATTCACAGCTCTGCAGAATTAGGACAGCAGGCACCCCAGAGGTTTTATAAAGTGTTCTGCTTATATACTGCCCCATCATGCTTAAAACATAGTCCGGGCGGCTTACAATTTAATTATGCAGGCTACACACTGCATCCTCAGTGTGAGCTGGGTACTCATTTTACCGACCTGGGAAAGATGGAAGGCTGAGTCAACCACGAGCCGGCTACCTGGGATTGAACCCCAGATCGTGGGCACAGTTTTAGCAACAGTACAGGCATTTAACCACTGCGCCATGAGGCTCCTTAAATCCCAGTCAATCTAAGCCTTCTAATTCCCATCATTGTCATGTTTATTTCTATGCTCCTTGTCCATAGACAAATCATGTTCAGAGCTTGGGGGCAAAAACGGTTTTGGATGATAACTCCCAGAATTATGCTGGCTGGTGGTTTCTGAGAGTTGTAATCCAAGAAGATAGCTTTTACTACATTCTGCGGCCCATCCTCAATGCAATTTATAACATCAGTAGAAGAATGACAATCCAAAACGACATTTCCAAACAATCCACTAACAATTACACTCGGCATTTAGAGCAGTCACACAAAGAAACTAAACATCACAGCAATAAACGAACAGTGATTTTTCAACACAGTAAGGCCCAATGAAAGAATAACACCCATCTAATAGAGGAAGAAATCCAAATAGCAAGGGGTGGGGGATAATACATGATAGCCAAAGCAGAATAATGCCTCCATTACAAACCTGGACATCAGAGGTCCAGACTAGAACCAACTTTCAAAACCAAGCAGGGTGAGGGATAAAGCACCCTTCAGGTAAACAGTGATAATGACAATGCCTTATAAGAGACTGAGATGGCAGGATAGGCTTAGATCACCTGCAGCTGAGCTGAGTAAACCAAACTTTTTAAGGACTGCAACTCCTAGAATCCACTAGCCAGCACGGACCATCTCGGCTACCATCTTAGAAAGTATAGTTTTCAAGCTATGGATGTGCAGTGGTACCCCGACTTAAATGCAGCTCAACTTAAGAGTGGAAATCTGTTGCCATTTTAACTGCTGCCTTACAAATTTTAGATATGGTCTGCTCGACTTACAATTTTTTTCCAATTTTTTTATTTCTTTTTTTCAATTTTTTAGATAGGTACCCCCAACTTAAGAGTAGTTCAACTTAAGAGCATGCATTTCGAACAGATTAAATTCGTAAGTCGAGGTACCACTTTATTAGAATACATGCAAGACTAGAAAAAGGGATAAACTGAGTCTAATTTTCCTTCTGAAGGCAAACAACACAAATGTGAACTTTGTTAGCTTTGTGATATTTCTTCTTCTTGCTAAAACAACAGAGGAAAAAAATCAGGATCTGGAGGGTTTTGGATTAAGAGGGAATGTTAACCCCTTCCTCCCTGGAGATGGCAAAACTGCACAGGAGCGCAAAAATACAAAGGTGAAATTTGTACAGCAGTGTTGGAGAACTGTCACAAAGGCTACAGCATGGGAATAAATGTTAAGACCCCTTTCTCCTGTCTCCAGACACCTTACCGACTTTCACCCCTTACTCCAACATGGCTGTTGTTCTTTTTTAAAAGCCACTGACATACACCAGACCAAAATATATATACCATACATAACATGCAGTTTGGTTCTGATCCACTCACAAGATGCCACAGGCATAAAAAAAAACAAGGACACGAAATGAACGCAGTTGAACTATGTTTCCCCGCACAACCGCGGCTCCGTGAATGTGTGAGCGAACAATTGGAAGTGGGCTTGTTCTGAGTATCGCACAGGCTTGCCTCTGAAAACACACTGCTCTGTTCTCCAAACTTCCTAAAGGGTCGTGAACCAACTGGATGGCATTGAGCCATTATATGGAGCAAACTAGTTAAGTGTGCCATGGGGAAACAATTATTGAGAACAGTACAGACACACATATGTACCCACGGTGTGTTTTCTGAACACGATGTACAGGCTTCTTTAATCCACTAGGATCTTCTCCCAAAGCCATTAGTCATCTCGTCAACATCCACTCGTCACTCCTGCTCATTCCATGTCACCCAAAGCCTCAGAAAAAGGCACAATACACAAATGCAAATCTCTGAAGATAGCTGCCCTTCCCAGTGTGTGGCAAAGTTACTGTTTAGATTAGAAAAACAACAATGAAAAGGTATCCCAAAATAGCCATGCGAGATGAGGAGTTCTCAGAGCTGTAGCGCCAAAGAGGAATTGTTCCCAATTCCACTGCTTTTAAAAACAAAACAAAACCTGACTGCCCTGCCTACATGCATACAGCTTCCAAAACCCTGTAGGCCACTTGGCAGGAAGACATATGAACATCTCTCAAGCTGCCTCTTATTGTGGCCGACCGCTGGCTGGTCCAGCCCAGATTGGTCTCCTTTGATGGCAGCACTCCAAGAACTTGGGCGGACACCCTTCTTCATCACTCGCTACCCAGTTCTTTTCTATGCCAACCTATGCAAAACCTCTGTATGCTTTGTTTTTAAAGGCCGTTATCTGCTGTATCACTGTGTTGGAATTCCTCTGTACATTACGTGCAAAACCTCCTTAACAAACACACCACAGCGAAACAAAGTTAAGTGTGGAAGTCCTGCCTAGGAAGGCTATGGCAGCCAAATCGCTAGATTATAACATATTAAACCACTTGACAATACAGCACTGGGAAATTCAAAGCACTGGTTCAGTCCCAATGAATGCACACGCTGATACGGAACCAAAACAAAGTTATCCTACCCGCGCCTCAAGAACAAGGAGCAAAAAAAAGTTATGGGTTGGAATATATCAGAGACAGACTGGTTTACAAGGGCACTTTGTGTGTGTGTGTGTGTGTGTGTGTGTGTGTGTGTGTGTGTGTGTGTGTGTGTGTGTGTGTGTTTGAGAGAGAGGGAGAGGGAGAGGGAAAAGGAGAAACACAAACACAGAGAGAAAATGGTGCAACCTGCCTCCAAGCTACCCCATAGTTCATCAGCCCACCCAGAAATTAGCAAGCTGTGCCAGAGCTACCAACAAAAATTACCTTTCCATAGAAGCCACTGGCCTGATGCAGCGGGATGTGATGGGTGCCATCATACATCTCAAGCACCTCATCGTCTGGGACAGGTTTCAAGCCCCTACAGAAGAGAAGAAGTTGGTTTAGGGGATTCAGTATCTTGTTTGGTTGTTTGTTTTATACAGTATATTGCCCATCCAATGCCCCTCTTGGTGGTTTACACTACAGCAAAAGCAAAATAATAATCACCAATATCAAATTATACAAAACACCCCAAATCAATGAAAAGCAATAAAACTTAAATTTAGAGGCACAACACAAAACGTTGGTATTCCATTAAAACAGTCAGTGTGGCGGAGTCATTGGCTTAGGAGCTGGCAAAACTCTGTGTTCTGTTGATGGAACACTCGTGCCTGAACAACCCTGTTTTCAATGGTCTTTTCAAGGTGTCCCATGAAGGACAGGGTGGACTAAGGTTGCAAATTACAAATCCCATCAGTCCAAGTGGGCGCTGTAGTCCAGCAACACCTAATGGTCACTCTTGGCTAAGCCCTGCTTTATAAGGACAGATTTAGAGCACAGAGCAGTAAAAAAAAATCATGTTAGTTCAACTCTGGCATATGGCCACTCTGCAACTCCAGTTTCCAAAATTGGAACCATAATAAGGAAATGAAAAACCCTCTCTTTTACATGCTGATGAAGGAAATTCCTTCTTGTTTGTCTTGTCCTCACCACCACCGCTTGTTAACTTATGAATATTTATGAATAGTGTAAATATGTATTTTTAATGGAGTCGGAGAGGTTGCTGGAGAGAAGGGGGAGGTTGGGGGCTGGAAAAAGGAAAGAACAGCCACGGTAAAGAGATACAATTGTAACAGAGACTGGATATTTGTCAATCCAACAGCCTAGTATGTTCTCACGTTGTCTTCAGGTCTTGAAAATAAAGTCCAGTTGTTTGGCTCAGTCTGTTTGCTCAAAGGAGCTAAGAAATTCAAAGCAAAGCAAAGCTGCTTTTGGGTGAATCTACTTTACTTCCTTTAGGGAACCTGTGGTGGGTTCCAAAGAAAAGAAATTAATTGGGGCATAGAAGTCCCAAGCAAAATCATGCTAATGTTCAGTATTTACTGTATATTTGCCATAAAATAGGTGGTGGACAGAACATGTTTGCTAACAATGAGGAACACAGCCTGATTTCTGTTTTGACCACCATTTGCAAAAGGAAGGCAAACACACGTGCGTGCGCACACACATACACACATTCCAGCAGGGTGGATTTAATTAAATTAATTAAATTGATTTGAATTGTGATTTAAACTGATTTTTTTAAAAAAATCATTGAGTTTTATACACCCTACATCCCAGTGATCAAGTTTAGTTTCCAATCTGCTGGAAGCCAGTATTCTGTTTAAACAAGGCTTAAGAAGGTGCTGTCAGAACTACAGCTTAAGGAATAATTTACAGCTTAGGAAACAGAACTGCATCTTTTAAAAAAATAAATCAGAAGATTTGTAAAAGGTTCTAGAATAGCCATGAATCCCAACTTTCATCCTCTGTCCCACCCATCCCAGATGCCAAATTTTCCTCTGTGGCAACCATCTGGGAAATACTTACCGGTATACGGTGCCCAGCTGGATGTAGTGAAAGGCATCTATCTTCATGAGCAACCCCTGCAGAGTAGGAAGAGCAGAAAGATGGCGGTCAGCAGATGGGAATCAAAGAACCTCTGTGCCCAGGTGTTCTTAGCCCCTGAAAAAAAGTGTCCTCCAGATGTTTTAGACTACAACTCCCACAATCTCTGGCAAGTGGATAGGGCTGATGGACGTTGCAGTTCAGAACATCTGAAGAGCAACAACCTGCCTTACACCAATTGTCGTGCAAATAAGCACCTAAGCCTTATTACACCAATTGTGTTGTCTTGTTTGTGCCAAATTGGTAGCCACAGTGAAAAAAGCAAGTGACTTTTTTCTCCAGACTTTCAAATGACCCTCAACCAATCATGCGGTGGTGATTAAGCTGCAAGCCAGTTGGCCAGACTAGTGGCTATTTAACAGCAACACTCATTAGACAGAATTAAAACGTTTCCCACCTTCTCTGTGCTTCAAAAGCACTTTCTTAGCAATTCTTACATGAAACATGTGAGGAAGGCCAGAACTTTCCCCTATATCAGTGCTGGGGAACCTTCAGCACTCCAGATGTTTTGGACCACAACTCCCAGAATTCCATCTGGAGTGCTGAAAGTTCGCCACCACTGCCCATATAATGTAGGTCGAAAAATCGAAGTGGCTTATCCTTACCATACTAAGACGTGGCTTCCCTTCTTCCTGGGGCACCCTGGGACAATGCAGCTTGCCCAAGGGGAAACAGCTTGACTCTACTTGCAGAAGATACAATGGGGAATTGAACTCTAAACTTCGGGCTCCCAAACCAGATACCTACACCACTGAGCTATCCCCGCCTGCTTCTGATCTTCTAGATCCGGCATGTCCAAACTTCGGCCCTCCAGATGTTTTGGACCACAACTCCCACAGTCCTTTGTCATTGGCAATCTAAGCTTAGAATTCTGGGAGCTGTGGTCCAAAACATCAGGAGGGCCAAAGTTTGGACATGCCTGTTCTAGATTTTTCCCCCTGCCTTCTCCCAAGTCACACTTTAAATAGCACAAATCCTTTAGGTCTTTCTCACCTTGGCAATGTCATAATGCAATCCCCTGATGGCAAAGTTGGGCCAGTATTCATACTTCAAGATGCCCTTTGGATACTGCAGGGACAGAACAAAACAGAGAATTAACACGGTGCTTAGTCAATAGCAAAGCATTTCAAGTACTTTAATATAAGTGAGACTTGGTAACTACTTAAGGTGATTGTTCTTCTCAACTGATTAACGCCAGATAATAGCCTGAGGCAAGTTACTGAGAGTTCCCAGCAAAAGGTATAAAATAGCAGGGAAACAAACTTGCACCCCAAAAATTTAGAATGCAACAATAACCAACATGCTTGCTTGCTTGTATTCATTGTTTTTTGTTTGCTCTGTTTCTGTATAAAGATTAATAATCCTTCTTATTAATAAAACAAATGCGCACAGACGAAATGTGCTCCTGCTTCAAATAATCCATCATTTCTAACAAAAAAGAGCAAGAAACCAAAAAGCAAGAGATAAAAATATTTTGGCACCTCCAAGACTTAACTTCTATTAAAATAATGAGCACTTGTGGATAAAGCCTGCTTCTTCAGACCATTTGATCCTCTTTAAGCCACCAAAACCGTTTTTAACTCTTGTTTTTCTGTTTTTTGTTTGATCTGCTTGCACAAGCTAACCAAGCTACTTCTTTGAAAGCGAGATCTCTCCTTTGAAGCATTTTTCTTCACAGCCATACTTGCTTTGAGTATCACCACCAAGCAGCAGAGCGCAACAAGGTTAAGATGTAAGAGGACTAGATGGATTTCTGTTATGCAAGCTCTCCTTCTGAAGTACAAATTAGACACCTACACCCACTATACCCCCGAACAAGGCAAAGAGGTGAGCAAATCAACACTGCCTTCTCCTGTCTCACATCTGGTCTAGCCTTCAAGCTTTCAAACGGTCATTGGTGTCACTCCACTTGAGGTTTCTAGCCTGGGCCTCACGCTCCTGTCCTGCAGACCACAGACTCCCAGCTCAAGTAGCTCATCCAACTGGAGCGAAGTGATCCCAGCTTTTAGAATTACCTTATACTGCTCCACAAGGATCTCCCGAGCAGTGTTGTAGATCTGGGAGTGGAGGGCAGGGGAGTACAGAGCCAGCGTGTAGTCATAGTCGAAGCCATAGACTCCAATAGTACTGAGTGAAATTTCATTGTTGGCGTAGATGGTGGAAGGGTTCAAAAGATTGCAGACCCCTGGCGGGAGCAAATCTGAAACAAAAAACAGAGCCATGAAGAAACAAATAGTTGCTGGACAATAGCCAAACCGATCCCAGTCCTCCTGTGACTCCACTGCTCTTTATGGTGCAAGGGAAGCAGCAGAAACATATGGGGATATATGACAATTTTCTTGCTGGTTTCCCTATAAAGGAGGGAGCTTAATAAACAGGAACTCGGGAATTAGGGGAAAGTATCAGTCCCCTCAGAGCCCTATTCATCCTAGTGAAAATCCCCACCCCCAAACATAGCCTACAAAGAAACTGAAGCCCAGCTTTCTTCAAAGCTGTATCTAGGGTGAACTCTTCAGGGAGGGGCTTGTGTGATTAATTAGATTATGATGACAATGTCAACAACAACAGTAGTAGTAGTAGCAGCAGTAGTAGAAGAAGAAGAAGAAAGGAAGAAGACAATGAAGAAGAAGAAGAAACCAGGATGCCTGGAAGAAGAGTTACACCCATTCCACCCTTCCCCAAATATAGGAAACAGTAACGAAGAAACATGCCTCTAGCAATATGCAGTGCTTCTTTCCTCAGCAATGACAGCAATCACTGCTCATTTCCAGGCCCCTGAGATTAGGGAACAAAGCATCCAGAACAAATATGATGGTGGTTCCCAAACAAGCTGGGAAACCCTACCTTGTCTCTTTTTGGAAATTAAGGACCAGCTACTTGGACTATTTCCCTCTGGGTCTAAAGCCGCAATATGAACTTGTGTCATTCTAGAATACAGCTAATGTACTGAATCAGGAACCATCCTAATATGATTGGCACAGCTCCAAGTATCATGCAGTTTGGGGTTCTGGACCAAAAAAAAAGGTTTATACGTACAAAAAAAAAACTTGCTACCAATGAACTAGATTAAATGACTGCGTGTTGTAGGGTTAATATTGTCTTTAAATGGTACAAGCCAGTGTTGGCGAACCTATGGCACGGGTGCCAAAGGTGGCACGTGGAGCCCTTTCTGTGGGCACCCGACATTGCCCCTTCACAGCCACCTGTATTCAGGTTAAATTGCTGTATTGGCACTTTGCCAAAAAAAAAAAAGGGATTATTAAATTGCAGTTTGGGCACTCGGCCTCTAAAAGGTTCGCCATCACTGTAAACTATCTTTTAAGGAAAAATGTGGGGCAAAAATATTTTAAATATATAGCATGCCAATATGTCAATTCTGGCTTTCGGTTACCATTTCCAGGGTTTTTTTAAAAGGAATATATAGTACACACTTGTGGTTTACCCATTCCTTTATTCTGGTGATGGTGTTGAGCTTGCCCCCAACTACTGAGTAGCTTGCCCACGGCTATAAAGCTTGGCTCTAACTTAAGAACTTCCAGACTCTTAAGTTAACAGCTAGACAACCAAGTCACTGAGCTTGTAAATGGCACAGATTAAACTTTTCTCTTCCCCCAACCCCCATTCTTCCCACCATCACCTTGGAATCACTCGTGGGACACCCGTTCCAAAACCTGATTGGAATCTCAGTCAGGGTTGTAGAGACAATGGCTGACTGGAAAGCCTTTGCCATGATCTGAAACCCCTTCTATATTCATAGATATACGTTTGACCAAATGGCCTAAATAATGCACAGCGCACACTACCCCACCCAAACTTATCTCTCCTTAACAAACACAAAAAGGGAGCTTTTCTTAAGCCCTAAGCCTAAACATATTTTCTTTGGCCTTATCTAGGCATAACCCTGACGGCCAGAGAATCATAATCTGAAAACCGGGAGACAGCATTACACAGGTCTGTGACATAAGACTGGCAGCTCCAGACAAATGTAGCATTTGTTTCCAAAGAAGAAGGGGCATCCACTCATCAAACTTTTCAAGCACAATCAGACACAACTAATGACAAAGCTGGCCAGGGCCAGCTGATGAGACAGCTTACCGCAGAGCACGGAATACACGTTGCCCTCTGTTTTTCTTTCCCTAATCACCCCTCCCACTGTCAACTGGTTGGGCTGGTAATGAAAACACACACACACCGCTCAGTAAAAGCCACCCTTCTTTAACTGGGATGAGTAAGACATCTGGGGAAATTGCTGAATCAGCCAGCCTGGTGGACTTGGTGAAAGACAACACCGTCGGGTGACGTTGCAGCTCCAAGTGAAGGAACTGGCAGGACACACAGATAGAAAGAGGGAACATCTGTTTGTTGTTGTTTTAAAATAATGTAGAGCTTGTACGTGGTGGAAGGGGGGAAAGCAGCAGGAAAGAGAACAGGAAAGGAACGTGGCATATATATTTTTTGCAGCATTCAGAAGGATTAAAAACTGTAACCAAGAGCAGAAGTCCTATTGTTGTTCAGTCGTTCAGTCATGTCCGACTCTTCATGACCCCATGGACCAGAGCTCGCCAGGCCTTCCTATCTTCTACTGCCTCCCGGAGTCTGGTCAAATCCATATTGGTTGCATCAATGACACTGTCCAACCATCTCATTCTCTGTCGTCCTCTTTTTCTTTTGCCTTCAATCTTTCCCAACATCAGGGACTTTTCCAAGGACTCCTCTCTCCTCATGAGGTGGCCAAAGTACTGGAGTCTCAGCTTCAAAATCTGTCCTTCCAATGAACATTCGGGGTTGATTCACTGTTTGGATGAGAAGTGAAATGTTTCTGTCTCTCAAAAGAAGTCCAGTAGCCATGACTCAACTTCCAGATAAACTCACCTGGATGAATGAGAATCTTCACAGACATAGCTCAAAAGCATCGATTCTGTGGTGATCAGCCTTCTTTATAGTCCAGCTCTCACTTCCATACATCACTACTGGAAAAACCATAGCTTTGACTATCCTGACCTTAGTTGGCAAAGTGATGTCTCTGCTCTTTAGGATGCTACACAGACTGAACTGTGCTTTCATCATTGTAAGGCTAATTACACTGGTGACAATGAGGCCTGTAATAAGACTTCCTGGGGTAGGAACTGGCAAGCCACCCCAGTATCCCTGCCAAGAAAATTCCATGGACAGAAACAAAAGGCTAAAAGAAGTCCTATTACTCTGTGTTAATGTTTAAGACTGCAGGGATGGGGAGCCTTCAGCCATCCAGATGTTTTGGACTGCAGCCCCAAGAATTCTGAGCCTATGCTCTCAAGGATAAAGGATTGTGGGAGTTGTGGTGCAAAACATCTGGAGGGCTGAAGGTTTCCCACCCCTAGTTTAGAGCATTTTCATCTATAAACACAAAAAGACAGAGTTAACTGTACATAAGTTTATCTGCCAAGCACTGATACAATGTAAGTTAGCATCCTGGGTGTGAAAAACAGAATGTCTTATTAAGCCGGTGAGAGGCTAGGATAAACTGACATTGTGCCCATTCCCATACATGTGATGTGGAACAGCCTACTAGACATGGAGACAGGCTGCTACTGCCTATAAATCTCTTATGTGCTACAACAAGTTTTCAGACGTAATGGTGAAGAAGGTGAATAAGAGAGACCTCTTGAGCACGCAGGTAGTACCAGGTCAGGAGAATTTACTCCACCCAGAATCATGCTATTTTATATAGAAGCAGAACTGAGACCTAGACCTTCAATGCAAGCACTCTCATTGTCACCTAAAGCAGCTGGAATAAATATATCTAAATTTCCATATCCACGTAAGAGTTATTTCCCCCACTCTCTGTCTTTACAACAAACCCAGAGTTTGTCTCATTTGTGGCCACAGGGCAGCAATGTAACACATTGATTGGAGGAGAGGTTTTTCAGTGAGCCGTGATGGAGTGAAACAGATGGTTGTCAGTATATTGGGCTCCAGGCAAGACAGCAAAAACCCAACAACTCCAGTTTAATTTATGGCAGATCCAAAAATCCTCTGTCTCGCCTGCAATGCATCCTTTCAGCTCTCTCCTGTGCCGTAGCATCAATGAATATTTCTGTCAAAGGGAGGCAGACAGACCCACTATGTCCCAATGGTTCCTAGATGGGCTTCTTGGTCAGTACCTGGATCAGGCTACAATACTACTTGGGCTTACATGTAGTATTGAATCTGAATTTAGAAAAGTTACCTTTTCTGATGACATGAGCTGTCATGACATGAGCCCAGCAGGGGCAGTGGCCAGGGATTTCTTTGTTTTTCAAAAAAAGGAACTTTTCTAAGTTCTGCCGAGGGTTAAGCTCCGCACTGAACTCAGTGAGACTTGCTTTTGAGCAATCGTGCATAAGATTGGGCTGCCATATA
Organism: Phrynocephalus versicolor; assembly: GCA_023846285.1. NCBI lineage: Eukaryota > Metazoa > Chordata > Lepidosauria > Squamata > Agamidae > Phrynocephalus > Phrynocephalus versicolor. The sequence goes on along the minus strand of JAHTLZ010003468.1, from coordinate 1,880,360 downwards.
ACCTGCACATGATTTAAAAAAATTATGGGCAGCAGGTACTGTCTTAGAAGAGACAAGAGGGGATACCATGGGTGAGATTGAGGCTGCCCAACATGTGGGCGGCATGATCTTTAGAAAGGACAAACTGTGCTTTCCCTCCCTTTTCAAAGTGGAATGTTTGTTTGGAGATTAAAAGACAGTCCTTGAAAAGGGCATCTGTTGTGGGGGGGGGGAAATAAAGTCATATTTAAGATGCACAGGACTCCTGCCTTTTGCTGACGTATTCCAGATTTCTGCCAAACAGGTAGAACTCTCAGCAAGTAAAGGGAGGCAGCACGGCTGAGGACCCTAGACCACATTTAGCAAGCATTCTTTTAAATAAGGAATACAGTACTTTGGGGAACTTTCATCTCAACTTGAGTGCTCTTGTGTTGAGTCAATTCTTGCTCAACGAAGCACAGAAATCTTGAATTACAGGCCCGTGAGAAGATTCCCAACATCCTGCCTTTTATGTCAGGATGCTATCAGAATCTCATAGTATAAATTCACAATGGTGTGGAAGCAATGTGTCAGATGATTCCTGCCAGTTGTGCATTCACACAGCTTCAGGTCCTGCAGCTGGTTGTGCATTCGGTCACATGCCCCAAGAGCATGTCAAGTTACTCCCCCCCCCCAAAAAAAGAGAAAAAAACAATTTGCCCAATTCCCTTTAAACATGCAGCATTTTGGAACAGGATTTTGGCCTCTGTGTTCTGCGAGTGCTTGATCTTAATTTATTCCCCTTCAGCATGTCTTCATTAATCAATTTCAGAACCCAATAAATTATTAACACCCTGCCATCAACCCAGCATGGCAAATGTTCTGTCTTTCACTACAGTAGCTTGTCTAAAGACTAACAGATTCAGTACCACCGGAGGCGTTTGGGGGCTGGGAGTTCATTCTGTCAGCTCCATGAAATGTTATTGTACAGAAGGAGGGGCGTATTTATGCTAAGCCTGGCAGTGGGGTGGGGGGTGGGGATGCCACAGACATTCTACTGTGGGTTTAGACCTGACCTTCGTGTTTCTCCGCTTCACCACACTCCAAGCAAGACTTTCCAAAGCCAGGCACAAAGAGCGGAGGAGATCCCACCCCACCGGGCAAAACAACAACCCATTAAGCCCCCCCCCAACAAAACAAGGGAGGGAGGAGAATTGGCAAAAACTCAGCTCCATTGCCAAGCAGAGGAGTTGGAACACGCCATTAGATTGGATACACCAAGCAAAACCTCCTACTACCCCATTTCAAGAGAGGGGGGAGGGGCTTTTACATTTTTTTTTTTACAAAAGTGCATTACAATTTTAGGATCGGCTGGAGGGGCGGGGAGGGGGCCAGGGTTCATCCATCACAATAAGAACACTCAAAGAAAGAAAGAAAGAAAGAAAGAAAGAAAGAAAGAAAGAAAGAAAGAAAGAAAGAAAGAAAGAAAAAGAATATCAGCGCAACAAGAATGATTTGCTGAAGTGAACTACCTCGAAAGGGGCTCGGGGGCTCCCCAGATGCTGGGGAAGAAACTCCCTAAAAAGATCTCACCATTTGAGGGGCGGGGATCGCTAAGGAAAACTCCCAAGGAGCATCGCCAACGGGAAAGCCGAGGTGCGCGCTACACACCCGGGGGGGGGGATTGGGGAGCTCTGCAGCCAGATCTGCGTTTCCACCCCCTTGCAAAGTTTGGGAATAAGCTCGAATGGAGGAGAAGAAGCGCCGCTCAGAAAGTTTCGGCTGCCCCTCGGATGCTCCGTCTCTCCCAGAAAATGGAGGTCCTCTCGGAGAGATGCACAGAAGAAGGCAGGGAAGGGAGAAGATGCGGGGGGGGGGGGAGACGGAGGGGAGGCCGAGAGCCAAACGGCCCCTGGGGCAGGGGAAGGTTGGAGGGGCTGAGGAGGGGCCAGGCTCAGGCTCAAGCCTCCCCCCCCCCCGGGGGAGGAACAAGAGGGCTCCTAGGAGCGAAGAAAAGCCCCCCCCCCCGCCGGTGCCCGGGCTCCGCGGCTCACCCTGCACCAGCCGCTTCATCTCCCCGTAGCGCGCCCACAGAAAGCTCTTGTTGTCCGTCCCGGGAGCCGGAGCATGGCTGGAATAGGCTCGGGCGGCGGCGGCGGCGGCGGCAGCCCCCTCTTCGTCCTGTCGCGCGTACGGCTTTCGGGTCCCGTAAGGCGGTCTGGCCTGGCGGGGCTGAGCTGCCGTGGCGGGCCCGGGGACCTCGGACCCCAAGTGGGTGCAGTAAGGGGCGGCAGGGGCCGCCAGGCGCACCAGGACCAGCAGAGAGCCGGCACGCGCGCCCGGCCCGGCCATGGTGCCTGCAGCCGCCACCCCCCACCCCCCGCCGCCCACCCGACCCGAGAAGCCACGTCCCTCCCTGGGAAGAAGAAGAAAAAGCCGCGGGCCCCGGAGGATGGACCGGGGAGGTGGTGGCTCCGCCCCGCCTGGAGGCGGGGCCAAGCGAGCCCCCCCCCTCGACACAGACCCCCCCCCCTTCAAATGACACCGTCGGTCCTTCCCCCTTTCTCGGTGTTGCCGCCTCCTCGTTGTACCCGAACCTCCAAAATTGCCTCGTCTGGCGTCTAGAAATACTGTATTAAAGCCTCTTGGAAGTCATTGCCATGAGGATCCCATGGCATGGGTGAGGGGAAACTGCAGCTTGGGAAACTGCAGCTTGCCCGAACTGCAATCCAGACCTTAAATAAAGTAGTAGTAGTAGTAGTAGTAGTAGTAGTAGTAGTAGTAGCAGCAGCAGCAGCAGCAGCAGCAGCAGCAGCAGCAGCAGCATTCATGTGCTGCTTTGTTTGTTGTTTGTTTGTTTGTTTGTTTAGAATATATTTACCCCACCTTTCTTCTTAGAAAATGACCCAAGGTGGCTTACAACAATGAGGGCCCATATACAGCTCAGAACATTTAAGACATCTTCAAGTTAAGAACAGGAAATTAGAAGAGGCATCTTAGAACCTTAAAAGGTAACATTAAAACTACAGATAGGACAAGAAAAGGAAAAAAATATATCAATTTTGAGGGGTGGAAAGTCACATGGAAAACACTGGTGTTCTTTTGAAATCAGTCAATGTAATCATGCATGGTACTCCTTATAAAAGTTGCCTCCAATGAGCTCAAGGTGGGGTTCTCCCTGCCACACCAACCCTGTGAGGTAGGCCAGGCTGAGAGTCTGTGGCGGGTGCCAAGCTAACCAAATGAGCTTCAAGGCCCAGCAGGGAGTCCATCACAGGTCTGGCCAGTTCTTATTGAACCCTCTGACTGCAGGACTGCCTGTCAACACAAGGGTGAGTCACAGTGAATTCCCATCACCTCTGTTTAATCGTGTTTCCTAATGAAACTCAATACCTTTGTGTCCAGTCCCCGTGGAAGAGCGGGAGTAGATTTGCCCTCTCTTCCTCAGAAGCAGGGTGGTGCAGTGCTTCAGAAGTACACCCCAACTTTGGATAGCTTCCTCTAAGTTCTGGGTACAGGATTAGAACTCATGAACCTACACCCGCTTTTCCCTTTTGGTATACAAAGCCCCAGTGCCCTCAACCTTTTTCTCAGAATTTTTGGGGGATGCACTACTGTAAAGTTATAGTCTCTGAGAAAAATCATCTTTGTAATCTGACCCTAGCAGGACTTTTACTCAAAATCAGAGCTATTTAGATTTTGGAGGTGTGGGGTGTGGGGTGAACTCCCCCCACATCTGGACACCTGTACTATATGTAAGACTCACTGATCTTACTTGAAGTTACCTCTATATATAGTGTTGAGACTTAAGAATGCATTTTTTAAGCACAAACATCATCTCACTTTTACACTGGCTGGCCAATGCAAATAGCATTTGGGTGAACAGCTGAGTATCATGCACAAGGAATGAATTTGTGTCCATTTAGATGCTATTGGACTACAACTTCCATTATCTCTCACCTTCATTAACTCTACCAACCATGCAGGTCTAATGGGAGCAGTGACCCTACACCCTCTGGGAGACACCATTTGCCCACCATTGCTGTGATTTACAGTTAAGAAATGGACACAACAGCGGGTCTTGTGGTGCCTGAGAAATTAACAAGATTTAATTAGCACATGGTTTAATGTGCTATAATCCAATTCACAAAAGCTTCCAGCACAATACATTGGTTAGCCTTACAGTGAGTGTTGTAAGATTCTAATTTGCTTTTTGTAATAATAGAACAATAGAGTCACTTCCCTGAAAATGAATGAACCGATTTCTCTATGCAAAGTGGACTCTCAGAACAACAAGTATAAACATGTAGCTAAAAGAACATATCTAATGCTTAACACAAGTAGAAAGACTTTTCTCCTCCAAATCATGACTGTACTGCTTGTCTGCCCTGTGGGCTGAAAGATACTCAACACACTCTACTTCTTTTATTTTCGTTATATAAAGGGGACTCAATCCAATTCTCTGTCCCAATGAAAGCAGACCTGCCAGATCAGATGCTATCGTAACACTGCTGAGTCTAGCCACTGGATTTAGTGACTTCCCCCTTTGGTTCAAAGATTCTCAAGGCAGTTTGCCACACAAGGTGGATCAGTATAATAGTAACAGTTCCCTTTCTGTGTGCAGAAGGATCACACACACAGAAAAGGATTGCAAGGGGGCATGTAATCTCAAGGACATAAAACTGATGGTGGTTCCATTGCAATAAATCCATGTGTCCGTGAGCTTTCACCATGTTCACAAACCCTGGGAAATCTGATTTCCAAGCTACAGAAAAAGGTTACTCTAAGTCAGGCATGTCTAAACTTCAACCCTCCTGATGCTTTGGACCACAAATCCCAGAATTCCAAGCCTGTATTGCCAATGGCAAAGGACTGTGGGAGTTGTGGTCCAAAACATCTAGAGGGCCGAAGTTTGGACATGCCTGCTGTAAGGTCTTCAGTTCATTAGATCAGTTTTAATATCAATCCACTCAATCCACACAGAAACATTTGCATTCCACTCATGTGAATAGCTGGAATGTCTTTGCAAAAAATAATAATATGTAATTCAGTTCATTAGATCAGTTTTAATATCAATCCACTCAATCCACACAGAAACATTTGCATTCCACTCATGTGAATAGCTGGAATGTCTTTGCAAAAAATAATATGTAATTGATTTGGATTCTATGAAAAAGAAAAATGACAGAGACAGACATTTAAGGAAACATATGACCTTAGCTTGTCACTTCTTGTCTTCTGCTTATCTCAGAACTCAGTGGATAACAGAATGTGCAAAGATTACAGCAGTTGTGGGGGTGTATTGTGGCATGCTTTGTCTGTCATGCTTACCTCAACCTCTTTTGCATCCTCCAACGTTAGCAAAGTGCGCCGCTTCAGTCACCAGTGCAGCTAGCTCTTCTTGCTGCTGAGATAGTGAGAAAGGCATACTCATCAGTGGATCAAATCAAAGGCCTTCAAGTCCAGTGTTGTCTCCTGGATGATCCCTCCCAGGACTTGGGAGGCAGAACAAGGCAGATATTTTGGTGATGGAATTCTAGGGATAGTCGGGTTCTTCTAGCCTGCTGATCACTCCCTCTTGTCTACTACAAATTCAAGACCATATTAGGGTTTGAATGATTGTGAATAATAATTGTGTGCTGTCATGGTGGCCCTTTCCATGGTTTTCTAAGTGCAGACTACTGGAAGTGCTCTACTATTTATTCCCTTCTTCTGGGGGTACCGTGGGACTCTGCAGCTTGTTTAAGGCCATACAGCATGGTTCTTGCAGGTCCTGTGGAGAACCAAAACCCCAAACTCTAGCTCTGCAGCTCACTGAGCCGTCCAGCTATTAGGATTTTACTCTCCCGTAATAAACCCAGCTTTTGTATGTCAACTGAAGCTGATGTGTCCTGTAACGACATCTCTGAGGACAAATTGTTTTGAAAGGGAAAAGTATGGTGAGAAGTGTCCATGTGGTTTATCCTCACTTTCTCTCTGCAATGTGGGCTGTTTGAAAAAGCAAAACATGCTACCTAACTCAATTCAAAGGAAATCTCCTCCCACCATCGCATTAACGTGAAGTAGTAGCTAATCATCCAAACTAGCTGGTCTCTTTGGTATATTGTTAAGCTGTGCACAATTGTTCCTCAAAGACCATGCCTCATTGGGCAATCGGGGACAACTGATGGTGCAGTTTTTCCCTCCCTCCTCCAAGCACAATTTTCTCCTGCATGTTGACAGTGTGTTCTGAGCTAATCTTTCGACAACAACCGGAGCTGCAGCTGAGTGACTGCAACAGCACTGGTGTTGCAATAATAACATAGATCAGGGCTGTAGCCCCAAGTAAGACTCTTGCAAAACACTCTTCATTGGGAAGGTTCCCACTCTCTTCCTCACAGTAATTGTAGCACAGACCACAATAACAAGTCTTTCCCCAATGCAAATTTGTAGCATTAGGCCTTGTCTCCTGTTATAGTACTGCTTACCTAAAGATAGAATACTCTACTCCTCACCTTACTTGGAAACACAAAGTAGACTGTTGTATTTCCTCAGTCAATTCTCATTTTGACAGTGTCTTAATTTAGCACATTTGAAATAGTATGTGAAAAACACAGATATTCCTGAGTATTCACAGATGTCCAAATTATGCGGTGGAGTTTTCCAGCTAAAAATTCGTTCAGAAACAGATTAGGAGAAATAGGTAATTGGTGAAATTAATGCAAAAATGCAGAACACTTGAAACATCCTCTACAACAGGGGTCCTCAGCCTAAGGCCCAGGGGCTGGATGCAGCCCCCCAGGATCTTGAATCTGCCCCCCAGGACCAATTGCAACCTCACCACCACCACCTACCCGCTGCTTCCCAAGCAACCCAAACTCAGCAGCTACTTCTATTGTGGTGGGCTATGTCGCTTTCCCCACTCTCCCCACCACCGCCCAGATGATCGGCATGCTGGCTAGTGGGGCATTCAAAGTGGGAAGGCCACGACAAGGTGTCCTGCTCCCCCCACCCACTGCCCAGATGGTTGAGGCACCGGCTACAGCTAAGCGGGGCAATTTAAAACGGGAGGGATGTGGCAAGGTCTCCCACTCCCTCCATGGCCCTGAGGCCCCCACCCCTGGTCCTCCACCCTGCCCACCTGCCTTCCATATGTGGCCACCACCTGTATTATTGTGGTTGTGAGGAAGGAAGGGGGCAGGCGGAGGCAGCGCCAGCCAGCCTTCTGATCCGGATCAGCCATTGCAGTGGACCGACGGAGGGATGTATGGTCGGTGATCGAGGGGGAAATGGAGTTACTTCTCACCCAGCCAGCCCCCTCAGAGCTGATGCCTTGCTCCATGGCCGGAGGCTGAGGCTGCCGCCACCACCACTGGGTTAGAGACCAGCGAGGAAGAGGTGGCGGAGAAAGAAGAGAAGGGAAGGGAAGGCCAATGGTGGCCCGAGCCTGGTTCCTGGGAGGCTGGCAGTGCTGCATATGTCCCCAGTTGGTGATGGGCAGGCTGGCGAGCCAAGAGAGCACCACAGCCTGACTGGGCTCGGCCGTGAGTGGGCTGCACGTGGCTTTGGGCAGGCCTTCCTGCCTCCCCTGCCTCCCTGCCTCCCTCCCTCCCTTGCACTGCACCAAGTCAGGCAGGGCCAGGCCAAGAGAGGAGGCAGCTTTCCCTCCGAGGAGCAGTGATGGCGTGATGGCCAGGGCACACAGCTGGATCTGTCTGGAGTGGAACCAGCCTTGCTGCCCTCCTCATCCTGAGTGGCTGCCCAGAAGGTGATGAGGGGGCTGAGTTTGCCTGGCTGCCACCTCCTTCCTGAAGCAATGAAGGAAGGAAGGAAGAAGAGCCAATCCAGCTGCTGCCACTGTAGGAGGAGGAGGAGGAGAAAGAGGGCTGTGGTGCTCTCTTGGCTTGCCAGCCTGCCCATCACCATCTGGGGACAAATGCAGCCCTGCCAGCCTTCCAGGAACCAGGCCCAGGCACCGTTGGCCTTCTCTTCCCTTCTCTTCTTTCTCCACCACCTCCTCCTCGCTGGTCTCTAACCCGGTGATGGCGGTGGCAGCTTCAGCCTCCGGCCATGGCTGTGCTCCCTCCTCCCCTCCCTCGCTCCACGGAGCAAGGCCAGTAGCTCAAAGGGCCTGGGTGGGCGGGAGGTAGCTCCGTTTCCCGCTCGGTTGCCTGCCGTCCATCCCTCCAGTGGTCCACTGTCATGGCTGCTCTGGCTAGGGAGGCTGGTTGGTGCTGCCTCCGCCTGCCCCCTTCATTCCTCACAACCACAATAACACAGGCGGCAGCCGCACAAGGAAGGCAGGTGGGCAGGGTAGAGGAGGAGCAGGGGTGTGGCCTCAGGGCCATGGAGGGAGTGGGAGATCTTGCAGCAGCCCTCCTGTTTTAAATTGCCCTGCTTGGCTGCACCCGGCGCCCCAACCATCTGGGCGGTGGGTGGGGGGAGTGGGAGAAGCGACACAGACCACTGCTTTGAACTGCCTCAGCAATAGAAGCAGCTGTGGAGGCTGGCTTGCTCACAAAGCAGGGGGTAGGTGGGGGTTGTAATTGGTCCCGGGGGCCAGATTCAGGACCTTGGGGGGCCACATCCGGCCCTGCGGTCTTAGGTTGAGGACCCCTGCTCTAAACAGTGATGTTCAAGTGCATCTGAACTACTTTCCCAGGCTCATGAGCCAGTCAAGTTTTCTCCTCATTTCATCTAGTTCGTCTTGAAAGATGAGCTTGTAAAAATAGGCATGTCCTGTTGCTCACAGCATGACTGCAATATTTTAGCTTTCTGCATTTTATGATTTCTAGGACTTACTTCATTTGCTTAGATGTATCTTTATTGGTCTCAATCCAAGAAATCCTGAGTGTCCCAAGATTAAAAAAAAATTCAAATACTGTTTTGAAATCGTTACTCAGATCCATTATATATACCAGTGGTGGCAAGCCTTCGGCACTCCAGATGTTTTGGACCACAACTCCCAGAATTCCAAGCCTGTGCTGCCAAGGACAAAGGACTGTGGGCGTTGTGGTTCAAAACATATGGAATGCCAAAGGTTTGCCACCACTGATACATACAGTAGAGATGACAGTACAGTAATACCTTGGATAACGATTGCCTCGGATAACGAATAATTCAGATAATGACTCAGTTATTTTCACCCCCCACAGCCCACAGCCGCAACCTCCCTCCACATTTCTCTTTAACTGACCTGCAGAGGAGGGAAGGCAACATGCAGAGGTGGGGCCCGGGGGGAGGGGAGGAACCGGCACACGCTCCCCGGCTCTCAGGCCACCCAAATGCCCGGCGGTGGAGGAGGAGAGGTGGGGGCCAGGGGTGGGGGGTAAGCGCCAGCCGCTGCTCGGCTCTTGCGCCGCCTGAACGCCCGGTGGCAGTGGCGAGGTGGGGGCCGGGGGGGAAGTGCCAGCTGCTGCTCGGCTCTTGTGCCCCCTGAATGCTCGGTGGCGGAGGAGGAGGAGAAGAGGTGGGTGCTGGGGCGCTGGAGGGGGGGAAGCGCCAGCCACCACTTGGCTTCCCTGCCGCGCGAACGCCCAGCTGCAGCAGAGGAGGAGAGGTGGGTGCTGGGGGGGGAAGCGCCAGCCACAGCTCAGCTTTTGTGCCGTGCGAACGACCGGCGGCAGCGGTGGTGTCAGAAGAGAAGAGGTGGGTGCCGGGGATGGGGGGGGAAGCACCAGCCGCGGCTCGGCTTTCCTGCCATGAGAACGCCCGGCGGCAGCAGAGAAGAGGTGGGGGGTGGAAAGTGCCAGCCGCCGCTCGGCTTTCCTGCCACGCGAACACCCGGTGGCAGTGGCGGAGGAGGAGAAGAGGGGTGAGGGGGGTGAGGGGGGAAGTGCCAGCTGCTGCTCGGCTCTCCCACTGTTTGAACGGCCGGTGGCGGCAGCGGCGGAGGGGATTTCCCGCTGCGCGAACGCCCGGCGACGGCAGCGGAGAGGTGGGGGGGGAAGCGCCAGCCACCACTTGGCTCTCCTGCTGGCTGAATGCCTGGCGGCAGCAACAATGAAGATGAGGTGGGGGCTAGGGGTGGGGGGAGGAAGCACTAGTGGCAGGGATGGGGGAGGAGGAGTGCACTTTGAAAGTGCACTTTAAAGAGGTGTCAGGGAAAAAAGGCTTTTTTTTGGCCTTTTTTTCCTGGACCTCCGGAACCGATTAAAATGGCTTCCCATTCATTTCAATGGGAAACCATGTTTCAGATAATGATTTCTTCGGATAACGACTAACCTCGGGGAACGAATTAAAGTCATTATCCGAGGTACCACTGTACATAGCACTGTAGAATGCTAGTGGAGCCTTCCATTCCTGCCTCCAGGGGGCATCAGTCATCTGTACAGCACCCAGGTGAGCCCGCACACCTCCCCTTATAGATGGTCTCCTGACTGTGGTTGTTTGGTGTCATGAGTGTGTTTAACAGAAGCCCCAAACATTCTTTTTTCCTCCCAGCATCCCCCCCACCCCAAAAAAAAAAATGCCTGGCACAATCTCGATAAAACACAGAAGGTGTTTCCAAAGAGACTTTTATCCAAGCCAAGCAAGTCACCAGCCTCAACAAGGACAGGAGTCGCGCCAAGAGCTTTTTTCTAGAGGAGAAAAAAGAGCTGAGTCCAAAATAAATAAATAAATAACTGGGGAGAGTGTAGATCCAATATACAGTACCTTAGCAGTCCATTAAGACTGAGGGAAAAATATACAGTATCATATGAGACATTGGAAATAGTTAAAAAGCAGGGAGAAAGTTTTGTCCCATTGTGGCAACAGACAAGACAATGGTAACAAAAACTATTAAAGTAGTAACTTAAGGAAACAAGTGATATAAAGAAATGTAGAGCCCTGGCAGCAGGTTCAGTTCTTGTTTAAATATGTCATCTCAGCAAAGAGAAAGAATATGTTATGCCTCCAGTGAAGCTAAAAGCTACTAGCTGAACAGAACAATAAAGAATACACTACATCTTTAAAAGACAAAAAGGACAAACACATTTGGGGAAACACTGCTTCCGTTCAGAGAATCCGTTCTTGTTCCTAAAAAGTAAATGAAGGCAAAGGCAAGTACAATATCATGGGTTTCTTTTTTACTAGCAGAGCGAGAGAGAAAGGCAACTAATGATCCAGGATGACCAATTATTTATTTGAGACAAATAATCAGGGACTCGCCAAAATTCTCTATGAACAAAATTGCTTTGTATCATTTGTACCCGTCCCACAAAGGCATCTTATGACTGCGCAATGATCGTTTCCTATCATCTTTCATCCTATGTGCAGTCAGTAATTAGTCGTTAAGTAATTGCAAAATCCCATGGGGTGGGGTGGGGAGGGGAGGTGGAGTAGAAGGAGGAGGCAGGACAAGAACCGGTGAGCAGTGAAGAGTGAACAGATCAAGTTAAGGAAAGGAAATGAGGGAAGGCTGGCGGGGGGGGGAGAGACTGCGCCCTCACCCCTTCAACCAATCCACAGGACGTAAGTAGCCCTAGCGATTAAGGCTGACATCAATGACACAAACGTCAGAGCTAACAAGAAGGCACAACAATCGAGGTGCTGAGGAAACCCAGCACCACAGGCAAATCCAGAGGAGGCAGTGTCTTCAAGCAGTCTTAAGGCACAGAAGGAGCTTTGGCTGAGGCCTCTGTTCCGGTACAGGGCTCTTGAGGACTGGTTGTGGGCTTCAGACAGTGATTTCCCCCAGCACCACATGCTGATTCCAGTTCCTGGGGTTCTGTGATCACGACCGGCCGAATCCACAAGGCTTGGAAATCTTGGCACTGGATCCAAGCAGTTTCATCTCTGAAAAGAGCAGAGGAGGAAAAAAGCAGGGTCAGAAGGAGACTTCGCACACACACAAACGTACACCTCGTTGAGAGGTGGGTTGAGAGTAAATTAGGGAGGGGAAGAACTATGTATGCTGTCTTAATATCACTGAAAATAATATGATATAAATGTAGCGATTAATAAATAAAGTTGTTTTTAGGGTTAATTACAGTGACTGTTAACGTCAGGTACAATCAGTTCTGACACCAGTTGCTTTAGTGCTACCTTGGACTTGTCATTTTTTGAGAGGTGCCTCTATAGAACCTAGTCATAGTAAAACTATGACTCCCATCATCCTCCCTACCCAGAAGAGCCTGCCCTCACTGAACAGTTAATGAGAATGGGAGTGGTTGACCACCCAGTGGGGGGAGGGAGGCTTCCGGGGAAAGAAGATGCTGGGAGCCTTCTGCTCGATAGGCTGTACGGAAGCACCTCCCTGAAACTGTGATCCGGGAGGACCTATGTTTCCCAGATAGCACCGTACCAGCTTATTTTTTTGAAAGTAGAAACAGTTTGAGGGCATGTGCTTCTGGGCTGCACCTCTCAGAATTCGGCCGACAGAATTCCTGGAGAATTCTGGCATTTGGACCCCAAGAATATACAACTGTCCATCCCTATTCACAGTAGAGGGAAGGACCGGGGGTGTGTGGGGGGGGAGATGAATGCAAGTCTCTGGGATCCCCAAATGCTATGGAGCCCAATGGACAGAGTTATATCAGTGCCAAGTTAATGATTGTGATGGTCTTTTGCTTGTCCTCTCCTCCTCGCTGTAACTCAGCGCCTCCACTTTTCTCACCGCACTGCTCTTGGCTGGTCTGAGTGCCCTCCTGATGCCACGGGTCCCCTCCACCGGCGTCTCCAGGGACTCCAACCGCTGGGTGAGTGCCAGCTTCTGCTGGATGGCCATCCGCAAGAGGGAGCTCAGCGTCTTCTTCTCATCCTCGGCAGCGGCTAGCTGCCTCTGCATCTCATCCAGCTGGCTCACATACTGATCACACCTGGGGACAGAGAAACAAACAAACAAACAAACAAACAAGTAAATAAGGCATATGGCCAAGGGAAAAGATGACACACATCTCCACCTTCAAGTGGCAGGGGGGGAAAAAACACTAAGTGTTCCTTTGTGCTGCTCTTTGATGCTTGCAGGCATCTGAGCTTGCTTTTAAATCAGGGGTAGGTAACTGCAGCCCCCCAGATGTACTGGCTTAACATTTCCATGAGCCCCGGATGGCAAAGCCAGTGGAAAGGAATGCTGGGAGTTGCAATCCAACAACATCTTAACAGCTACACTGTCTCCGTCTTTGTTTCAAATAGAGAGAAAGGGAGGATTCCTAGCCTTCTTTACTGGGAGGTATTCTAGAAGTTAACCATATTTTTCGCCATATAAGACACACCGGGCCATAAGACACCTAGGTTTTAGAGGAGAAAAACAAGAAAAAATGTTTAGCCTACGATTTTATGGCGGGGGAAGGGGAGGTTTGCAAACGAGGTACAGTAATTGGAGCTGTGGAATCCAAGCTGCAAAAGGGGAGGCTTGCAAATGAGGTAACTGGGCCCATGAAATCCAAGCTGCAAAAGGGGAGGTTTGAAAACGAGGTAATTGGAGCTGTGGAATCCAAACTGCAAAAGGGGAGGCTTGCAAACAAGATACAGTAATTGGAGCTGTTGAATCCAGGCTTCAGAAGGGGAGGGCAGAGGCTCTGTGAAGACCTCTTTGCAAGCAAGGTGATTTTTGACTGGGGAATCTTGGCTGCAGAGGGGGAGGGGTGTGGAGAAGCTCTCTGGAGGAAGCCTCTTTGCAAACTGGGTGATTAGAACTGTCGAATCCCTGGGTGCAGCATAAGATGGGAGAGGCTCCGTTTAGGTATCTAATCTCTAAATGAAAATCTGTGATATATATGTAGCGGGGACTGCTGTATTCGCTCTATAAGAAGCACAGACAATTCCCTACTTTTGAGGGTGGGACAAGTGCATCTTATGGGGGGGGGAATACAGTATACGGGTAGGGCCCAGTGAAGTCCCAAAAGCCAGAGACAGCATGAGGACATTTCTAGGGACAGGACTTCAGCTGAACCCTAACTCCCAAACGGCCGATCCCTAAAACTAATCTTGTTACATTAGGAATCCAAGCAGGTGTGTTTCCTAATAGATAGCAGCCTGTCCCAATGTGATATCCTCCAGGCATCTTGGGATGGAACTTCCTCCGCTAGCTACGCAGATACAGTCCCCTCTCCACCTGAGTCCAACTCTTCTGGAGGGTGCATATTATTCAGCAATAAGTGAGAGAGGCTTTGTTGGGCCAGCCCTGCCAGAGGAGGCACATCCAGAACCCTCACTGCTGTCTTTTCAGGATCTGACTACAGTTTTAAAACGAAATTGCTGTGTGAATCTGGCGTAGCAAAAACAGAATCTTGGCCACTATATATATAAAATGAATGCAGTTAGAAGATTTCACGGGGCATATCCAGTTCAGCAGGTGGAACTAATGCATGCAGTAAAAACAAGTGGGATTTAGTCCATGACAGTTCAATGGTACGACGTGTTTGCCTATAAAGTCTGCAGGGCTTTGCTGTCTCTATTCACCCGGAAACTTAATATTATCTAAGCCTTAGGACACAATGGTTGTTTGTGCAGCTATGGCTTAGAGAATGTTGTTTTTAAACTATACATATCAGAGATGGGCACAAATTAACTCGTGCCACTTTTAACAAAGTACCCCGTGCTGCACCACAGGTGCTGTGTGCCCTGTTGTCCCAGCTGAGCCACTCACTTTCTGACTGTGTCCTCCTTCTCCAGCGGTGCTCCAGTCCGGGCAGGAGCTTAGGATGCCCTTGCTTGCCTCCTCCGGCAGTCAGCCACTTGGGGGTTCTCCCTGGGCAGCCACAGAGTGGTCGATTGCTGAAGGAGGCGGAGTAGGGCAGCCCAACCTCCTGCCCTGATTGCAGGAGGACCCCAGTGGCACGCAACAAAAGGTGAGTGGGTTGTAGGATAGGGGGAGGGAACACACAGCACTTGTGTTACCACATGGGGTGCTTCATACGAAGCAGCACAAATTAATTCTCACCCATCTCTAACACATATGTTTTTTATTTCCTGAGGGAAGGGGTTCCATACTATGGAAGCAACCCCTGGAAAAACCCTCTCTTGGAGCCTCACCAGACCCAAACTATTACGATCATCTTCAGGTGTTACTGCTACTTCTATTAATATTACTATTATTGCATCTTTATTTTTCTGCATATAACTCTGGAACCTAAAAGGGACCAAGGGTGGTACATAAAGGTTTAACAACAACAACAACAACAACAACAACAACAACAACAACAACAACAA
>JAHTLZ010003468.1:1841727-1865278 GCA_023846285.1 Phrynocephalus versicolor | reverse complement strand
AACAACAACAACAACAACAACAACAACAACAACAACAACAACAACAACAACAAATGGACTTGTTCCTCATCATCTCATAGCATGTTCCTGACACCAGCACTTCTGCTGAATCGGCACCCAGCCCTCCCCCCCCACCCCACCACCTTTGCTACTCCTTTTTCTCTTCTGCCCATGAAGCCCCCGGGAGCCAAGCTGACCCTGTGCCTGACCTGCTGGCAAACATGGCACGAAGAGAACAGAAAGTAGCAGCGTCTTCCTTCAGTGCTTTGAGCTCGTGGCGGAGCTTAACCATGGTCTCCGACACCAGCAGCTTCTCGCCTTCGTACTGGCCTTTGAGGTTGGAGAGGGCTGCCTCCGCCGTCTGAAAGGGAAAAGGGGCCAAGGCTCAGGTGAGGCACAGACCCACAGGCCTCTTCTGCCACTAACACAGGAAGCATCGTGTTGGCAAACACTGGCATGGGTACATTCACGCACACACAGAGAGATATATACACACATCCCATCTTCCACACAGGCTTCCAGATCAAACCGGGCGGGAAGGACCACAGCATCCATCACCTCACCACCCTCTGGTAGAGAAACACTGGTCGGGCAGGGCTGGCAGATCCTATGCCCACTGCCACTGAAAACACCACCACCAAACCCCCAGCACCACCTCTGAGGCAGCCTGGTTCCCAGGGCACCCACCTGACGCACATCAGACGAGACAGACGAGATAAGAGCTTCTACAGTCACCGTCATTCTAGAATAAACCCTCATTATTCTTCGTTTAGGCTAAGCTATACGCTTTATGGTCAGGCAGTGGGAAAAAGAGCCTAGCAGCAAAGCTTCAGAAGCCAGACAACTACCCTTTGAAAACAAAACAGCATCTTCAAAAGAATGCATTGCGTTTCAAATCCAGCCTTATACGGACAGGTCCCAAAGTGGGACAGGGAGAACAGGGAGCGGGTGGCGATAAGGAGAGCTAATTTTTCACTTCAGGTGTCTCCACCCCACCCGCCGGCCGCCTGTTCCCACAGCAGTCACAGCCATCTTTTTAAAAAGCCCTGCTTTGTTCTGGGGGCTAGTAGGACAAATATACATTTTATGGCAGAAAACACTGATCCTGAAAGCTCCCAACAACATAAAAGTCACCTTTTCCCACTCTCTGTTTCTGCTGAGATGGCCCAGGGTTGGTGGAACAGGGATCAAACCCCACCCCACCCCACCCCACTCCACCCCCAGCAAAAGGCTGAAGTTTGCCCGCTCTCCTGCTAAGGGTCAAAGGAAGAGGCCCAACCATGTGCTCCAGTAAGACACATTTCTTCCTATGTTCCTTCCTTCCTATATGCAGGGAGGAGAGAGAAAGCACCGTTCAGAGCCTTGTGGCATGAAGCCTGCGCAGGAGGGGGAGCTTGCAACCACATACTTCAGCAAGAGCATGGAAAGAGGAAGAGAGGCAGCCCAAGGGGGAGAGAGAGAGAGAGAGAGAGAGAACAGAATGGGAAATTCATGTTGAAAAGCAGCTGCTGAGTCATAAAAATAGAAATACATTGGGACAGGGTGACGGGAGGGAAAAGGAGGAGGCTATGTGTTCTCCCACGTCCAGAGATGTGTGGAAGCCTTGAACGTAGGACCTCTCAGCCTTCAGAGCCAATTTGAGCTGTGAAAAGCCGACCCAAGAATGTTTACACAGCAGTCTAGAGCAGTATGAACCATCAATCAATATGTTTGAAAAGGCTTAGCTTCTGCCTGCTGCAATCTCAGAAGAAGCCGGGAAGGGAGACGAAATCAGATTCCCAGTGGCCCTAAGTACCACTTTGCCTCTTGCCATGCCTTCCACTCAATGGGTGTGACAGGCAAGAAGGCACCAAGGGGAAACTACGTGTTAGGGGTAGCGGGAAGGAGCAGATAAGACTACACTCACTGCACCAGCAGAAGCTGTTCCCAAACCTGGCTGCCAGTTCCCACACAGAGCCCGGAGGGCTTAATCCTTTGGAACAGTGCTTCCTTCCCACACCCCCAAGCTCACTGGGCCTTTGGGAAGCGCTCACCTGCTTGTTGGCCTTGAGCACGGTGCGCAGGGTGGCAATCTGCTCCCGCTTGGTGCTCAGCAAGGACTTGAGCTTCAGCACCTCCTCCACCAGCGCCTCCTTGTCGCGTTCCAACTCGGCCCCACGCCCCCTGGGGCTCTGCTGGTGCACCAGGGAGAGCGCCGCCTGCAGGTGCCCCAGCTGCTCTCGCAAGACCGCAGTCAGGTTGGCCACATGGAGGGGCTCCAGGCCGCAGGGGGAACCAGGGCTGCTGCTGGCGGGCGACTGGTCTCCGCTGCTGCTCGTTTCCGTTTCTGCCAGGCGGAGGTTTCTGGAAGCCCGCCTCCTCCCCAGACTCCGGGCCCCACGCCCTTCCCGGTAATAGTCCAGCACCACACGCTGGGGGGTGATGTTGTGGCAGGCGCAGACGTGATGGTACAGGGCGGCCATCTCCTCAGAGAAGCCCAGCAGCTCCTCCTGGGCCTGGCCCAGCCGCCACTGACTCTCTCGTGTCATCCTCCTGGCAACACGCAGCTCAGTTTCTAGCTGGGCCGACGCCTCCCTCTCTTGCTGGACAGCCAGGCGGGCCCTTTCCAACTCCTTGCGGCAGCGCTCTACCTCACCGTGCAAGGGACTCGCCCTGCCGCCACCCCCGCCGCTGCCGCCACCTCCGCCGCTGCCGCCATCCGGGACCGGGTCCAAGCCCTGAACCTTGTGGCTGCTGCACAACTGCTGCTGGGCCAGAGTCTCCTTGGTGGTGGCCAGCTGCTTCTTGAGGTCCTGCAGGTCTGAGGCGAGAGAGGCCTTCTCGTTTTCCGCCTGAGAACACAAACATAAAATGGGAAGAGAAAGCTCTCATTTGCTTAGCTCCCGGCAGTCTACGGGAGGGGGTGAGGCATGTCCAGGACATAGCAATCCTCTAAATCCCCACATCTGAGGCAACAAATATGATACTGTTTTTTTCCACTTTGGGTTCTGAATTTTTTGTTGTTGTTGTTGTTGTTGTTGTTGTTGTTATGCTCAACTTTCCCAAAGGAAGTCTGAGTGATGAACAACCAGAAACAATGAAACAATCAGAGGAAACAATAACACATAACAAAATTATTCAAATATTGTTGGACTCCAATTCCCAGCAACTCTGCCTTGTCAGATAAAGTCAAAGAACATCCCCTCTGGGGAGCCAAGACAACGATGACGACGACGACTACTACTACTACTACTGATACTACAGCTGTCTACATATGTTCCAAGACACTTTTGTCCACACAGGGGTGGAGAAAGTGAAGCCCTCCAGATACTGCTGGCTGCCACTCCCATTGCTCTTCCCTAGTAGCTTTGCTGGTGGAGTCTAATGGGAGACACAGTTCAACAACATCTGGAATCCTAGAGTTGACCTGGCACTTAAAACAGGAATTAGGAGGAGGGCCTGACCTGGCTTGGAAGGACCCTCTTGAGAGGTGGTCCGTCAGACTATTTAGCCAGCACTGGCTTTGCAAACTCGGTGTCGGCTGGCCCACTTTCTGTTCTTGATCTCTGCCTGCTTCTGAAAGGCCAGAAAGGAAAGCCAGAGGCTCTCCCAGTTCCTTTGCCGTGCCTGCCAGCGCCAGGTCCCGAGCTCCCATCTGAAAGAGCCAGCTGTTCCAGCACATCCAGCAAGGCAGCCAGCCTCCTGGTTTTGATCTGGAGCCAACGGTTTGCTTTCACTAAGGAAACAACAAGCGCAGCCAGGCTGGCAGCAAGAGGGAGGGTGGCCTAGGGGCACACATTTAGCACAGCAAGCATCCTAAGCAAGGGTGCTTTTCCTATAAGCCAGAGATGCTGCTGAACCAGGAAAGGAAAAGAGGCAAGAAACATAAAGAGGACACCAGGCTGTAGATAGAGGGCTGAGGTGGATTCCTTGCCTCTGTAGCTTGCAAGGGCAGTCAAACCCCTTGAACCTGCCTCTCCAAGAGAACCGGCTTGGCCGAAAACAGAGCTAATCTGCTCTGCGAACCGGTGGGGGAAGGGGGGGAGGCACAGCAGGGTCAGGGCACAGCAGAGCACGGCGCCTGCCGAGCAGGATGTGCGGCTGCTCGGAATAACTCCGCCAGCTGCCTGCCGTGAGCCCTGAAGGTGACCGGAGATGCCCCTCTGAGTCCGACTCGAGAGCGGCAACCTACAGACAAGCACTGCCCTCGTCTGAAGGGATACCCCCAGGGCAGCCCCTCTGGCATCCCAGAAACTTGAATAGCTCCCCTGCCTTGCTCAGGGTCAATATCATTAAGCCAGAATAACTCCCTTTTCTCCTCGCTGCGCCTTTTTTTAGTCCGACCTCCAGCTCCATTTCCTGAAAGGAATTCTCTAGGGCTCTAAACTCTGTGGGCTTCAGTTCACTTTAAAACATCTATCTATACAGTGGTACCTCGACTTACGAATTTAATCCGTTCCAAATGCATGCTCTTAAGTCAAACTACTCTTAAGCTGGGGTACCTATCTAAAAAATAGAAAAAATAAGTTTAAAAAATCAAAAAATATATTTCTAAGTCGAGCAGACCAAACCTAAAATTTGTAAAGTGGCAGTTAAAATGGCAACAGTTTTCTGCTCTTAAGTCGAGCTGCTCTTAAGTCAGGGTACCTACCTACCTAGTACCTACCTATCTATTGGGATTTTAAAGATTACCCTTATTGCAACAGGGTCTGTTGCATGCACAACCTCTTATCTCTGAAGCAAAATAAAGAGGGTCAGTAGTTATAAATGGGGGGGGGGGGCAGATCTCTTGTGGCTCTCCAGCAGTTGTTCAATTGACGCTCTTAGATTGCAAGCCATGGTGACAGGCAGTGGAATCCAGCATCCTCTGGAGAGCTACAGGATCCCCAGCAATGGCCTGGGCAGCAAGGGATCTGCTACCGAGCTGAACCTGAACAGAAAGGGAGGTCAAGGGTTCACACATATGCCTGGCAGTGGCCACTGTCTCTGCCAGGCACCTCCAAGACTTTCTGCTTTCAACGCTGCTATGAAAGGGAGGCAGGCCGTTCCTCTGGGCACGAACGAGGAAGCCGCCCGTCCTTGCCACGTCCTCCAACAGATGGCGGAATCACCCACAACTTCTGTTGCCACTTCTTCACTAGCAACCACGACATAAACGGGATCGGGCCCTGGGCCCTACCAGAGGGTAGACGTGGAAGAGAGAGGGTCTGACTTTGACGCACTGGACTTGACAGAAGCAGCATTGTTTCTCACTCAACTCCAAAAAGGTTAAGGGGCTGAATACGCCCTCCCCTCAAAGGTACCAAAATGCTCTGTCCCAGCAAAAGAGCAGCTGGATATTAAGCTAAGAATGGGGGGCCCAGGCTGCTTTGAAAACCCTCTTTGGTAAAAAGGGGCCTCTCCTTGTCTGCGCATTTGAAACCAGCAAGTGGAAACAGATATTAGCTCAAAGCTTCTCCCTAACGTGCTGATCTTATTTTTTTCTGCCCTCCTCCACTGCCCCTAGCAATGGATCAACCAAAGACTTGACACCTCTGGTAGTGTCATAGGCTAGCAACAGATCTGTTGCAAATAATCTTAAAATAATCTCAGCCCCTTTGGAGCCCCTGCGCAGACTGGTTCTCTAAAAAGCTGGCTTGAACCTCTGACCTCCTGCTCAATGAGAGAAGAGCCAGGCGGCTTGTAGCGACCGAAAGCAGAGCCTGGTCGCCTGTGGCCAACAAGAATGCGTTCCTGCTGCTCGCCACCTCTTTTCAAAATCCCATCTCTCCTGCCAGGTTAAGTGGCACCGTCAAACACCCAAGGCCCAGCCTCCTTACCTGTAGCAGCTGCTGCTGCAGTTTGTGAATCTCCGCCAAGCTCAGTTCGCTGAACAGGTCAGCCACGAGCCCCGGAGCCGGGTGGCCACCTTGGGGAGTAGAAGCAACGACCCCGACGCCACTACCGTTGGCAAAGCCGCTGTCTTGCTCCTCGCCCTCAGCGTGGCCGTGGCTGAACTCCTCCAGGTTGGCCTGCAGGGCGGCCAGGGAGTCGTGGCGGCCGCCCGCGTAGACGGCCAGCTCTCGCCGCAATTCCTGCTTCTGCTCCCGTTCCGCCTGCAGGGCCTCCAACGCCTCTTGGAGCTGGTGCTCCGCCAGATCCCGGAGGCGGCCGAGTTCCAGCAACTGGGTCCCGGCAAGCACCAGCTCTTCCTCGCGGCAGCTCAAGGCGCGCTTGACGCTCTCAAACTCCACCTGGAGAGGAGACAGGGGAATCAGGGCAGGCAGGCAGGCAGGCAGGCAAGGTGGGTGGCCTCTCTTCACTGGCCTTGCTGACTAGGAGTCTGCTGGAACCTTCAAACAACACTTAGAGCAGCCTCAGCTCACAGCCGTGCCATTCCTCTATGCCAATAAGCAGCAGCAAGCCCCAATATTAAGATTTATTGTTGAGATCTTGCTCTGATGCACTTATTTCCCCCCCCAGAAGAGCTAAAAAGATTTGCCAGTGAACCCTACTGGCCATGTTGGGTGGGACTCCCTGGGAGTTGTGGATAAAAACAGTAACTTTCCAAACCTCTGAAAAATATGTCGGTCAGAGACCCACAGTGGCACCCAGTTCTACGGGAAGTGCTTCCTCAAGTAATCCAGGTCGAATTTTAGCACTATAATGAACTATTGTAGGTCATCTACTTTTTACTAATAAGTACCTAATTTGGAAGCCGGTGGGGGGATGACAGGGGAGAAATGCTGTATTTAAGATCTAACAGAACCTAATTAGCTGAAATTCTATGGCACAATTGACATCACATAAGGCTGATGACATCATCAGACTTGCCTCCATCCAGAAGCCTGCAAAGGTTTCCCCAAAATGAAAATAATTTCCAGGGAGCCTTGGGACCTTTGAGGGGGTGGGTAGAGGGAACAGGAAAGGTTATACAGTAATTTCTGAAAAATAACAGTGGCTGATGAAGTCATCAGTCTTATGCAGAGTTAAGTTAAAGCAACATGATTTCAGTTACTTGATCTGAGTAACTTATGGTTCACTCAGCCTTCTATCTTTCCGAGGCTGGTAAAATGAGTACCCAGCTTACGGGGGGGGGGGGGAATGTGTAGCCTGCATAATTAAATGTCAACCGCCAAGAGAGCGCTTGAAGTGCTATGGGGAGGTATATAAGCAGAACACTTGGCTCTTTGCTTTGATCTGCTTTCTTTCATTTCATGTTAAGAGGATGTAAATTTGGCAACATACTCAAGAAAAATTATTACCCATTCAAACATTGCTCCAGAAAAAAAAGGATAACCTAGACTGAAAGAACACAGTATGCATGTTATTCTCCAAGCGCCACACATCTTGTGGAAAGAATTAAGTGGATGTTCTTTCTTTTAAAAAGGGATGGGGAAAAGGAATAAAGTGAGGAAGACAGACTTAGCCTAGTAGCATCATGGGGTTTAGGACTGTAAGATACCTCAAGTGACAACCCTAAATCCACCCCTTCCCCAGTCCAACATGCCATCCACTTTCAAAGGCCCTAAGTCCTCTGAAGTCCTAAATAAGTTTTGTTAAGACCAGAGGAAGGAATAAATTTCTTCAATGCCAGTTAATTATTTCTGCCTTTTAAAACTGTGGATCTCTCTCTCTCTCTCTCACACACACAAGACCCTTAACTGTAGATTCAGTCACTCTGATGGGAGAGGAAGTAAAACAAGAATTATGCTCCGTAAAGGACTTATCTACACTCCTCCTGACTTCCGGTGTTATTTCGCCACGGAAGAAGCTTTATTTTGATAGAGACTGAATAAAAGGGTGTGGGGTGTTTTTTGTTTGTTTTGTGCCGGCAAGTCGGAACTGATGGATAGCGTCCCTAGCAAGGGCTTTCACGGTGAAATAAACTAACTTATGGAACATTTAATATTTAAAGAGTGCTATTACTAGCTCCACATGCCCCAGGGACCATATTTTGCACCCTCCGAGTTGCCTCGATGTTGGGTCTGTTTGCACCTTTAAGGCACTAACCTGTTTTAAACTATTAGATTAGTTATGTTTATTGTTCATTTATGTTGTTCTAATTTCTTACTGTGTTTGTTGCTATGCCTACTATTGTAAGCCGCCCAGAGTTCCTACGGGAAGATGGGTGGGGTATAAATATAATAAATAAATAAATAAACCACTTCCCCCCCATTTCCACAAATATGCTCTACAAAAGGGAAATGGAACACTGCTTGCCCCTAACTGAGGGACAAGGGCCAGTCATCCAACTCCAGCAAAAGGTCATTGTTATCTCTTGCCAAATTGCTGAGGTTCAGATCTAGCTGAGGTTCAGAACCAGGCCTAATTTAGGCCCCAAAACTCAGCCGTCTCACACTGCAGCACTGATGGGCTGTTGTACTTCTTCCAAGCTTGTCCTCCCATCAACCCAAGCATGAATATCTTTCAGGTCTAAGCCTTATCTAAAAAGGAAAACAGAACTCCTACACATCGCCCATGTGCACAAAGGGCCCTCCAAGGTGCCTAGGTGGGAGTGTGGAAGTTGACCACACAGCTGTACTGAGGCATGCGTTTAGCACCCCTCCTCCTTGCCCAGAGGCAGGTCAAGGAGACAAGGCATTAGCACAGGCATGTCCAAACTTTGGCCCTCCAGATGTTTTGGCCCACAACTCCCAGAGTTCTTTGCCATTGGCAATACAGGCTTGGAATTCTGGGAGTTGTGGTCCAAAACATCAGGAGGGCCAAAGTTTGGACATGCTGGCATTAGTAGAACTCAGCAGCAGATGAAGGGGCATTCCCAGACTGCAGGGGTCAGGCATGTCATGCTTCACATCAGGTCTACGCTGGCTCAAGACTGCAGGAAGACCATGTGTACGTGCGGGTGGTCAATACCAGATGGAATCCCGATACCTGGCTGCCCCTGAGTGCCGAGACCTGCTTCTGCAGGGAGATGTTCTCCTCCTCAAGCTCTGCACAGTCTTGCAACTGGCGCAGTTCTCGCGTCTTGGACTGTTTCATCTCCTCACGCAGCCGGGCTTTCTCAGACTCCAGCGCCTGGCATTCCTAGAAGGAACAGAGGAGACAGAAATGGGTGACCCACAAGCCAGCTGGCTGCCCAGTTAAGACAGCCATTTGCTCCGCCTGTCCAAGAACAGAGGAAGAGGCAGGCGCCCCCTTCAAGGCGTTCTATCACGCCCATTGTGTCTTGAACCAAACTCCACTAAAAAGCTTGCCTGTGACCTCACTCTTAAAAAATGTTCCCGCTTCTTAAAGCTGCAAATATGAAAAAGAACCACACTTCCAAAGTTGCGCACTGGGGCCTGAACAATGCTCCAAGCTGAGTCTAAGCACATGTGCTCTGGAGTTGTGACAGCTTTCTCTTATGTGGTGCCAACAGTCTTATGACAGGTCTCGGGGAGAACCTAAATATAGACACCTCAGACTATGGCTGGGCCTTCTATATTTTAACAAAATATCCAAAAGACACAAGAAGTTCTCTGTTGTATACTCTGTATTTTTCCATTATTTGCCTAAAAGAGGCTATTGGCTGCTGAGAAGTGTCTCAAACCCTCACTTACACTTAAAATGCTCTAGGAGCAATCATTCTCACTCTTTTCCAGCACAGAAGAACTGGGAATTATTCTCCATTCCAGAAGCCTGGTCTTGTTTGCAGTACTTTATTGTCCCCAAGCCAAACTTTTTTCTACGATCTGTTTGGTCATCTGAATTAGACCCTGTAATTAGAGGGGTGAAAGCCCAAAATAAATCTGGGGGGGAAAATAGTAACATTCCTTCTTGTTTCTCCCCGCCCCTCCTTCCCTGGAGTGGATTTTAAAAGTTTGTTCTTCTCATCTCCTATTTCTACCCGTGAATGTCCCACACAATCTGACCGACTAACTGCCAAGATCGCATGCCATGGCTGCCAAGTCTGGCAGGCCAAGTCTACTCCCCGACTTTGTGCACTGCAGGCATTTGGGGCACCTCAAGGGTGCAGCACAACTCGGGGGCCCCAGTTCAAGCTTGTGGGCTGGGCTGGAGAACATCAGCCACCTTGCACTCCGAGGGCCCAGGAGCTCCTCCAAGGCTGCAGCCTGGAAGAGCACCAGCCTTTGGCTGCCACCACTTGGCGGTGGGGAGCCCGGGAATAAAACCACCGACGCCGGGCCAGACATCTCAAAACTACAGGGTGTAGCACAAACAAACTCTTATGACATTTATTTATTTATCTATTTGATTTTTTTTCATACCATGAGCCACTTAGCCTAAGGGCAGTTTACAACATATCAAACCAAAAGCAAGTATACCGTTACATAACAATTCAAAGAACCAAAGACACACAACAAAAATATATGCAATATAATAAGCAAGTACAGTATTCACAATAAAACTCATAAAACGTAAAATGTGTAAACAATGACTGTCAAAAATAATACTGTAATGAGAAACAGGAAAACAACGGAAAATTACAGTGAGGTGGTAGAAAAGAAATAAGTGTGTCAGGAAGGGATGGTTGAGAAAGTAGGGAAGGCCAAACTCTTCCCCTCCTTCCCAGTCAAACCAGCTGAGCTTCAGGGGAACCAGTGTAACGCCTGTGCTGTACTCCAGAGAACATCCAAAGCACAGCAGGACTCTTCTTATTCACTCTGGTGCCACTCTGCCGTTCCAAACTTAAAAGGAGAACTAGTGATCCTGGCGTTTGCCAGAAGTGGCACGGCAGTGCATGGGTATACTGCATTGGCAAACCCTTAGCTCCCAAATCCAGAGTCCAGTACGCTGGCTATCTAGCTGCTATTAAAGCTTCAGGAGGGAAAAAAGCTGAAGGAATATGCTTGAATACACACAGGCAAGGTGCGTCTCTTCCATTTCAAGGCAGAAGTAACTCAGGCTTTCCGTAGATGGGAGAGTGGGGCATCCTTCCCCTATACTAGCGGCTCTCCCAGTCATTCTCCAGTTCCAAGCTGAGAATTCTACAGAATTCTATAGAGTAGCTCCCCCCCACCCCCAGTTTTGCAACTAAGCCACCTTACCTTCCTCAAGTCCCGCAACGCCACAGCAAAGCGCTCATTTTCGGCCCCAGTGGTGTCAAGTTGAGCTCTCAGATGCTTCACTTCGCCCTGGAGTTCCTCAATGGTTTCATTCAGGCGGGCCTCTTTGGAAGCCGTTTCCCTCAGCAAGCACTCTTCTCGGCTCTCCCCGTCTGCTGCCGCCCGCTTGTGACAGCTGTGGGTCTCCGCCAAAGCCTGGGCAAGACAGAAGAGGTGAGAAATGATGCCTAACAACCCAGCTATCCTGAGCAAAGGCTACGTGAATTCTTGTTGGAGGCAAAACGAGGGCGCCCTTCCCTCACCTCCTTCATGCGAGCCAGCTCCCTGCGTAGCATCTCTAGCTGACCTTCCAGCTCTCGGCAGCGCTGCTTTAGTTCACCATTCTCCTCCAGTACGGCCAGCCCATACTGCGCAGCCTGGACCTTCTCTTGGGTTGCCTCCTGAAGCTCAGCCACCAAGCGCTCCACCTCTGCTTGGAGCATCACTGTATCCTGGGCCATGGTGGTGTTGACATAACAAACCTAAACAATGACAAATACAGATCTGTTAGGGGGACTGAGAAACACCAGGGGGAGTGTGGAGAAAACCATCTGACAGGAGGACAACTCTTCCCAAAGGTCAGAGCTGCTAGTGGGTCATCTTAGAATCACACACCTAGATCAATTTCTAACAGATCTTGACTTCTCCTCTCACTACAATCCTGCACAAAAATGAGGTGCTGGACATCTGCAGAACACCACACAAAGAGATGAATAAGCATGTTCCGAAAGCAACCTACGTCTGTAATAGCGCGGTAGGCAAATTTAGTTTGTGGACGCGGTGAGGGTTCGTCTTCATTACCTTGCGGTTCCGAGGGAAAATAAGGACTGTCCACGTGTTCCGGGAAATGATTCAAATAAACTTTATTTTCATAACTAACATCCACCTCTCCAGTGCTTTCTTGAATTACAAAGTCTCTTCGATTTTCTGCAAGCTTGTTGCAATACAACGTGCCAATGGGGCTTAAACTGGGTGGGCTCAACATTTCTACACCTTCCTTGTTCATCTCGGCGTCCCCCGACCTAGGCACTGGCTGCCACAGCAAGGGTGGCGAGCCCAATGAGCAACAGGGTGCTCCCTCGGTAATGTTCTGCCTCTCCCCCTCATCACCAGTGCCCCGGCTGGCCATTTCATGGGGCGCACGTCAATGACCCAGGTCCAATCCTTTTCCACTTCTACCTCAAAAATACCTCCTTCCTCTCTCCTCTCCCGTCTCTCTCTAATGTCTTTTTCCAACGGCCTCACTTCACATTGGCAGCCAGGAAAGCCAATGCAATTCTTGGTTGCATCAACAGAACCATAGTGTCTAGATCAAGGGAAGTGATAGTGCCACTCTATTCTGCTCTGGTCAGACCCCACCTGGAATACTGTGTCCATTTCTGTGCACCTCAGTTTAAAAATGATGTTGACAACGTCGAGCGGGTGCAGAGGAGGGCGACCAGGATGGTTGAGGGTCTGGAGGAAATGTCTTATGAGGAACGGCTTAGGGGACTGGGAATGTTTAGCCTCTCTAAAAGAAGGCTGAGGGGGATATGATAGCTATGTTTAAATATTTGAAAGGATGTCATATTAAAGAGGGAACAGGTTTGTTTTCCATGGCTTCAGAGACTAGGACTCGGGGCAATGGTTTCAAACTACAGGAAAAGAGATTCCATTTGAACATTAGGAAGAACTTCATGACAGTTAGAGCTGTTCAGCAGTGGAATATGCTGCCACGGAGGGTGGTGGAGTCTCCTTCTTTGGTGGTTTTTAAGCAGAGGCTGGATGGCCATCTGTCGGAAATATTGTGAAGGGGTTCCTGCATGGCAGGGGGTTGGACTAGATGGCCCTTGAGGTCTCTTCCAACTCTAGGATTCTATGATTCCAAACCCCTCTTGCGCTTCTCTTCACCCGCCTCCCCTTTCTCGACCAATCTTGCGCCAGCCCTGTCAATCAACTCTCCCCTCTTTGTCTCGCGCTTTCCCTTTCAAACCTTTCACTCTCCTCCAATCCGGCTTTCATGTCTCCCACCCAGAAGACGTCACTCTCTCCTTCGCGTCCCTGTTCTTTCTCCCCTCCTCCGTCGGCTCCTTTTGACAGCTCTCCCTCCTCAAATGTCTTTCTGGTCCAAGCTTTCTTTAGCCTCTCCGGACGGCGCACTCTCTCCACCTTCGGATCTTTCAACCTCTCTTCCTCACAGGCGCGCACAATACATTGTACAAGGCCTCCTTTGAGGCGAACCTCCAAACTATTATTATTAGTTGCGTTTAGACTCCACATTTGGTCTGAAGAGATTAAAATTGTGAACATGGTTCCTTCCACATTTCTCTCTGCCTAAGAAACTGTGGAAAACAGGTTAGGGAGAGACAACGTGTATGATTGATACAAGTCACCCAGTGGGTTTCATGGTTGACTAGAAATCTCAGCTGGATTCTCCCTAGGTCCAACATTCCAAGTACGACATGCCGGCCCTCAGAACATTAGGTCAAAGAAGCTGTAGTGTTCCAGTCATGTGTGCATCAGATAAAGAAAACAGCCAGCTCTAGAAGGCATAAGCAGCAAAACAGAGTGTTTGCCAGTCGCTGCTCCTCCCCACCCCACCCTACCCTTGAACCTTTCTGGAGCCAGTAATTAAGAGCTAGCCAAAGAGTTACAACTCTGGGAGGCATCTGGGGAAATAGTTAAGGGAATAGCTATGGAGAAGGAAACATGAACTACTTATTAAGAGACATAATCTACCATCTTGGAAAACAACAGCACTTAACAATCCATTAATAATACAGTTTTTTAAAAAAATAATGCAGTTGCAGCTGCTTAGTCGTATTATGGCAAATAAAAATTATCTCTGGAATCTCAAGACCTGGTAGCTTTCATTTTATCTAGCACCCCCTGCCTTTCTTCAGGGCTTTGGTGCACATAAATGATGGTTTAGGAGGAACCAAATCAAAAGATAATAGTGTCACTGCAAGAGGCGAGTTCTGACTTATCGTAAATTATATGGCATTAAGGACTCCTTTACTCCATCTGGCCACAAATACATGGTTGAAAATAGCTGTTCTGCTTTGCTTCTATAGGACTTCGGCACTGATAGACCTTGGGAAGAAAGGAATTGAGAACTGGGGAAAATTTGGGAATACACTTCTGTGAACATCCTTATCTTTGTTACAGCCCCAAGAAACCTACCACAAGCCTGCTACTGGCCGAGTAGGAGCAGCAGAAGTGGGTTTTTTAAGCGTCCCTATTCATTTTACATTATAATAGGCAGAGCTTGGGAAAGCTACCTTCTGGGAGCTCTAGTCCAAAAAAGTATTTTTTCCTAAAATCTGCTTCCATGTAGTGTAGGCTTCCATTTGCAAACACAGTGACAGTAATGGCACTGAGAAATCCATAAGAAAGTAATGAAGGCAAATCATGACCTAACATGCAACACCAACGTCAGGCACATTGTCTCTAAACATGAATACTTCATTTAGGACTACACAATCTTTTGGGAGGGGCTTCTCTTGATGACAAATGAGACAATGGTTTTAACAAGAAGCCAACTAACAGGAGACATTTGGAATGGCTTTAAAGCTTGAGAGAAAATGACAGAGTTGGTCATTTCTAAAGAGGGATGCTAGGATTTAAGCTTCCTGAAAGATAACAGATAGGTCCTGATAAGACCTGCTGGTCAACTGACAAAGACATACTCTTGTACATATACAACAAATAACCTTTAAAAAATTAATGTTGTCATCATTAGCCAGCAAAGGCCAGTGCAAAGCAAGCTTTCCTCAAAGCCATACAGCCAACAGAAGCAAGCAGAATATGTTGGCAGTAGCATAACAAAGCTTCTCCCCATGGCTCTTTCATAGAACAAGGGTTGTTGTTCTAATAGGAACACAAGCGGTCATTGGGACAAGATGAGGACCAGGGGAAACCAGGTTCAAATCTTGCTACAGCCAACAAGCTCACTTGGGTAACAATGGCTCTGCACCACCAGTCTCAATTCCTGGCCACAGGGTAAGAGAGGACTGTTCAGATCATGTGGCTGAAGGTTCGTGGCACTGACGGATACTCTTAACACTGTTGGTTTGTGGTTTTTTTTGAAGTGCAATCATTATTTCACAGTAGCTACCAATTTGTTTCTTATTTTGTAATTGACTTGTGCATCTTTGCCATTCTCAAAACATTAAAGGCTTTGAGAATATTTCATAAGTCAACTGAGTCAAGTTCTTGGAACTGGTCAAGTGACCACTCTTAGGTCATGTGTTCTACCCTGGAAATTCTGTTCCTGAATCTCTGGCTTTTCCATACTTAAGAGTGGCTCAAATATGCTTACCAAACACCTCCAAGACGGAACAGTTCAGCAGAGGCGCATAAGGAACAATTATTCTAGAAATTAAGACCTGCTTCTAGATAAGGAAGCCTCCACCACCTGGAAGTGAAGTGGCTCTTGTTTCACTTCCAAGATTAACAAAGTATTAACGGAGATCAAGACAGAAAGCTTAATGCCTTTTGTACTTAGAAGATTTGTCAAAATCTCACTTAAATCATTTGCCCAGCATTATCTCAGAGCTGAGTTTCAGCTGGTCTTTTTACAAAGTCACAGGGAGGCCTCCTGTAACTGAGGTCTGTCAGCACATGTATGCAAGGGAGTCATATTCAAAAACTCTAATATCATGCACTGGGTGCCCCAAACCTGCCACTGTTGTGCTGAAGTGAATGGCTCAACAAGCATA
Organism: Phrynocephalus versicolor; assembly: GCA_023846285.1. Taxonomy (NCBI): domain Eukaryota; kingdom Metazoa; phylum Chordata; class Lepidosauria; order Squamata; family Agamidae; genus Phrynocephalus; species Phrynocephalus versicolor. The sequence goes on along the minus strand of JAHTLZ010003468.1, from coordinate 1,849,551 downwards.
GCTACACACATTTTAGGGTGTGCAATATTTCACATTTCAGAACATTTCCAAGGTGAAGCAGTTAAAACTATGCCTCATGTAAGTCAGGCACAAATTACCACAAAGAGAGTTCCACCTCATGCACTAATGGGCCCCAGTTCTCAATCAAAAGGAATATTTTACTTATTTTGCATCATAGGTCACCTTTCTCCTTAATAGTGTCAAATCTAGTAAAATGAAAAATACAATAAATCCCGTATTTAAATACAATTAAACTACAACAACAATTTTAAAGATCCATTAAGTACAGTAACCTGAAACTGTAAAAAGAAACACAGAAAGGCTAAGACCCAATATCCAGGGGTGGTCATTAAAAGCCATCTTGAAAAAGAGGGTCTTCACCCATCAGCAGGATAAAAGGAGAGACACATTCTGCTGCTGTGTCTTGAAGAAGTGCACATGTGCACGAAACGTCACATTAAAATATGAAAGTTAGAGTTTAAAGTGCCACATGTTTGTGTCTTTTGTTTTCTTTTGGGTTTTTTTGCCTGAAATTCTTGAAAAGACTAACACGGCTATCCTCTCTGAAACTCTTAAGTATAGGACTGATGGCCAGGAAAGATAGAAAACAGCAATTAATTAAGACAGAGTCAAACAATTGTGTATTCGGAGATAGACATCTACAACAAAGATCTCTTTGAGTAAGTTGAATGATCAAGAGCTCCGCAAAAAAAATGTAAACAGGAAACCTGTTTCATGAGGTACCAGGCTGTGGCACAATAAAGGAAATGACACTCTTGCTTACATTTGGTTGCAGCACAAGTGTGTTAAGAATATTCGCAGCCTGATTTTCAAACTATAAAATAAGCAATAGGATATGGGATCTAATTACCTCAAGTGACAGCATGTTAAAGGCTATTTAGTGAATCAGGTTACCCATTAACATCAAGCAGTGTTTGCGTGTAAGCTTACTTTAACATACCAGCCGTTGGTGAATAACAGGGAAACAGGTACTGTGCTTACTACTTGAAATAGAGGGTGTGTGGAAAACACTGCTTACGCACAGAATTAACCCTTACAAAAGTGTATGGGAAGGCTGCAATCACTGAACAGTTCTTTGAAAGAAACTGGTGAATGTTGACAGTAAAAACCAATGCAAACAGGGCATGTTAATAACTACAAATACACTGGCAAAAGTTAAAACTACTTGGCTTATTTTTTTTTAATTGGAAAACTAATATAGGACAACTATATTAGTTTTCCAACAGGTTGGAAGATGCTCCCTTCTAAAACAAGACCTTTTAGAACTCATTGCATCTTCAGAATGGCAAGGAAGGAACCCAAAACTGCATTTCTCAGTTACAGGAAGTGAAGCAGACAGGAAGGAAAGTCCCACAGTCTTATTTTGAAACAGTGTAAGAGCATATAGATGCCAGTAAGCTTGCAACTGCTTTACAGCAAATAACGAGGTTGTTTTAGAAAGCTCAATATTCCACATTTTCCTTTGATTATACCCGTTTACTCCGGAGCAAGCACTTGTAAATTTCAGTCGTCCATATTCCTTCACCCCCCTGGGGCACTATTTAATTTGGTTTAGCCAAACCAACCAATCCTGAGCGTTGCCTCGCAGCTGCATTTGCGACAGATGAGGAGTGCTACCTCTTTTCATTCCTTAGGGCAGGCATGTCCAAACTTTGACCCTCCAGATATTTTGGACCACAACTTCCACAGTCCTTTGCCATTGGACATAGAGGCTTGGAATTCTGGAAGTTGTGGTCCAAAACATCAGGAGGGCCGAAGTTTGGACATGCCTGCCTTAGGGGAATAACCCAGCTCCGGTCACCCAGTTTACCTATCGCTGCAAAAGTTCGGATGCGATCCAGATTGAGTTTGTTTGGATGAGCAGCTAAACGTTTCAGTCTCACCAATTAAAAAAAAAAGTCCAGTTAGAAGTCCAGCTGCCATGACTCAACGTCCAGATTAACTCACCTGGATGATTGAGAATCTTCACCGACAGATTTGAGTTTGGAAAAATTAAAATTAAAATTAAAAATGAAATGAGGCTTTGCTGCCGACGCCTTCCCAAGGACAGGGCAGGACAGGCTAGATTACCTTCCCGAGCAAATCATCATCATCATCATCATCATCCCCATACACAGGCACCTCCATCCCTTTTCCCGCGCCAATTCTTTCTCAGCCTCACCTCGCCTTTCAGGAAAGGGGCGTGGCTAGGCTTCTCCAATGGCAGCAGCTCATGGCGCGGAGGAGGAGGAGGAGGAGGAGGAGAAGAGAACTTTTCCTTTTTAATTTCTTTTCCGCCACTCCTCCTTCCAGTCCCCGGCCACCGACTTCGCTGAGGGCGGCGGCGGGCGTTCCAACACTGAAGCTCCGGGGACCAGACCGCGCCAGGCACCGCCACGGGCGAAAAACTCCTCCTCCTGCTGCGCCTTCCTCTCCCCTCCCCCGCCAGCCGCCCCGCACCTCCTCTTTATAGGCGCCGCTCCTCCCCCTTCCCCCAGGCGTTTGAAATTCCTCGCGCGCCTAAACGCAAGACACCGGCCTGTCCATTATGGCTGGGAGCGCGGAGGGAAGCATTCGATTGGTCTCCGCCCGTGCCCGATTCGGTTTTCATTGGACCACGCTTTAACGGGACATTGCTCCTCTGAGCGGATAGGCGGCCGAAGTTCGCGGGCCACGCCTTCTCGGGCTGCACCTTAAGCCACGCCCCTCCTCCCTTTTTTTTTAAACCGCTAAGTTCCGCCTCTCAGCTAACGGGAGATTTGAGGCTCCACCTCTCTTCTGAGAGCCGCCTCTTTTCTAACGGTCGGCTGGGGGAGAGACCGGGACGCCGAGTGACGGACGCATGTCTCAGCCAATCAGAATGCAGCATTGACCCATCAACGTCGGCGAAAGGCGTTGAAATCGGTGCAGTGTTTCTGCCTTTCCGACTAGTCTCGGCGAGGTGAGGGAGGGCGGCAACGTGTGTAGACGTTGGTCTCAGGAAATTAAATGGACCTTAATTGGGACAGGGTCCTCTTTACGTTCTCCACTCTGCCCTGAATGACGAGACTAAAAAAGGGGGAAAATACTAGGTGAAACTGAGGCCCCTTGAGATAAATCGCATTCTGAAATTGTATACATATACAGTACATGCCTATTCTCACTTTAGCCCAGTATCTGAGGGCGGAGTGGATGTAAATTATTTTAATCCCATCTATTTATATGCTCCCTGCATAGTTATGAGATAAGGTAGTACCTTGTATAAAGGAATTAATTTGTTCCAAATGAAAATCTGTTAAGCAAAATTTCCTTTATACAAATTTCCCATAGGAATGCATTGAGCACAGGGTAATCCCTAATTGCGACCATTGTTATGTTGTATGGATTCGCCCGTGATTCTGTTAAGCAAATTTCCCCTATCTCCAGAATTTTTTATGTTGTACAGATTTGATGTTATACAAACCATTTGTTATACGAGGGTCCATTTTATTAGGAATCAAATTCCTGGCTGTGTGTCCCAGGAAAAGAGCCAGCCTATTTAGCCTTGGGCAACCTGCAGAGATCCAGGTTGCCCCCAGAAGGGAGTGCAGTCAACCACCTCTGAGCATTCTTCACCTAGAAAACCCTGAAAAGGCCTACTGTAACACAGGATCATCTTGGTGGCAATAGTGCAGTAATGGCAAACCATTTAGAGCCCGAGTGCCCAAACTGTGATTCAAAACCCACTTATTTTTTTGCCAAGTGCCAATTCAGCCATTTAACCTGAGTACAGGTGGCTGCGAAGGGGTGAGGTCGGGTACCCACAGAAAGGGCTCCGAGTGCCACCTTTGGCACCCGTGCCATAGGTTTGCCAACCCTGCAATAGGGGTACCAAATAGGGTGTGTAGCAGATAAAGAGTAACAGGCTAGGGCTCAGCAAACCAGGGTTCAAATAGCTATTTGTCAATGGAAACCAAGTGGCAGGGTTGGTAGGACACCACTGGTACTTCCACTCCCTCAATATTTCATGTAACTTGAAAGCCCTATTAGGGCTGCTGTACAGTGGTACCTCTATTCACGAGTTTAATCCGTTCAGAATGCATGCTCATAAGTCGAACAACTTGTAAGTAGAGCAGCCATATTTTTAATAAATAAAAAAAATTAAAAATAATGTAAGTAGAGCAGACTGCATCTAAAAGTTGTAAGGCAGCAGTTAAAACGCCAACAGTTTTCCACTCTTAAGTTGAATTGCTCGTAAGTAGAGCTGCTAGTAAGTAGAGGTACCGCTGTAAGTGGGTTCACACTTGACCAGACATAACACAAACTTACATCGCTTAATTCCCTAATGCGTGTACCAGGAAACAAGTTGATTGTTGCTGCAAACACAAAGAGCACAGTGGAACATCTCAAGACTACAGATGTCCGTGAGCCATCTTTACTAGATGCATGAAGCAAAGGAAAGGGGAGACAAGTACTGTACTGTAGTCACTTTTTCTATTAACCACTTAAGGCACCTAGTGAAATTACCAATGAATGCCTAGGCCCTAGGCTGAGATACATTTGTTTGTCTCTAAGAAACTGAGAGTTTAGGAAAACTAAACATGCACTATGTACTGTAACTACAGTAAATTCAAAACCGGAGCCTTTTCAGAGGTTTGCAATTGAGAGTTGGAGCAGGGGTGGGCAAGGTTGGGAGAACCATAAACTGAAAATGAGGTTTAAACAGGCCAGACACATCAAACCCAAGACAGATTGCTGACTGAAAAATCACTCCCAAGACTTTCTAAACCTACAGTTAGTGCAGCTCTGCAGAGGATTATAAAAGAATTCACCAACAAAATAATTGTTTCCATGAATCCATTATTGAACTCATACACAACACAGAAGGCTGGCTAGAATAACTGGCTAGCAGCTTTTCCAAAATACTGTACATGGCTACTCTTCATCCATGTGTGAAGAGTAATTACTATGCTGAAGTTGATCCCACCATGTCTCTTGAACCTCATTTTAAAGACATTTTTCAAAAAAGCCAGATACTGTAGTTGTAACTATGTAGCTTCCCTCTGCCTAGTTTCTGAAACAATGTTATTTCAATTAACAACTTTTAGACTGTAACCTGCGACAACATGCAGTTCTTCTTGCAAAAAGCTTTTTCAAAATTTATTTATTTATTTGCAAAAAAATTTAGCCGCTCCACTACCAAGAGGTCTCTGGGTGTCAAGACAAATCTGTAAAATTGAGCTTATTAGTTATCTGCATATCACTAGTATCTCAAAATTTACCTCCAAGCACACAATCATAATGGCATTCTGGAAGTTGGGTTATGGCAACTGGACTTCTTTTCTTGACAGCTTGAAATATTTCACTGTCAGTCTGAGGAGAATTAGTGGCGAGTCCTCCATTTTATAGTTCACCTTGATTTCACATCCTCCTTTCAATCTCTCATGACATGAAGTCTAGTTGCCACGACTCAACTTCCGGATGACTGAGAATCTATTCTTCAGACATCATAATGGCATGTTTAAGTTAAATACATATTCAAGAAAGTTGGGGTTGAAAAATAGAAGTCTTCTGTTTACATCCTGGAATCTGAATTTCTATATTATACTGTTTCAAATTGGTGGTTTTATTTTACAAATTTGATTGGTGTAGCGTATTTTTAAAAAGAGATTTGTAAGCTCTAACAGACTCTAACATGTAACTGACTAACCTAGAAACAGCGTAGAGAACACTGTAGCAGTACATACTTTTACTCCCTGCTTCTAAGTCCACTGAAATGTCTTGCAGAATTCCTCTTCAAAGTAGATGGCCTATGGAAATTGTCTGTGCTGCAGCAGCAGAACACATAGCACCCATGATCTTTCCACTCATGCTGGTGTTGGTGGCCAATAAGCTCTGCACAGCAGAGCTTTGGCTGTTTCTCTGTTGTAGTATTGCCTCATCTGGAAAGCATCATGCACTGCTCTTCAGCTGCTTAATTTCCTGCACTGGACAGCCTGCCTAGATGTCTTCTGGCTGCAACACCCACCAAAGCTGGAGATCTTCTGGAGTGGTAGTTGGTCTACCCTCTTTACTGCAGGATTGCTCCTTTGATCCAACTGCCTGATATGGTCCTTCACCCCATCTTATTGGAGGGTGACCCCAATACATATAAAAATCACATCATACTTTACTTTACTACTGGTATTGTTCACTGGCTGACAGCAAAACCCAAGTAGCATTTCCTTAACTCTCCCAGCAAGTTAGCTTTACTGTAGCATTTCCATAGGTACATTATTTAGGATTTAGCATTCCTCTGCGAGAAGCATTTAAAAGACAATGAAAGAAAGAAGACAACATAGTGATTGCTGAACATGGCTAACATTTACTTGGAATTTCAGATTAGGCAAGAAGGAATTGGGTTACAGACATCTAAGTAACATCATGTGCTGCTCTTAATGAAGTATATATGGAGAACACCATACTCACAGTACTTCATTCCCTGTCCATTTCTCTGATCTTACAAAGAGATACAACTCCATTAAGTTAGCTATAGAGTTGTTTTTTAATTGATCGACTGGCTGAACACTAAACAGCAATACAGAATTCGTCAGACAGGAAAAATGATCTTGGTCACATTCAGTTCTAAGACAATGCCATCAATGCAAGCAGTTTAGTCAATGGTTCTGTGAGATCCAGTTACATTCATTAGGCAAGGATTAATTATGTGTCAATACTTCTTGGTAGGAGACAGCCCATGGAATGTCTACCCAACATGGCTTCGGAATGTCAGGTCTGAGGGAGGAAAACCAAGTAGGGTAGTCGCCAGGCACAACAGAAGGTGCCAGGAAGTTCAGGTAAGACAATGACTATCTATCTGGTCCATGTGGAATTGCCTGGTGGCTTTTGTGCCCACTTAATATGCAAATAATAAACAGAAGGTGGAAGATGTAACTTGGACCCATTTCTACAAGCTACTTTGCTTTTAGAACAACGTCAAAGACCATGGAGGGAATGTTAATAGCAGCATATATGTTGCCATTGAAAAAAGGAAATCAAAGGGGAAGTTTGAGGGGTTTTTGTTCCCCACGCACAAAAGCAAGCAGCTGCCTTCTCTGTCTTAAGAAGTCATTTTTCACAGCTCCATAACCATCAGCCCCAAACCCTCTTAGTTGGCAAAGGTGCTCTTCACAGCGGCTATGATGCTCTTTGCACTGATGCCAAACAGGTCCAGGAGTTCAGCTGGTTTTCCACTCCGTGGTATACCTGACACTGCCAGGCTCTGGACTAAGATACCAGGCTCTCCAGAGACTGCAGCCGCCACAGCTTCACCAATGCCTCCTAAAGAGAAATGGGTAGTCAATTTCAGTATGGCTGGATTACCTCCATAGGCTTGATTCAATCAGCTTATTTTAATTTTTGCATACAACAGTTTTCTCTTTCAAAGACAAAAACACTGACAACAATTTCCTGTCTTCCAGAATCACAAGGTACTGTACTTCCAATGTGCTTTCCATTCAGGAAGTGTGCTCCCCTCTTTTTGGGTGGCGGGTGGGGGTGGGGGGAGGATAGCACAGTAAGCGTCCTAAGGTGACATGTTGGCTCACAGTTCTCTAATTAGGGACATACAACTAATTACGCTACTGCTTTTCCTGGGAGCAGGATGCAAATTCCCTTTGTGACTTAAAACTAGACAAGTGAAAGCCTGCATGATGTTTTTCAAGGGGAACATGTGTGTGGCAAGCCAAATATTAAGACAGATTTATATGTTAGCTGGCAATGGCTCTTGGCCAGGCCATGGAGGGCACTCCTTCTCTTCCTGGTCCACTAAGTCACCTATGTTGAAGGTTCCAAATAGAAACTACCCCCTTGAATTGCAGATCTGAG
>JAHTLZ010003468.1:1795871-1841717 GCA_023846285.1 Phrynocephalus versicolor | reverse complement strand
GTTGAAGGTTCCAAATAGAAACTACCCCCTTGAATTGCAGATCTGAGGAGCATGGTTTCTGTCGTACACATTTCTGTCCCCTGCCATTAAATACTTTGCTGCTATCTGACTTCTCTAAGTGGTCTGAGAAATTAGGGACATACTAATCTGGGTCTTGGGCTTACCTAGGACCCTGCTGTTAGCAGTGCAGCAGCCCCAGTTCCGATGGGGAAGGCCTGGCCAGCCCCCGATCCTGTTGTGGTGGCTGATGAGGGTACAGGGAATGCCAGGAGGCTGACACAGGTCAGGGAATATGTGTTCGTTTGTGTGTGTGAGAGAGAGAGAGAAAGAGAGAGGGAGAGGGGGGGAGAGAGAACTGTGCTTTGTAGTGACTTTTTGGGGAACATTAAGAGTTACACATTGATTTTGAACTCCACAGGGCTCTGGCATCCCTTATCCCAGGATTGCTGAAAAAGTGCACGTAGAAAACCACAGCTTCTTTTAACGTGGACTAGAGACGGATGTTTCATATGAAGTACAAAGCACTGCTGGCCAGCTGTTCCCAGTCGCCCTTCCCCCACTGCCCAGTCTGCTAACTGGGCTCAATGTGCCGCTGGGATCCTTCTTCACTGGTGGCACACCAATGAATGCTGGAGGCCAGCTGGCCTTTCCCTGCCTCCTCAGGCAGCTGACCACTCCAGCAAGGAGGCAGGAGGGAGTCTCCCTGGACAGCCGACAAGCAGTTGGCTGCCTGGGGAGGCTGGGGAGGTCTGGCCGGGAGCCACGAAGGTCTCGGGTGGCACAATGAGCCCAATAAGTGGATCACATGGCTAGTGGGGGGAGGGGGGTAAGGAAGAGCTGACCAGCAGCACTTTGAGCTTCATACAAAGCACAAAGTTCCCATCTCTAATGCAGTTTTTTTTATACCACAGGCACTTGAATGAGTTTATAACAATGCCAAATGGGACTTTATGTGTCCATCCTTACACAACTGGCAGTTCTGGCAACTAAAACGTTCTTGTCCAAAATGTAAGATCGGCTGAAGAGCCTACTGGAACGCATTCTGCTCACAAGCATCCTGAACCCTGGTCCCAAAGCCATAGCTAACTTTCTCTGATTTAAGTCATCTGCTTACCCTCTTTGTAGTGATCTTCAACAGTGATGATATGCCCCCCTGTGGCTCTGGCGTTGGAGATTATAGTGTCAGCATCCAAGGGTTTGATGGTAAAGGGATCAATTACCCGGATATAGATGCCTAAAAGAAAGCAAAATAATAATTGAAAGGACTGAGAAAGGGGTTAGAGAGAATTGGGGAGGGGGGTTGAATCAACATCCTGAACTTCCCATGATGTTTTCAGCAAGACAGCCCCCACCCCCAAATTCCATCACCTTGTTTGGCCAGCTCATCAGCAGCTGCAAGGGCCTCGTGCAATGTGACACCTGATCCAATAACGGTAACCCGGTCAGCATCATTTTTACGCACAACCTACACAAGATCAAAAAGAAAGACTGTGTTTGCAGAAAAGGACTTAGTCCTCTAGCAAGAAGATACCAATGACCGGAGGTTGAAGAAAACAGAATTTTTGAATTATACGTGGGAGGTTCTGGAAGCTATAATCCCAAATTAACCCCTATCTCACCCCCACATGTTTGCAAACTTTGCATGTACTCATTCAGATTACCCATATTTCCTAATGGAAACTAACAATCCCATTGATTCAAGGAGTATGGTATTCAAGATCAAATTAAATTGTCCTCGGAAGTTCTTTGTCAACAAACAATTTATTCCTATATTGCAACTGCCTATTCAGTAAAAAACCTTTCATATTCCGTCCATAAACTGAACCTTTCTTACTCGCGTAAAACATGCATATGCAGCAAGTCTGTAAGATAGAAACATCTCTCCCCATTTTCCTTACTACAATAGCAAAATTGTACAAATGTTTCTGCTGCTTTTGGTGTGGACAGCTTTTAAGAAAACATTTATTTGTCTGAGTACCATATTCTGTTCTCTATTCCAAGACAGCTGAACAACAGTACCCATTCATACAATACCCTGATTCCTTCTAAGTTTGAAATGCAAACACACATTCTTGTGTGTAAGTTTGACATAAGATCCTACACCTTATCTTTACAATAGCTGAAATCAGACTCCCAGTTGGAAGAAGATTCAATGATCATGTAATGCCTGGAGCTCAACTCAGTTACCGTATATACTCGAGTATAAGTCGACCCGAGTATAAGTCGACTGGGGAAACGTATTGACTTGAGTATAAGTCTAGGGTGGGAAATGGAGCAGGGCCTGGCAGCTCCTCCTTGTGAGCTGGGGGAGTGGTGTGTGATGTTTAAAATGACTTTTAGCCACTGATGCAAGTGCTTGGGTCAGTGGCTAAAAGTCATTTTAAACATCGCGTGCCATTCCCCTGTGATGCAGAGGGGGGTCATGAGAAGTGGCATGCAATGTTTAAAATGACTTTTAGCCACCGACCCAAGCACTTGCCTCAGAGGCTAAAAGTATTGACCCGAATATAAGTCGAGGGCCCATTTTTTCAGCCCAAAATTAGGGCTGAAAAACTAGGCTTATATTCGAGTATATACAGTATTTACTCAGTTATTTCATTGTTCTTTGGCCAAATCATGCCAGTTCTCTGCCACCTAGTGGTGACAATATATAGAGAAATCCAACTGTTTGAGTAATGGGTACTAAACTGGCCCAACACACATGGATTTCATGGCTTTGGCCAATGACTGATTTATCTTATAGGCTCGGGTGCAGAATACAGGCTATAATGCTCTATCATAATTAGCCATATTATGTTCTCAAGATGCCTGTTACTGTTTTTTTTTTAATTCTTAAGTGCCATGAAGCTACTTCTCACTTATGGGAGCTTTATGAATTAATGACACCCAGAAGGCTCCATCATTAATAACTCTGCTCCAGTCTTGCAAACTGAATTCCCTGGCTTCCTTTTTGTGACAATCCATGTTATGTTAGGTCTTCCTCTTTTCTCCCTGCCTTCTATTTTTCCTAGCTTAAGTGTCCAGTGAGTCTTGTCTTCTCATGACACCATCCATTGTCTGATAACCTCAGATTTAATCATTTTACCTTCTAGTGAGAATTCAAGTCAGACTTAACCTAGAACTCATTTATTCTTTTCCCCATTCAATATATTCATAAAAAGATCCTTCAACATTTGAAATGGATCAGAATATCCCCTGTCACTTTTCTTCATGATCCTGCTTTTACCCAACAAATACTGATTGAGATTTTAATACATTCAATCTCTGTAGCTTTTAATTGTCCTACTGGTATTCTATTTACTTCAGGTGATTTATTTATTCCAGCTGCTTTGAAAGCAGCTTTCACTTCATCTTTTACAATTTCAAACCCGTCTATCACCCCTGCATCTCTTCTGTAGTTATTTAAATATTTTGGCACTGTCAATTTTAATGCTCCTTTTCAGTTTGCCTCTAATTTTTTATATTCATAGTTGGTGCTCTTTACCAAAACCTGCTCCTAGAGAAACTAGAGGATTTCCACAATTTTCTTCCAATTTTATAGTATACAGTAGTTCCCTGTATTGTGGGGTCCGCCATCCCCCCACCACCACTTTGGTGACAGTGGCCCTCGTGGAGGTCTCCAGACCTGGCCGCAGTTGAGACCTCCCAGCCCAGCTGCAGCTGCCAAAGCCTCCGGCCCTCACAGAGGCCTCCAAACCTGGTGGAGGTTGTGGCCATGAAGGCCTCATGACCCAGCCCAATATGCTGATCCTGTCACCACCCCAAGGGTGATGGTGTCTGCATAGTGAGGATTTTCATTTATTGCTGGTGGTTAGGAACCTAACCCCAACGATAAATGGGGGACTACTGTATTTTGAATTCCATATTGGCCTATTAATGAGTTCCATGTGTCAAGTTTCTCTATCTTGTTGTTTGAAGCATTTTGTTTCTTCTTCAGCATCTGGAGCAAAGACTTGAATGATGGTAATGTTGTCAGGCTTTCCATGAAGTCTGATTATTTACTGAGTCAGATTTTACACTGTAGTCAGATTTTTCACTTCACTATTTGAAACTTTCCTTCTTGGTTTATCTTTTCCAGGGTAAACATTTATAATTATCTGGTCACACGAAGTATTACAAGGCTTGAACCTTCAATTTCTTGTTTTTCAGCGCTGAATTTGCCTTGATTATACTTCTCACATTCCATTTTTTACTTATATACATAGTGTACTTAATTTTGCCTCCATGCAAATGTGCAACTTTATGTTCTTTCAGTCTTAATGCAGTTCCTTTGTCAGTGACAGTGCTATTCATATTTATCTTTTGCTCTTTCACAGCAGCTGAGTGCCTTCTAATCTGGGTGTCTCATCTTCCAGCACCGTGCCTTCTTCATTTAAACCTCCATCAGACTGTACACCAATATATTGTGGACTTCAGTCTCTGAGTAGTATAAACATTCTATGACTCCTGTCATACAGTTTTTGAGGTAAAAATATGCAGAAGTACTTCTGCACAGTACTGCTTAAGAAGGATTCTCTCTGTGTCCCCTTCCACTACTGCTGCTGCTGCGCAGTAGCTGTGCTTCACAAAATTTTCCACCCCACCTCCACTGGAACCATCTTGTAAATTCACATTTGTTGATGGAACTGTTTATTCCCAAAAAAACTAGTCATCTTCGTCTCACATTTCGACTTTGACAATTCTGATGTGGTTGGCCGTTAGGAATCTAGACTTATAATGAGTTCCTTAAATTACAGCTGCCTGCTTCCTTGACACATTCAAACCTTTTCATCACATTAAGGTGTGTACCCAAGAGAGTCTCCCGAACTACATCTACTATAAACAGAGTTCAGATCTGCTTGTATTCTGTATAACTGAAGAGTGCCCTCAGAACTATGTGTATCAGCGTGTGGAACCAAGAAAACCCACTGACACTACACTTCTTTCCTTGGATAGTTTTGTTTAAAATGGCACGTTTCCCTCCATTACACACAACAGTAAGGCTGTTCTTGAAATGTAATCTGTTCTGAGACCAAGGCAGCCGGACGACTCAGGCCTCTTTCTTGCATGGAAAGAGATGATAAGACTTTACCTTGGCCTGGCCAATTTCAAATGTTTCCTCCTGGGAATATAAGACGGGAGTCTCCGGACGGCTGGTTCGGATGAAGCAAATTCCCTGAAGAAGAAGAAACCACACTTCAGGAGATGAGCAGCAAAACTTAGTCTAGCAATGCAATATATTATGGTATGCAGAAAGTCACATGGTCAGATTCAAACGATTCAAAGTGGCTCTCATCTGGAGAGCAAAGGAATGGAACGTGTTCATCTGCTTCAAGAGCAACTTAAACAAACCTGCCTCAGTTTCAGTAAAAATCTGAGTTTCTCTTGTGGGACAACATCCTCATTAAGTGACACATGAGAGGAGGGTTAAGAAACAAAGCCAAAGCTGTCAGAATAATAAACACACAGGGTAGTCTAAGAAGCTGCTTCAAACAGGAGGGCCAATACAATCTCATTTTTAAGGCAATATTCAGAATGAAATATTTCAAGCACTGCCTGTTATCTCGACATTACCAGGCAAAGATGCACTAAAGGCTCACATCCCAAGCAACAACCTTCTCCTCGCAATACCTTCGTATTTGCTGCCAAACAGACTGCATGTTCGGTAGAAACGGCATCACTTGGGTAGAACACTGTACAACCTGGAATGGTTCTGAACATAGCTATATCTTCCAAGGCCATCTGAGAAGGTCCATCCTCCCCTGGTAATGAAAAGCAACAAGGAAGTTATTCGCTATCCAAGAGAAATTTAGGCATTCAATATCTACAATAGACATAATTCAAGTCATTTAAGTTTGTTGTGGTAAAATATGAAGCAGCCAGTCCTTTGAGTGTTTATCTTCTGTTATAGAGCCATTATTTATTTAATGCATGTTTTAACTGCCTTCAAAGACACCAATTTAAAAACAGGACACGTGCAATTCTGTATGGCACAAAAATTTATGAAGTGGCATATTAGAACTGTTAAAAATGTAAACCGATCTATAAATGAGCTGGAAACAAAAAAGTACATTTCTTTCCATTAAGAATACCACCGTCAAATTATCAATTCTAAATGCCAACAGCAAGTCTAATGAAAACTTTAAGTCATAATTCTTTCAGACACTAGCCATTAAAATTTTGCCTGTAGTTTGTCAAAGATGCATGTTTTGTCACCCAAGGCATATATTTGAGGTCTCAGAACAGAAGAGAAACAAACATATGGAAACATGATCATATGATCTTAGGATCATAGTAGTCTTCATGAAGACCCACACAGCACATCTCCTCAACTCCAGTTCCTCCAACAAAGCTCAAAATATCAACAATGATTGTAGACCACATTACTGAACAGGAAAAAAAAAAAAGGAAATGTAGTGCTAAGTATCAGAGAGGGGAAAGAGAGCCATTCTGCCATGAAGCCTACAATGTGATGCTGGGTAAGGTTTTTTTTTTTTTTTTTGCCAGGGGCTGTGTATTTTAAAAAACCTGCTGTGAGGATGTTAAGAAGGGGGGGAAAGAAGAAATGTATATGATGGGCTGAGCAAAGGGTGGCCCACAAGCAATATGCAGCTGCTTGGGTTCTCAAATGTATTTCCAGCTCCCCTTTAATTTTTTTTTTAAATTTTGCCCCCCCCCCACTTCCTTGCATAGCCATTTCAAAACTTTTTTTCCCACCCTGGCCCTCTTAGGAGCTCTTCTCAGGTTCCCAGGCCCCACTGTGAAACAATTATGTAATATGAACAGATATATTTCAGAAATTTCTCACAATTTTCAGTCTGCAGCCTCTTTCAAATGTGTCAGAATCCCCCCAAGGGAGCCATACCCCCCCCCCAAATAGCTGTTCTAGGGGGCACAGGAGGAAACATAATCTTTGGGGCCTCCAGTCATGGAGATCAGTGTGTGTTTGTGTTTGTGTGTGCTTTTTTTCTCCCAAAAGCAGGAGAAATTTAGAACCTCTGAGGAGCTTTCATTTTTAAAATGAAAGCTTCTACTTGTGGGTATGAAAGAACATTTCTAGTTTAGGAATAAAAAAGGGGGAAGGAACTGGTGGGTAGGAAAGGGCATTTGTAGTTTAGGAATTTAAAAAGGGGAAGGAACCTGGAGCAAATATGGCCCTGTAAAATTGGGGGTGAACACGTACATTCCCTCAAAGCCCTGGGAGTTGTCCACCTTAGCTTATAGGTTCTTGAACTGCTTGGAGGAAAGCCATAACATAAAGGGACCAAATAAAGGCTTAGGCAGGACATACCTATCGATACACCAGCATGCGAGCCACAAAGGTTAATATTTGCTTGCGAGATGGCACCCATCCGAATGTGGTCAAACGCGCGGGTGAAGAAGGCAGCAAAGGTGCTGGCAAATGCAATGGTACGGTTCCGGGCTGCACAGCCTAGAGCAACACTGACCTACCGCACAAAACAAAACAGTCAGTGTCGGTGTTATTCCACCAAAGACACGCCACCACGTTTCACAGGCCAAGACTCACCATGTTCTGCTCAGCGATGTAACACTCTATGTAACGTTCCGGATGGGCCTGCTTGAAGAGCTCCGCAAAAGTTGAGTTCTTAGTGTCTCCATCCAAGACAACCACGCGGGTGTTCGCGTTTCCTAGTTTGGCCAGGGCTAAACCATAGGCTTTGCGGGTGGCCACCTGGAAAAGGGGAACATCATACTGTAGTAGCCCACCATAGGTCTGATGCACTTCTCCAAGCAGAGAGATCTCTTCCAAAAGGAAGAGACTCATTTCCTCTGGATAGCTTCACATTTGTTTCTTGCCCTCCTCCCTTCTGCCTACCTCCTTCAATTTAAACCCGGCAGCTACTCTGTCTTAATTTGCTAAAAAGATTGCAAATACCTCTCACAAAAAAGCAATTCAGGACACATGCCAGAACGTAGCAATTCTTCCCTAAATTGCTATCAGAAGCCAGGAGCCTTCAAAAAGTATTAGTCTCTTCCAAATTTAATCGACTCATTTAATTTGGTTGCGATGCGTGTTTTTTCATTGCCTTCCTAAAATGTCTTTACTTTGTGTGCTATTTCCTGGTTCTGGATAAGAATTGAATGTGCCATATGGGATCTTGAGATATTTTTAAGCCCCATAAGCAATCACAAAGACTCTTTGTTAAAGCTGAATGCCTGTAAGCCTCATAGCACAGTGGTTAAATGCCTGTGTGTGTGTGTGTGTGTGTGTGGTTTTGTTACAGTCGTGACCAACTCTACGTCACTCCGTGTCCATGGAGTTTCTTGGCAGGAGTACTGGAGTGGCTTGCCAGTTCTACTGCAGCTAAAACTATGCTCACGACCTGGGGTTCAATCCCAGGTAGCAGGCTCATGGTTTGATTCAGCCTTCCATCCTCCCGAGGTTGGTAAAATGAGTACCCAGCTTGCTGGGGGGAGGGATGGGTAGCTTGCATACTGTAATTAAACTGTAAGCCATCCAGAGACTACTTGAAGTGGTATGGGGCGGTATATAAGCAGAACACTTTGAAATGTGCCAGAATATTTGAGCTGAAGTAGTTTTGGGCGAATGGCAAATGCTAACAGGGTATAGTAGGTTGCCGGATCCATACAATACCTTTTCCCCAATTTTGAAGGCAGGTGGAGATGGCATTTTAATACTCCCAGTGTTGATTTGCGGCACATCCTGAGTGGGTGATTGGATAGACAACACTTTATTCGTCTGGATTTGGCCTTCAATAGTGTTGATGATCGAGTCCACTTTGTCCTTTGGCATCGGCTTTCCATGCCAGTTGTCAGCATCCTCCACACCTGAGACAGAAAATGTTTATTATGCACTACTCAGAATGGAATCAACATTGAAAGGCATATTTTTATCTTCCCCTTCAAAAGCCCCATGACAAAGAGGCCCACGTTCACCTGGGATCCCTCGCCCTTTGAAGGTCTTGGCTATAATCGCCGTGGGCTTTCCCTTCTGCTGGCTTGCTTGCCACAGAGCCCCACACAGTTCTTCCACCTCATGACCATCCACAACGTAAGTATTCCACCTAGGGGAAGAAGACAGGATTGGTACAAGAAAGAAGCTCCTTGCCAGACTAAGGGCAAAAGCAGCCAGCAGTACTTACCCAAAGGCTTCGCAACGCTTGCGGTAGATATCAGTGTCATGGCGCAGGGGTGCTGCTTCACTTTGTCCCAGCCGGTTGACGTCAAAGATGGCCACCAAATTGTCCAGTTGATAGTGAGATCCAAACTGGAGGGCTTCCCACACAGACCCCTCTGAAGATTCACCATCACCCAGCAAGCAATATACTCGGTAACTGGGAAAGTGTGGACCACGTTTAGGGGAGGAAGAAAGATAGGTCCTTCCACAACTCATCATTTCCTCAATGCTACTGACCTCAGCCCGCACACAGAAGTATGAAGACTACGCACTACTCAATCTAAGCAACCAACTTTCTGCAATCTAAACAACCAACTTCGTTATGCAAAACATGGCAGGAATCATGTCGCCCACTGGCCTTGTGTGGTCCCCAGTACCAGCTTAGGACCTCTGAACCCCACAAAAAGGAGTGGACTGGTGCACCTGCAAGCTGCTATATACCCCAATCCTTCTAAATCCCAGGGTTTTGTACTTTTACAAGTACAAAATCATTTAGAACAATATGGATGTCTGGCCACTTCTGGTTTCATCCCCCCACTGACCACCCTAGTCTTCTGCATAAGTGAGGCTTCTGATGGGACTGTAGAGCCAGACCAATGTCTTTTCAGATTTAACCAGTGGCATCTTACCTGGCCTTATCAAAGTATTTGCCTGTATAAGCCATTCCGCAGGCTGCTCCCAGGCCCTGGCCTAGCGAACCGGTGGCCACATCCACAAAAGGGAGCCTCTGTTAAACCAAGACACAGAGACAGTGGTAGAAACATGCATGAACACCATTATATATGCTAGTTATTCCTTATAGATTAGTGTCCCACAATTCATTCTTGATCCTCTATTCTCTTAATTCACACCTGTCTCATCTCTGCAGCAAAACACAAATTCCCCGTATGCAACTACTTTGGTAATCAAGGTCTACCTTTGCAGACATAAAATACTCTTATAAAATACACAGAGATCTAATCCCTGTGTCAATTATGTTCCTCTGCCACTGGCCCTCAGTAATGTCGAAGAGAAACATGAATAGGAATTGGATTTTCTTTTCAGGCAAACTTTCCCTCTTGTCTGCATCATCCTTGTCACCCTCCTCTGAACTTGTTCCAATTTGTCAGCGTCCTTCTTAAAGTGTGATGTCCAGAACTGGGTACAGTACGCAAGATGAAGCCTAACCAGTACCTCTTGGGGTTTGGCAACTATACTTCAATGCAGCCTAAAATAGCATTTGCCTTTTATTTTGTAGCCGCATCACACTTTTGGCTCACATTTGGCTCGTGATCTACAACAATTCCAAGGTCCTTTTCATTCGCAGTATTGATGAGCCAGGTATCCCCCATCTTGTAACTGCCTGTTTAGTTTCTTTTTCCTACGTAGTTATTTCTTCCACTTGAGCCATATTTAGGCATCTGTCAGGCAGATCTCTCAAAATAAAGAATTCTGGGGGCTCTAGTTAAAACAATCCAAAGAATCCCATCCCTAAACATGAATGCTTTGCTAACATTTGGATCGTCTCCAGTTTTTGAATGCCAGTTGCCCAACAGTATCAAAAATGTTCAGTATTGTGTCCTTTGTCATATGCTACTTTCCTATTACAGCGATATTCAGTGGGGGGACCTATGCTTTTAAAAAGCAATCAAGAGATCCCATGTACCAGTCCAAAACACAAAGAAGGTGTAGAGACAGATAGCATAAGGATTGGGGGGGGGGTGCAGATCACCAAGAATGCCAGCACGGTTCTGACAGAAGCACTTACAGGAGTTGGGTGGCCTTCCAGGTCGCAATCTATCTTCCTTAGTTTCAGCAGCTCTGGCTCTTTGATGTAGCCAGCCTCAGCCCACGCAGCATAGAGCACAGGCGCTGCATGGCCCTGGCGGTGAAAACAAAGGGTCAGTCAATGCCAAAAAGCCCTGATTTCCACAGTTACCACCTTTAGGTGCTGCTGTTGCTGTGCACAAAGCAGGAAGAACCAAATCAAGCTCTCTGTTATATGGTATGAAAGTGAGAGTTTCAGAGAATTTAAAGACACTTAAAAAGTTCCAAGTAGGGATGGGCATTTCGTTTCAGAACCAGTAAGTTACGAAATGAACCATGCGAACCCAGGTGGTCCTTGGAACTGGCTGATACACGCAGATCCAATTGGTTTACCTTTCTCTGTCTCACGCAGGGTTAAAATCCAACAAGGAAACACCCTGTGATGGCAGCATCTTTCCTGCTTCATGCTGCTGGCCAATCAGAGAGGGAGGCAGGATGATGCCTGTCCCTGCACAGCTCCTGGTTGGCCAGCATCACAGATCTAGTACAGGTGACATAGTGTGGTTCGTTTCGGAACCTACTGGTTCCGAAACGAAATATCCATCCCTAGTTTCACATGTCCTCCCTCTAATTCCACCCCTCACACACCCCTCACCTTAGAAAGCACAAAGCGGTCATTGCTGGGGTGGCCCGGCTCCGCAGACCTGTAGCGCATTGCATGAAAGAACACCACAGACATGATCTCTGCAGCGCTGCAGCATGACGTCGGGTGGCTGGAGGGGAAGAAAGCAACTAGTAAGAAGCATCCAAGACTGCTGGAGAACTCAGTGGTTTAGGCATCTGAGGGCAGAGCTAGAGGTTGAGAGCTCGATTCCCCACTATGCCTCCTTGACAAGGCCTGGACTCGATGATCCACAGGGGTCCCTTCCAGCTCTGCCGTTCTAAGACCATGGTTTTGGTGGTGGTGATCCAGGGGAGTGGGCAAACAATTACTGGAAGCAAACCATAAGGCACAGCTCATTCGGGGAACCCACTCCCCGCAATCCACCGTAGGACGTGAGCAGGCACAGAGGCAGACATTCGGCGGCCACCTGCGTTCAGGAGAGGCCATTCACGTGAATGGGGTCGTTCAAAGCGGCTCGGGAGCACGAGAGCGCCTCCTGTCCTCGCTTCGTCGTCTCCCCCGCTGCCGCCGCCTCCTCCAGCGTTCAAGGGGCGCCCAGGAAAGAGGTGCTACTACGCTCCGCGAGCGCCGCAAGACAGAACCAGCGAAAGTTCCCCGATAAGTGGGAGTTGCCAAAAGGAAAGGAAGGGGGGGCGTTACGAAGTTATCCAGCTCATTTTTTAAAAATAAAAACAAAAAGGAAGAAAATGTATGCGTACGACTGGGGAATGCTACTACCACAGCAGACCTCCTCGCTCTCACTGTTAACGCTACTCCCAGTAGTAGAACCCTAAGCGATCGCTGCCAGCTCCTTCTTCCAAAAGGAGGAGGAGGAGGAAGGAAGCGAAGCAAGCATCCTGCTTACCCAGAGCCCGAGGCGCAGGTAGCTCGAATGGAGTGGATCCGAAGGCGATTGGCCACATCTCGCAAGGCCTGGAGGGTCTTCTCCTCGGGCTTCGGAAAGGTGCTCGCCATGCTGAGCCCCGACACGCCGATCTGCTGCTACTCGCGAGGAAACCTGCCGCTCCGCCCTCGCCACTCTTTTATCCGGGTCCTCGGTGCCCCGCCCGCAAAGGAAGTGAGATCAGATGTCGGAGAGGGTGTGTGCGTGTGCGTGTGGTGAGAGTGGGAGTGGCAGTGGGCGAGCCCCACTGGGATGTGCAGATGCGCGGGGTGGAGGAGGGGAGATCGCCCCTCGTGGACTGGCTGCGAAGAGTTTGCACAACAAGGCCGGCGCTGTTCGCAAGCCCGGTAATGCATCGGCCACGGTTGGGCCGTCCCGCCTCACATGATTCTCTTCTGGCATTGCCCTTCGCCTCCCACTAGCCGGCCACGTGCTCCCAAGCTGCCATCTCTTCCGCCCACCTCCCGCACGCACACGCTTAACGCTCGGGAAATGTCTTCTTGCCGTGGAGGATTGGATCTCACTGGGGAAGGGAGGTGAAAGGTGAAGAAATCCGGCTTCATGTGTACCGCAAATTCAAGCAGGCCTAGATTCTCTCCTGAGCCGCCTAGATACCCTAAGTACATCCGATCTCGCCTGTTTTTGGAAGCTTAAGCAGGGTCGGCCCTGATTAGTACTTGGATGGGAGACCACCAGGGAATACCAGGTGCTGCAGGGGCCTGGAGTAGGAACTGGCAAACAACTCCAGTAGTCCTGCCAAGAAAACTCCATGGACATGGGGTCACCAGGACTGTAACGGGCAACACACACATAGATTCTCTCCTGCTTAAGCAGGATCAAGCTCCTTGGACGTATTGCAGCATTACAATCGGCACGTTTACTACGGAATGAGCCCTGTGGAGCATCTGGGATGGGTTTCCAGTGCCTGATGTTTAAGATTTCGATTATGAGGTCTATCAAGAGGTAAAAGGCAGCGTTTTCTAGAAATACCCCCTTTAGACATCAAAAGGCATCTTATTTACTACTGCCTGTGTATATTTTAAAAAAATGAAACAAAAGCACTTCAATGCCACATAGCATGCTAGCATGCTCAAGTTCTCATCTGAGCAAAATGTTCTGCTTTGTACACATGAACGTTAATAAACCTGGTTCTTCCATCTGCAGTGCTACAGGCCACCAAAATGCCTTACTTTCTCATCATGAAATACTTGGCTGACGAGCAGTGACTTGAAATGACTACTGGTGAACGTTTTTTTAAAAATGCAAAAGAAACATTACAGTTGAATCTAAAAACAAAAATAACCACTTTTAGAACAGTTACATAGTGTTAATGCTGACAAGAACAACGTGAATACTGGGAAGGTCTTGCAAAATCAATCAGAAAGGAGATTGCTGCCAAAAAAAAGCTGAGACCCTATGAAGAAACGCTGGAGATCAAGGCCAGGGTATTAAAGTGTTCCTGATTATTATGTATGAATGTGAAAGCTGGGCTATGACAGAAAAAAATTCATTTGAAATGTTGTGTAAAAGAGTGCAATACTGGTGTGATACGTTTAGAAAAGACAAACGTACATTTGATGTCAAATCACGCCTGAGTTTTACTATAAACTAAAATTACAAAACTGAAGTTATTACCTCCATTTAGTCCTGTGAAAAGGAAACATTCATCAGAAAAGACAGTACAGCTAGCAAAAATCAAATGCAACAGGAAAAAAGGGATCAGACATGAGACGGATTGATTCAATAAAAAATAGTAGATTTTTGTTTGCAAGACCAGAGCAAGGCTGCTAAGGATGGGGTCTTAGAGATCATTAATTCATAAGATCACCATACTTTGGGAGCAATTTGGCTGCATATAATAAGAACAAATAGAAACTGGCCTGTCTACTTACTATTGAGCTCATTGATGTCTCAAGACATAGGATCCTTTTTAAGGAGAAAGTTGGGGAGAAGATATGTGAAAGCAGCAGTCTTGGGAGCCTGAATATGGGATGGATGGGGCAGGAGCTTGGTCCAGGAACATCAGGCAGTTGGGAATGCAAGGAATCTCCCTTCCAGAGGCAGTGAAAATGCCTGGCTTTGTAAGCTTGGCATTGCATGAGAGGAAGGGAAGCCGCTGGCAGCTCGCCCACAGTGTCCTCTTGCCAGAAGACTGATAGACAGCTCCAAGTGGTGACAAGCGATGCCACAAAAGTGCTGGCCCACCAGCTCATTTCAATTCAGTTTTTAAAGGAGTGTGCATGGGTGGAGACTATACTGCCTTTCTACTGCCTGTGATTCTGTGACCCTAAGATCTACATTCCGAGTTGAGCTGAAACATAGTATGGGTCTGTCTATGGGACAAGATTAAAATCATTTTAAACTGAAAAGAATCACAGATAGTTTATCTTGAGAAGTCATAGACTTCCATATTAATGGGCAGCTCAGACATTTTATGAAAATCTTATAGTCCCATGTCTCCCGTGGAATTTTTTCATATTCCCCCGACATTAAAAATCTATAATCTGGCATTTCAAACTAGCACAAAAAAGTTGCACATTTAAATATCATAAACAAAAGACTGAAAACAAAAGGCTATTTTTGTGATTCTAGTCAAGATTGTTATTGTACCACCACCCTCTCTCAAATGTGGACTTGCATGAAGAATCCAGAAGTCATTATCTTCTGGTTATAATCCTGCTGTTCCTGTAATTTATATATTTTTGTTTTGTTTTTGCTTATTACAGGAAATGTGTACGGGTGCAAAAGCAGGAGAGCCAGACAATGCCTGAAATCCTGTAGGAGGTTGCAAGTAGGCCGTTTGAAACAATGGAATTTACAGAGAAGCTGACTTACCAAATCCATGCTGTTTTAATGGGCCTCCTTTAGTTGCAACATACAATACTAGATTTCTGATCACACATATGCAGTTTTAGTATCTGCGGTTTGAAAATGTTACGCATAGCATGATATCTCATCACACTAGTGGCCAGTTCTGGTAATGCATGTTTTTTTTCGGTGGTGGTGGTGGGGGGGCTCCGTTTACTATATATTTAGCATTCACTAAAGGATGGAAGAAGTGGAAAAAGCAAGGATGCAACATCTCAACAAGCCAGTGAGCCTGGGATCAGCTAATCTGCCCCCACTGTTCATTTGAATTACGTATGAAAGCAAAGCCAAGTGTTTTGCTTATATACACTTGAAGCACTCTCTGGGCGGTTTACAACTTAATTATGCAGGCTACACATTGCCCCCCCCCCCAGCAAGCTGGGTACGAATTTTATCGACCTCGGAAGGATGAAAGGAGATCCAGGAATATCACACATCCCTTGATATATGCAACATGGTATTTGTATTTGTGTGTGTGTATGTGTTTGTGTGTGTGAGAGAGAAAGAGAGTTGCAGAAAGACAAGAAAGTACCAAATCTCTGTGTGAGGAGGAGAATCCAGGCATAAAAACAAGTATGATTGTTGTGCCTCCTGCATTTTGAATAGAAATTATTCTTCAGGGATAATATAATAATCCAGATACTGTGCTTATATAGTGAATACAAAACACAATTGCTTATTTAAAGGGTAAGGGAAATGAAAAAAGGGACAATTCTTCATGGTTGTTATTAAGATTACTGAAGTCATTTATGTGAAATAAACTTTTCCCTATTGGAAGTGAATTTAAGGAGTAAACATTCACCTGCTGCATTTAATTCTGGTTGACTCATAGCTGCTTCATACCTCTTGCATTAATTACAAGCTCATCTATAAATCTCCATTTATAATAAATCTATTATTCTAAATTTATTTAATAATAAATAAATAAGGAAATGTATTACCGTATGTATCTCTAAATCTCCCAGAACTTCTGCCTTCCCAGAACCAAGAGCTGCATTTTACAACGCTGCATCCAAGGTTTGCCAAGAGGAAAGTGAATGGAAAATGTTGCTTGTGGAAGATTTTTAACATTATTAAGAACCAGAGTGAGGAGATAACACAGATCTGTCTTACAAAGTTGGGCTGTGAAAGGGTTTTCGCAGCACAACTTTGTTTCAGTATGGCTCTTCAGATGAAGCTGGCCCTGTGAAATGGGTGCCACTTGATTCTGTTACAAGTGGAATAAAACATTTGAAAATGTTTGTTAGCTGCCAACATTTGAAAAGTTTAAATTACAGTACCCGCAAAAATACTTTTTCTGGAATATTCTGTCATCTGAATGTTGCGCTGGTGTTACAGGCTAATGAGTTGCATCCATTTTTATGCCAATTTGGTGAAATGATAGCCTCCAAAATATCTCATAATGAACAGCCCTGTTCTGCTCTTCTAAACAAAAGGTTATGGCTTCCTCTGTTTTCCTGCTGTCCACGTTTCCCAGCTTAATTATATTTTCTGGTGAATTTTATCTTGCCTTCATGTGCCCAAAGCACGAAAGCCTCCATTTCATCACCAGGATAAGATCTGGCTTGATTTCAGCAAGATGCCACCAGCTTCTAGCTGAAATCAAGCCTGCCATTGGATGATCGGCTGAAAAACCATGTATTTTCTATATAACAATTTCATACTTTCCAAATTGTAACTTCTAAACTGTTCGTAAACTACTTTGACTCTTGAACTAACTGTGGGGCAGAAATAACGGATCAGCATCCACTGATTCGCTTATCCACCATTTGGAAATATTAAAAGAAATTAAAAATTCAGAAGTATTCATAATTAAAAGTCTCTGGCTTTATCTAGTGGCAAGTTCTGGTAATACCCATGAAAATAATTTTTTTGTCCCCCCCACACACACACACAATTTAAAAAAAAAGGTAAATTTCCCCCCCAAAATTAATTCCAGTCGTTTCTGACTCTAGGGGCTAGTGTTTGTCTCCATTTATGTGCCGAAGAACCGGTGTTTGTCCATAGACATATCCATGGTCATGTGGCCAGCATGACTACATACACAAGCATATGGAACGCCATTCCATCCCCACCAAGGTGGGGCCTCTATCTACTACAAGATTGGCACAATATTTAAAAACATATATATCGTGCCAACCTAGCAGCAGACAAATAGGTACCAGTTTATTAGGGAGGGAATGGCATTCCATACACTTCTGTGCTTAGTCATACCCTCCCTCCCTATGGTCATGAAAATAGGCATTCATTATCATCTACAATTTTTAGTATCCTCGGGGGAGGGGGTGGAACCAGTCCCCAGCAGATATGCGGCCCCTACGGTGCAGATATGGGGCCCCTTCTTGTAATGAAGATGAGAAATGTGGGAGAGAAAGAGAAAAGCCAAAAGCCCAGTTCCATGGAGCGGTAACAGCCCTTGCTTAAGACCACGCCGTGCACCAGGCCCGACTGGCAACTTCACACCCGCCTGGGCAAGAGACGGACGAGACGGCTGGCTCTTTGATGCACATGTTTGTTTCCACGCAGCACCCATGGTGGATCTCTCATCGAAAGGGGAATCGCCGCAGCAGGCAGAGGACTCCGCCAGCCAGCCCCTCATCGCCGCAGTGAGTGACCAAAAGGCACAGTCGCTAGTTTTCTCCTGGGCAGGTGGCTTCCCGGTGGAGATGCTCAGAAACCTTGTGCCAAAGTAGCGGCTGCCATCTCCGTTTGAGTCTCTCACTGTATAGGGAGCAGTTTTTGCTGGGGCTTGGCAGAGTCGAAAATTATGTATAATGTCACTCTGTGGCATCCTGGTCCCAGGGAGCTCCCTCTTGCAAGAAGATTTCCTAGGCAGAAATCAGGAAACGCCCAATCTTACCAGTCACTAGTTTGATGAATCTAGAAGTGGATACTGTCCCTCCAGTACTGTTGCCATTCAAAACATTGGGACCTTTTATCTGGGAACTTGTCCCACAAGGGCAGCAGCCCCTAACCAACTGCACCCTCTCTGCCTATCTTGCCTTTTCAAAGAAGCTCCAGAGAAAGGAGTCGGATAGAGCTTGGGAAATTGACTGTGCTGGGAGAAGTGATACAAACAAGTAACGTCTCTCAAAATGAGCCAGGGGGGTTAGCTGGTGGGAAAAAGCATCCCTTAGAAATCAATAAACACAACCAGATGACAGAAAACGCAGTATCGGCCCATGATCTACACACCATCACATCTCGCTACTGCCTCCCTCACCCACCAGTGGGGAAATTAAAACTGCTGAGCTGAGCCACTGCAGCTCTGAATCCTCATCATCTGTGTAGCGCTACCAGTCACTATCATTGGGAATTCATTACTTAATTCTCTGATGGGAAGAGGGAGGCAGACCCAGGTGGTGGAAAGCGGTGAACAAGGCTGAAAGCTATAATTCCATTAGGAGCTGTGACAGAAGCCCTGCTTAACTCAGATCCCACGGCCAACAAGTGATGCCGATGAACTTCTGGAATGATAGGGGCTATTCTACCTCAGGCAAGAAGGAGAATTTATTGGGGGGGGGGGGTTGTCATTATTTCTTGATCAACAAGCCAATCCTTCCCTGCAGCTTCATCACTTACCCTCAAGTATTGGTGAGCCACTTTATTTTTAACTGTATAGGTAAAGGTAAAGGCTTCCCCAGCACATGTGTGCTAGTCGTGTCCGACTCTAGGGGTGGTGCTCATCTCCATATTCAAGCTGAAGAGCCAGTGTTGTGCAAGTCCATGGCCACGTGGCCGGTATGGCTGCAAGGAAACACTGTTTTGCCTTCCCGCTTTTTACAGCGGTCCCTATTTATCTAATTGCACTTACATGCTTTCAAACGGCTAGGTTGGCAGGAGCTGGGGTTATCAGCGGGAGCTCGCTCCGCTGCGTGGCACCCAGGAGTCGAACTGCTGAGCTGCCGACAGTTTTTGGAAGCCTTAGTCCACTGAGCCACCACACCCCACTTAACTGGATAGTTAACTTTTAACTTCGTGTTAACTTAACTGGATAGTTAACTTTTAACTTCATGTTAAAGGACTGAGAGACCTCTGCAGCCCCGGACAGAAGCCTAGAAGGGTGGTGTGGAATAGTTCAAAGAGACAGTATTAGGCAAAGCAGGGTGCTTTCTGGGGTAGGTCAAGACAAGGGCTTTGTGAGATTGCTAATGGAGGCCCTTGCATCAATGAGATAGCTGAAAAATCACCACCTCTTCCTCTGCTCTTCTTGCCTGCCCCCCTTCATTGCATGGTAGGCAGAGCCCAGCCGACGAGGCCGTAGTCCCTCTGTTGCTTCCGCCAGTTCTCAGTCAAGCTACCGCAGCCAGAAGGATGCCCTGCGCCATCGTATATTGCACCTGTCGGAGCTGCTGAGGGTGGAAAGGACCAACCGTGATGACAACACCTCCTGCTATGTGGAGCTAGTGAGCAAGGCTGACCGAGAAAAGGCCCCCTCCATCCGCCAGGCCTTTGAGCGCATCAACCAGCGCTCCTCTGCTAACATTGCCCACCTGGAGCAGCGCCTGCAGGACAGCTGTGCCCAGCTGAAGACATTGGAGCAGAGGCTTTGGACAACTCAGGACAGCAGCTCCAGTGCTACCTCTGCCCAGCAGCAGCAGCACTCTACCTCCAGAAACAACTTCTCTCGATTGTCATCCTTTCACTTCCCCAGGATCCGGACTCCAGAAACTAGTGCTGTTGAGGAAGCTCATCTCCCGCCCGTCTCAGAGAGCAAAGAACATTGCCCTGTCCCAGAACCGGTCCCGAAACAATTCCTCGTGGACGAAACCAAGCAGAAGCTTGAAGAGTTGAAGGCCCAGTTGGTAGAGCTCAGGGAAGATCAGAAGACCTTGGAGGATGAGTGGCATAAGATGGATGAGGCATGGAAAGCTGACAAGCAGCAAATGATGGAATTTCTGCAGGAGGAGAAGAGGAGGTGAGTGTTTCCTTTTAAGTGGATTCCGCTATCCATGGGTGACTCATCAGCTGAGGAAGTGGGTGTACCTTCAGGTGACACTCGCCATCCTGCTCAGTCCATGAACTGCCAGGGCTGGTAGCCCATCTCACCATTGCCCATTGTTAGTGCTGTTGTGTTCTGGTGCCCTGTCTCCCTTCCCCACCCCCTTCAGCTTTTCCAGTTCCAAAATCTATGTCCCTAGCTCAGATTCTCAATGCTCTACCTTTGCTACTTGAATAATCAGTGCTGTGCTACTGGATACAAAGGCTTTCTGTTCATTATATTTGTATCCCATCTTTCCATTGACATCCACCTCATATATAAAAGGATCTTCTGTTTTGTTTCACGTGCAAAGCATCAGCCCTAGTGTCGCAACTCAGACTTCACACAGAGGGGCAAATCCCTACAAGTCCATTGAGTCCAACTTCCTGCTCGTTGCAGGAGTCCAAATCAAAGTATATCTGACAGATGGTTATCTAATTTTATTTTAAATGCCTCCACATTGGATCACTCACCACCTCCTGAAGTAGTTGGTTCCATTACTGTACCACTCTAACAGTTAAGAAGGTTTTTTGTGGCCTAGTGCTGAGCCCCCCTTTTGCATCACAAACCACACAGACGCCTGAGGTTGGAGAATTTAAAAGGCCACAGCTTTACTTTTACATACTGCAGTATCATGGCCAGGCATTGGGTCGGATCCAGACGATCAGGAGACCTGCTTGTCTCCTGATGTTGCCTGTCTTATCGCCACCTTGTGGCACTCCTGTGTGCCAGCTCCCGGGAAACCACATGGGCGCAGGCACCTTCGGGTTTCCTCTCAAGCTGCTTAGAAGGGGCTTCCACAGTCCTGCCCAAGCCAGGGCAGTTCCGCCCCCTCAGTGGATCCGTTGGTGCCTCCAGTGGTGTGTTGGTCGCACAGGCTCTTCCTTGCTGCAGTCCTGGCCTGGATCCGTTTCCAGTGCCTCCAAACCACATAAGCTGTGATGAGACTTCTAAAGCAGTGTTTATGGCAGTTAATGACAAACAGTAACACAATGCTCCCAAATGGTGTGGGTGGGCAGGCGAAATAAATGGTAACCAGGCAGCAATTGAGATGCATGCTGCTGCCGGACCCCCTTTTAAAGGCAGGGGCCGGTTCCTCAACTGCACCTGTGCAGGCAGGCTGTCCCCAGATGCACCCCCCCAGCATGTGATGTGGGGTGCAGCCTGGTTGGGCCATCTGATGGTGCCCCCCCCCCCCCGGGCCTCTTCTGCACCACATGGTGGGTGACATCTTGGGGAACCCTGCCAAGTGATGTGGACAAGCTGCCCCAGCCACAACACTGAACCCAGTGAGTTGGGGTCCTTTTTATTTTTCTGATATTCAGTCTAAATCTGAGTTCCCTTAACTTAAGCCAATTACAACATTTAGTTGAATGAGAACAGATCTTCTCTGTATGACTGTCAATTATTTCAACAGCACTTTCACATCCCCCCTTAGTCTTATTTTCACTACGCTAAACATGACCAGTTTATTCAGCCTGTCCTCATTGGGCTTGGTGGCCAGTCCCCTGATCATCCTCATTGACCTCCTCTGAACTTGTTCCAGTTTGTTAGCATCCTTCTTAAAGTGTGGTGTCCAGTACTGGACACAGTACTCAAGATGAGGCCTGACCAGTGCTGAATAGAGTAAGTACTGAGAATCTTCACAGACTAGTAAGTACCTCACAAGACCTGGTAACAATGTTTCTGTCAATGCAGCCCAAAATAGCATTGGCCTTTTTTGAAGCTACATCATACTGCTGGCTCATATTCAGCTTTTGATCTACAACAATTCCAGGATCCTTCTTGCTTGTACTCTTACAGAGCAAAGTATCCTCCATCTTGTAATTGTGCATTTGGTTTTCTTTCCCAAGGTGCAGAACTTTGCACTGATCCCTATTAACCAATCTGTTGTTTTTAGCCCAGTTCTCAAGCCTATCAAGATCTTTTTGAATTTTTCTGTATTCCAGTGTATTGGCTATTCCACCCAATGTTGTGTAACCTGCAAGTCAGATTAATATTCCCTGCACTTCCTCATCCAAGTCATTAACAAAAATATTGAAGAGTACCAGGACCAGGACAGAGCCTTGGGATATTCTACTTGTTACATCCTTCCAGTTTGAGAAAGCACAGTATGAGTATGATCTTGCATCCAATTGTGTATCCATCTAATAGTTGCTCTGTCTAGCCCACACCTAGTGAGCTTGCTAATCAGAATATCATAGGGCACTTTGACAAAGGCTTTGCTAAAGGCAAGATATATTACATCTACAGCATCCCCTCATCTATCATAGAAATTACCGGATCGAAAATGTGATAAGTTCAGTCTGGCAGGATTTCTTCTTAATAAATTCACGTTGACTTCTAGTTCACTTGTAGAGTGACTGTTTTATAATCTTCTCTATAATTGTCCTTGCTTCATCTTTTCTATTGCCTTCATGCTTTTCTTTCTTCTTTCACATTATATGGGAGCCTAGTCGTTGTTTGTCATGTAATGGAAAACAGGAACAGCCACAACATCCTTGGCCAAGGGAGAATTTTGAATAACTTCACCACAGAAGACAAAGAGCCTCATTCTCTCCACACTGAGGCATACAGAAATTGAAGACAACAGTAACATTTTTAGAGCAGCAATCTACTGCGGTGATTAAAGAAATGAAGTACCATCATTGTAATTAGCCCAATGTACCTCTTTCCCTCTTGGCTTGAGCCCAGGGGAGAAGGGGAGTCTTTCTGTGGTTCCAAGCAGAAGCACAGCATGGATTGGTTGGTGCCTGTCATTACGCTGGGTCTTTTCCATCCACACCAATACTCAAAGTAGATTTCTGCATTTAAAAATTGTCCTTCCTAATAAATCAGTAAACATTAACATAGTGGTGAATGAGGATTAACTAGGTGGTGAATGAACAGATCTCTTTATGCAACATTATTATTACTTTTTTGGGTGAAATGGACAATCCAACTCAAAGGTGAAGATGAATGGCTGACCTGGTATTTGATTTCCCAATAGATACATATGTTACTCTAAGTATGAAACCAGAAGGTAGCCCAGCTTCAAGGTTGGCTCCAGATGTTTGATAGCCCTTGCGCAAGACATCCTCACTGGTCCCATTCAGCTCATGTATTAAGCTTTGCAATGCAGTCAATGTTGGCTGCTTCTTTTATTTCTTATTTCCATTAGCTGCATGATAAGCTAGCTGAGAGATAGGGAGCTGGCAGTTTGCCTCTCTTACGTGTCCCACGTTTTGGGTTAGAAAGAGAGGAGCTGAACTGTTTAGATAGAGTGGAAAAGAGGAGGAGTCCAGCAGCATTTGTCTAGTCTTCTTTTCTCCCCTCCCTCCTGGTGGTGAACCTTCGGCACTCCAGATGTTTTGGACCACAGCTCCCACAATACTTTGCCATTGGCAATACAGACTTGGAATTCTGGGAGTTGTGCTCCAAAACATCTGGAGCGCCGAAGGTTCACCACCACTTCTTTGTGGAGCTGAACCTTGAAACTGACATGACTAGGTTCAGAGTGCTATGGAAGACTTTACTGCAAGATCTATTTTTACTGTTACATATTTTCATCCTTAGAGAATTCACTAAAGGAGTGAGCAAAAGGTAGCTGAGAACTCCTCTAAAGTATAGTTAGCAAAATTTATTAATTCACCATAGCTGTGATCACATTTCCCCA
Source organism: Phrynocephalus versicolor (assembly GCA_023846285.1). NCBI lineage: Eukaryota > Metazoa > Chordata > Lepidosauria > Squamata > Agamidae > Phrynocephalus > Phrynocephalus versicolor. The sequence continues at coordinate 1,817,760 of JAHTLZ010003468.1, read as the reverse complement.
TGGATCACACCTCTGGGCTCGAAGTCAAGTGGTGACATACCCTTTCAGTGCCAGATCCAAAGGAGCATGCCCAAGTATTTTTATTTCTCCCTATTTTTAGGTTCAGTCCCTTAATAGTTTGCAATCTCTCTACGCCAATGTAATCCTAAAGCCGTGGCCCTCTCTCTATTGGGAACCTGTGCTATGTCCCTTTCTGCTCCATAGGACGAGCCTACTCATCCCCTTCTAACCACCGCAAGTGTCAAATGAGGAAGCAGAGCCAGCTCAGTCATAATCCATTTACCACCAGTGTGTTTAAGCTCAGACGGTAACAAGATCAGCTGGTTGGCTGGAGGCCAGGGTGGGAGAGGTGAGAGAAGGAGGAAAGCACTGGAGAGCCATACTTAGTCCACCTCAATTCTGCTACACTTCTTCAGACACTATGATCTGGAGGTGCAAGTGAACGATGTGATCCAGATAAATCTAAGCGAGATCACCAACCTCAAACAGGACCTGGCCTGCACCGAGGAGAAGATGGTCTACCAGTCTTATGAGAGGACCCGGGACATTTGGGTAAGAAATCCCATATATACAAGTCCAGAGTGTATAGGGGGCACAGTTATGAGGATCAGAGAAAACGACACTGGAGTGGGTTGTATGGTGTTCTTCGTGAAAAAGGGAATGATGCCGTATTGCATGACGGAATTGGCTGCATCAACCAGCCTTAAATGCAGCAACACATCTCAGGGTTGCTATGGTGAACACTGCATTAACAGTGTCAACCCCTTCTTCTGGGGTTATCCTGGGACTGTGCAGTTTGCCCAAGGCCACGTAAGGCAGCTTTTCTCTTGCAAGGCACAGATGGAGAATCGGACTCCCAAACACTGACTCTGCAAGCAGAAACCTAAACCAATACTTTTAGCATATAACATATGGGGTGTGCGACAAGTCTAGTGTGCTTCTGCTCAGAATTTCCCACTCCAGCCCCCTTCCATATTTTTTCCCTCCCTTCTTCCATCTGTCATCCAGACTCTGGCCCCTGATCATTTTTCAGTTTTTTGCTGTGCTGTTCTCTCTACAGAAAGTTTTTTCCCCCTAAAAGTTTTTTCCCATCCTTGAAACACTTGGCACCCCACCCAGTTTGATCCCTACATCTTGAGTGCTGAATTTAGCTAAGGACTAGCGCCAACAGAACTGAGATTCCTGTTTGTCTACAGCAGTGGTTCTCAACCTGTGGGTCCTGAGATGTTCCTGGACTGCAACTCCCAGAAGCCTCCACCACTCGCTGTGCTGGAAGGGATTTTGGGGAGTTGAAGTCCAGAAACATCTGGGGACCCACAGGTTGAGAACCATTGGTCTACAGTAAGACTGAAGTGTCACAAAACAAGCCCATCATGGGAGAATTGCAAAGGCCTGGTGAAAAACAGTAGAAATAATAGAAAATTCACCAGGCGGAAGTCTGGCACTGAGCCTAGCCATGGGAAAGTGGACAAGAAACTGACCTCCGTCCTTCTCCTTGTCCCTCTGGCAGGAGGTGATGGAGTCCTACCAGACGCGACTGGCTAAAATGGAAATGCAGCAGCAGGCCCAACAACAGGAGGCAAGGGAGCTGCCCCAGGCCAGTATCTATAAACTCTATGGGCAGCTCATTAACCTCCTGCTGACCCTTGCCGCCATTCTTCTGGTGTGTGTCTCCACCATGTCAGCCTGCGCCCTTCCTCTCCTGCGAACTCGCTGGCGCGCCTTAACCACTCTGGTTTTGTTCATGCTCACAATTGTTGTCTGGAACTATTTCTCTCATACTGCCCAGGCAGAGTGGAAAACATGGCTTCCTTCTGCTGAGTAACAGAAGAAAAAAACGGTGTCCATATTTTTGTATCTAATCTAGTTCAGTGCTCCCTGATGCTCCCTATTGCATGCAGGAATCTTTTCCTTTCTCTTTCTATTAAAAACTCATAAACATACTGTACCCGATCACCATTCTGGCTTGTCTATCAAACTCTGTGTGGTTATTCATTCCATGGAGGACCCAGTTTTAACTTTCACCGCCCACACGCTGGATCTCAGAGACTGCAAGGAGCTTAGAAGTTGGGGCCCATACTTGTTAAAGACCGTCCGTCAGCACTGGACAGAGAAAGAGAAAGTAAATATGCCCACATTAATGCATCCACAATTTGAACTGGTTAGGTTGAGTAGGGAGAAAAAAACTCAACAGGCTTACACTCTCTTGTCTCGGGATACGGCTAGATAAGCAGTGCTCTCAGGCTGGATTGGGCTAAATGGGGTATTTTTGAGGTGTGGTGTGCCATTTCGGGCAATACTTGCATCTGTATGCAAAGATTATGTGGTTTTGGGACAGACTATCATATTGTACCTTAAATAAGCTTATTTAGTCCATTCTCGCCTTTAAAGAAGAGAGAACAAAAAGAGATTCCCCCTCTGTGTCACCTTCTGTCTTCCCCTTCTATGGATTGTGGGGGGAAGCGGGAATTGCTTTTAAAAAGTTATTTGTAAGTTGCCGTGCCAGTGAATTGACTTGCCCCTCACATAACACAGTGCTGGTTTTAAATAGGGAAGAAAATGAAATGAAATGAAAAGTCCTCTTCACGTCCTTTTTCTGTCTCCCCCTCTGCAAGGGAGTGGGAGAAAATGTGATTATTTTTGTTTTGGAACATCTGTTTTAATTTGATACCGTTGATCACACATGCCAGAATGGAAACAAAAGGGGGCAATCCTATCCACATTAAGGACATTGTAGGCCCTGCCAAGAACCCAAAGAGGTGCACATGGGCCGGGCTAGTTCATGAAGGTTACGTGGTTGCTAGAACATGGACTGAACCAAAAGCAGCCAAAACTTTAGGACAGAGCACCAGAGGATGGCACCCTCAGTTTAACTTCTGTGTTTCTGGTTGCGCACTCATTGTTAGAGGCATAATCAGAGCTCTCCCAACTTAATGTGTTTCCTTAAGTAGATTATTGCATCCTAATAGAGATGGACTGTGTTCACTAGAACATTTTTCTTGTCTAGCTACTTCCCATGGCAGCGAGGTTTACCCAGGAAAATGGCCCAGGAGAAAGTGGGTCTGATTTATTTTTATTTCAGCCTTCTGGTCTTAGGTATGTCCCAAATCTTAACTTTTCACCTTTTCACCTTTTGTTGTGGTTATATGAATGCATGGGCAACCAATGAACACTCCAGTGCTTCAGCCTTCTCTTCCCTCCACCCTGTTCACAGTCATTTGTCTAAGAGCCTTTTCACATGACCCCTAAAATCCGCAGCAAATGGCTCCCAGATCCGGAGCTTAAAATTGTTTCCCCACCAGCTCCGGAGTTTACAAAAAATTAAGTGCGACCACACCCACCTAAGCGTGTCCCAGCGCACTTTTCAAGTACCTGCTCTCCGGGGGTGAAAAAAATTCTGATGCGGATGTAACGTAGTGAGTGCCGGGCTCTCCTCGCTTCTGTTTGTTGTTTTTTTGCCCTCCGCCCCTTTAAGAGATACTAAGAGACTGGAATGCTGCCGGGAGCAGAGTGAGATGGCAGAACGGAGGTGAGCTGGCATTCTTTTCTTCCTTTTTTTCTCCCTCCCCTCACGCAGACAGCAGCCAGAAGTGTGGAGGGGGTGGGAACACAGGAACAGCAACAAACCCCCAAGATCTCTGGTCCGAATTTAAGTGGCCAGCGGATCTTAGGGGTCGTGTGAAAAGGCTTTTAGAGTGTATACATCGCTCCACAGGTACAGATCTACAGCCGTCACTGCTGGGCATAGGGTACGATTTGGCTGCGTGGCTCATAGGATAAGAACAGAGCTTTAATACAGAAGTTAAAAATCTTTATTTGCTAGCTCATTCACTGCTGCAAGTTTTTTATTTTTATTTTTCCCCATTGCATTTCTAGCTAGTCCCAGGGACACACTAGGCTTTAGTATCAAACATTATATACAGAGTGGTTCCGGTTGAGCCATGCTGGGAGAAGCACAGAGCCCCTGGGATGTCCTGGTTGACTCCGACTGATTCTCAGTGGTTCTGCCCCATGTCAGAACTGCAGCCTCTTGACAGGCATTGACACCTCCGGAAGCCCCCCCCCCTTTCAATGCACTCCCTGGCCTCAGTGAAAACGTCATTGGAGGGGCAGAGCAAGAGGAATCAGGAAAGAACCCATGTGGCCAAACTATGGATTCTGTCCCTCTGGAAACACAACCATATGTTCACCCCTCCCCAGGATGGCGCAGGCTGGGAAGAATGTGAATTCTGGGGCCATTTTCAGTACTGAGGGAGCCTTGGATAGACTTGCTTTACAAAAGCTATATCCTTTCCACAGCACCCCCCCCTTTGTTCTGTCCCCTCTGGAGAGACAGAAGGACAAGTGGGAAACGAATGAACAATCATAACGGCCAGGAAAGAGTGTCCCAGTAAACACCTCATGACCCGGGAAAGCTGCAGGAAGAGAGGGATATTGTATCTAGGGTGGTCTGTGCCCTTCACCCCTATCCAAGAGCAGTTCTGAGGAGAAAACATAAAACATTTCCCTCCCTCAACCACAGGAATTACAGCTGCACCCCCATGAGAGGTACAGTCTAAGTCCAAAGGAGAAGGTCTGTGGAGATGGCAAGCCAGCATTTCGTATGCTCAAAGGGAATCCGTACAAGTGCAGGAGGAAGGGGGGGGTGTCTCACTGGGGCTCTCCTGGGAGACCGAGTCCTGTCTTGGTATCCATTCAAGCAGGGAACCTTTATGCCGGTGATACGGAGGAATTCGAGACCGAGGAGACCTCAGTACGGGAGGTGGAAGATAATTCAGAGCCATCATCCACCTTCTTGCCAAAGAGTTGCAATATGCAGTTCCGGAACTGCCAGGAGAGAGAAAAACAAGAGAGAGAGAGAGAGAGAGATTAATCCTAATTGATCATGAGATCTGCACTTCACCGTGTAACCTTATACAACATAATCCACCCAGCAGCCCATCCTCTCCATAACTTCTAATCCACATAAATCTCTGTTTCCTGGACTTTCAGTCTCATCCAGGTCGCCTATAACTACCCACTTGAGGACAGAGTGAATTACCTGTCTGTTCATGAAGACATAGATAATTGGGTTGTAAATAGTGGCGCTCTTTGCAAAGTAGGCTGGCAGGGCAGCTGCAAGAGGGTGGAAGGCATAGCCTGGGTTGGCAGCAGCAAAGCAGGCAAAGATCGTGTAGGGTCCCCAGCAGAAGCAATAGGCAATGATCATGACAACCACCATTCTTGACACTTCCCTCTCAGCCTTCTGTGTAGATTCCGACTCTTTCTGCTGGGCAGCGACCTGTGCAATGACAAAGAAAAAAAAGAGGGGTTCGAGAGAGCTTATCTGTTATTCCTGTGCTTGGCACATTGACTCCGAAGCTGGCTACACAGGCATTTAAGCCACTCTTTGGTCTGCTTACAGGGATGGGCTAGTGCACTCTTAAAGACGGCAACCAGACAACATCTTTGCTGAAACATAATAGCCCGTCCCCGGAGTGGTCCTGTCTGCACTTTCCTGGCAATTATCAGAGGCTTCTACATTTTTGGTGTGCCTAGGATTGCTCTATTTTAGTCTGTTTCCAGCACATAAGATCACTGGAAATGAGCTAAAGCAAGCTTTCCTCTTTTAAACTGCCCATATTGTGAAGAGAACCACTTCATAGTACAGTATCAGCAAATTAATTACAGCCTGAGCTTCACAGGGGACTGAGGAAAGGGGATGGGGAATTATGTGTGTGGGATAGCCATATGCAGACAAGCCCTTAGTAAGAGATTCAATTGCAAATAATAGGTGTGTGAAACAATAGAGTGAGGATCCCACAGCAAGACCTGCCAGGTACATTTCAAGTAAGTGAACTCCTCTCAAGTAGAGGAGAAAGGAGGAAGAAATTCAGGCATCTTGGAAAGCCAGTAAAGGAAGGAAACAGAGCCAGGGATCTGCTAAACAAATGGAGATGTGGCCCCTTTATTGGGATCTTGATAGGTACAGAGGAAGTCTTATTGTGACTCCCAATATTGAAGATGGTATATTGGAAGCATTGCTGTTAAAATGCACATTTGATTAAAAAAAATCTAGAGCATTTCCACTTAGGGGACTGAAGTGGTGTATTCCTGCCAAGAAAGCTCCATGGACATGGGGTCACAAAGAGTCGGTCACGACTGTAATGACACAACAACAAGTGGCGTAGTAGCTTGAACTTGGGAGCCCTGACATATCCAAAGAAGAGGAAAGGGACAGGATTAAAGGTGACAGGTTGTCATTGAAAGCGTGTGCTGGGGGGGGGGGGAGGCATGTATTGTTTCCTACTGAGAGGCTTAAAGTTGGTGGGGGAGGAGGCTGCTTACCGCACGAATAGCCAACCACACTTGCAGGTAGCAGAGGATAATGACAGCCAGTGGAATGAAGCAACAGGTGATCATGAGGACAATCATGTAAGACTGAACACCAGGGTCATCACTGCCACTGAACACATCTGGACCACATGACGTCTTCAGACCATGGGGCCAGTACCTAGAGGGCAGTTTGGTGAGTGAAGAAGCCCAGAGTTTAAAATTGCATTGACACCCCTCCTAGCGCTATTCTTATTAACATCGGAACTTGGTCCAGGCAAAAGAAAGAAAACATCATCATTCTCAGTGGACCCTATGTGCTAATTTGATGCTTTGCGGAGCTTATTCTATCAATATGGAAAGACGGGGAGTGGCAACCGAGGCAGGTTTCCCCCATCTCTTCCCCCCTTCTTGCTCACAGTATCCTTCCCTGGCAAGCCACATGCAGAACCCCCTGTTCCCTCAGTTTGCGAAACCTGCCTAGTCTCTCTTTGGACTCACCTACTCCAGCCGAAGATCGGTGGTGCTGTCCAGACGCAGGACCACACCCAGGAGAAGATAATGCCAGCCATAGCCAGTTTGGCATCAAACTTGACATTTCCAAAGGGCTTGCAGACAACGACCCAGCGCTCCCAAGAAATAATGGCCAGAGACCAAAGGGCAGTGATACCTGGGGGGAATGAAGCAGAAGGCACAGCTATCATTAATAGGGTGCTGCGCAGATACTGGGTAGCTATCTATACCTTGAATATGAGAGGTGGAAACTCAATTTCCATGCTCTTTTTTACCTTGCTAAAACAGGAGCACCAAATAGCTCTCCAGGAGTATTGGGAGCGAGAAAGTTATATTGAAATGGTTGCTAATCATTCTGGAAATTGAGTTTTGGAGCACATAGAATTAGCATAAGCAAGGGAACCTTGTCTCCTGGAGACAAGGAGAGAATGAAATGCCCCCATCCCGAGCAAATACTTGTAAGGAGCAGCATTGCACAAGGCAGTTATCATCAGTTGGCAACAGGCGGTGTTCACTTGGGGAGGCAGATTAAACACAGAAGCTGAGAGTGGTGACATATTGAAGTTAAGCAGGAGACACAGCAAATATGTAAGTCATTTGTCACTTACCACAGGCAGACACTGTATATCCCTCCAAAACGCACATGGGATGGCCAAGGATGAAATAGCCGGAAATCTGGTTGATGACGCTGATGGTGCTGGCAATAACCGTCTCACCCAGATCAGCTATTGCCAGGTTCACCAGAATCCAGTTGAGTGGATGCCGTAGCTTCTTGAATTTGGCAGTGGCTACCAGTACCAAGCCATTGGTGAAGATTGAGGCTATGACCACAAAGATCATCCAGAGAGAAGTGACATTGTAGACCCAGCGTGGTGCAATGTGATAATTGGGACCTTCGAAAGGGCCTGCCACAGGAGGGAAAACATGAGTAATTAGAGGGATCCAGCCGGCATAACCATAATCACAGAGGAATCCATAGAGAAGTTACTTTACCAAAGTAAGAAAGGCATCATCTTAATCTTTTTTCAGTGTCCCTCCTCACCTTGCAATCAATTCAGGATTCTTCTACACTTCACCTACCAAGGAAATGAATATTACAGCTCTCTGCAGCTTACACCCTAACCTATTCCCCAAACCCTATCCAGGGTAGAACTTCCAGAACCCTCCATCAAATCATGTATCAGGTACCCTGGTTCTCATGCGGTCTCCCTCCTGATGCCTTCCTGTGCTCTTTCAGGCCCCATCCCACTCCGGTGACCTCCTTCGACTGGTTCCCCACATTGATCTCCCCACTGGGCTCACCCCGGGTATTGTTGCTGTTGGTGTAAGTGAATATGCTATCCCTCGTAGTATCGTCGTCGTCATTGCGCCGCCGGGCAGCAAATACGGCCACATCCCAGGCTTCCGTCATGGCCCCTGCTGCCCCCTTCCCCACCTTCCAGCTGCGCTGGTGGTTTGCTGCCCACTTCCCACTTCTTTGCTCTCTCTTTCTTTCCGCCTGTAGTCCTTTCTATTCTCTCTCGTTTCTCCCGTTTTCTCTCTCTCTCTCTACCGCTCAGCGCCTCCCATCCAAACGTTTGTATCAGGGCCCAGGATACTGCCCATTTATATATCCACCCCCCCAGGTGGATTAAGCCCCCGGCTTGGGAGGACAAGATCCCCAAAGCCCTTAAACGCTTTATCTCTTAATTGGGCTGCGATTTGGCCCCCTCCATCTCGTTTTCCTGCTCCCCCCGCCCTGTTCGCTGCAATATGAACAGCTCACTCATATCCTGCGTCACCTTGGGTGTATTTGCTGGACACTTCAGGTGAGGGATGAGCATGGAGGGGGCGATTAGAGAGTCAAAAGAGCTCAGCTAATCCCGCTCAGAATGGTTCTTCCTTGCAATTTCCTAATGGCCCATTTTTCTAACTAGGCTAAAGGACCTTCTGGCCCAGTTTTGCTATAACCAGGGATGGCTGTTGATTCACTGAAACAAGCGCTCGGGCCCACCCGAGGCAGGCAGCTCGTCTTGTCACAAAAGCAAATGTCAGATGGGGGGGGGGTTCCTTGTTGGATGAATTTGACAGTGGTTTTGCCCTTTTGCTCGTTTGTATGGTTCCCTGACCACGGTTGTGCAAAGCAACAAAATAGGTGCACACTGAGGAAGTCCATGCCCACTGCTGGGCAAGAGCCATGCTAAAGGCCAACAGGTTGTTGTGTGAGTCTAGGGCCATCTCCCGGCTTCCTGGCCCTTGTGGGCTGATCAAGAGGGGGAGAGATGGAGACCACCCGTTCAAGCGTCACCTGCCAGATGACTTGTGTGAGCAAGGCAAGCCGCATAACAGGTTTTGGAAAAAAAAAGTCACCTGCCAGCTTTCTTAACTAAACGGTGGCAGTGGTCCTAATGTATAGACCAGTGGTGGGGAACCTTTGGCACTCCAGATATTTTGGACCACAACTCCCACAGTCCTTTGCCATTGGCAATACATGCTTGGAATTCTGGGAGTTGTAGTCCAAAACATCTGGAATGCCAAAGGTTCCCCACCACTGGGTTAGAACAATACTACTACTGTTCAGTTAAATAGGCTGAGAAGAGTTGAGAGTGGGAGAGAAGCAAAGGCTGTGTAATGTCTTTTGTTTTAATGATTTTTTTTACCAGATCTTCCCAACCACTCTGCCTGCCTCCATGGCGTCATCCCAGTAAGAATTTTTGGAAATAACCAGTTACAAATAAGTGACAAAATCCTGTTGATGTAACCTTGCACTGTTGTATCCCAGGTCAGCCACTAGAAACAATCCATTTAAACCCACGGAAAGTTTCCATTTGGTTCTGTTCCACTAAAGATATGATGATGTTCTAGTATTGCTTTAATTCATCTTTCTATAATCATGAGGGATAGTGGCATAACTGCACCTATGAACTATTTTTTCTTATAAAATGGCTCAAGTAATGGCTTCTCACTGCATTGCACGCTGTTGTTGGGTATGCTAAGGTGACAATAAACTGGGCAGGAGGCAAGTGCACTTTGTTTCACAAGCTGGGGAAGTACAGCATTCATGAGTTGCTATATAACAAGAAATAATTACTTTTCAGAAATGAGAAAATAAAGAGTTACTTTTAAATTTTTGTAGTACAGTACTATAATTATTTGCTCTTGTGTGCCATTAGGTTACTTACTTCCTAATCGGTTTCTGAGGTCAGAGAGGGATTGGCAAAGTAGTTTACCCTTGCTACCACCACCTTCTCCATTACAGCATGAGTTCCCATGACCAAACCGGGATTTGAAATAGCACTTCAGTTATATTCTGCAGCCCAGGGCTCTTGAGTCCCAGTCTGGCAGAATTCCACACTGGTTCACATAAAACTGTAGTTATTTACATTTAAAAAGTAATAAGAGTAATATCTTGGTTTAAGAGTAACTTGGTTTAAGAGCGTTTTGCAAGGCAAGCAAACATTTCTTCTACATTTTGCCTTGACCAACAAGTAATGCTTTGATATGCAGTCACTGGAGCAGGTCACATGATCACAAGTGGCACTCTCCCCCTCCCTCCCTCCTGCTGGATTGTGGGTGATTGTCTGGAACATTCCATCTCAGGCAGCCTCCAAAGCAGAGAGAGGAGAGAGGAACAGAGGTCTCCCTTGCACCAGCCAGGAATGTTTTCAAAGAGGAGTGCAGGTTAGGGATTTATTTTTCTTTATATTTATATTTTTCTTTAATTTGTTTTCAACATTTCTTATTTTTTTCAAAGCATTTCTAGTCATGGGGCAGCTAGTCAAGTATGTATAGGCCTACAAATTGCACTTTATTATTGTCATATTAAAAATACTGAGTAAAATCCAGTTATTAGTCCCAAGCAGATTCTGCAGCCAGGTATGTAAACCATAGCATGGACATGGACTTCTAGCCAACTTCTTTTATTTTATTTTATTTTTTAATGTTGAGTATTTTTACCCCACCTTTCTCCTTGGAAAAGGACCCAAGGTGGCTTACAGTAATGAGTGACAATACACAGGCCAGTACAATTAAGACATATTCAAGTTTGAGAACAGGGAATTGAGGGACAACTTACAGCGTTAAAAGACAACATTAAAGCTATAAGAGAATGCAAGCTGTTAAAGAGAGAGTACAAATTCCATGTAATCATGCATGGCAGACCATCCAAAAGTTATGAGGGATGGAAACTGATATTGAAAACATAGTATCAATGAAATCACACAAGGGAATATATAAACACAAAAGTGGCACCAGTCCTTGCTGCAGGATAGAATGCAGGAAGTGGTGTTAGGTGATTCATGTTCGACACCACAGCCATTGACCTGTGGAGTCCCCCAGGGTTCTATCTCCTATGTTATTTAACATCTATATGAAACCACTGCAGAGATTATTAGATCTTTTGGGGTTAAGTGCCACCAGTATGACGATGATACCCAGCTCTATCTCTCCTCAGCTCCGGATTTTAAGCGAGCTACTATCTCAACTTTACATGAGTATTTAGCTGCAGTAATGAACTGGATGAGGATGAACAAAACGAAACTAATCCAAGCCAAGACAGAGGTGTTCCTGGTCAGTCAAAAGAGAGAACAACGGATAGGGATGCAACCTGTACTAGATGGAGTCACGCTCCAATTAAAAAATCAGGTAGGCAGCTTGGGGGTGCTCTTGGACTCATCCTTGTCCTTGAGCTTGGATGCCCAGGTCACAGCTGTGGCCAGGAGCACATTTGCACAATTAAGGCCAGTACGCAAGTTACGCCCCTTGCTTGAGAAACCAGCTCTGCCCACGGTGACACATGCCCTAGTGACGTTCTGGCTAGACTACTGTAATGTGCTCTATGTGGGGCTACTGATGAAAAGTCTTAGGAAATTTCAACGGGTCCAAAATGCAGCAGCCAAACTGCTGACTGGGACGGGGTATACAGATCACATTACACCCCTATTAAAACAGTTCCACTGGCTGCCTATCAGCTATCAAGCACAATGCACTATATGACCTGGGTCCTAGCTACCGCAAAGATCAAATCTCACAGTATGAGTCAACTCGGGCATTAAGTTCATCTGGAGAGGCCCTTCTCTCCATCCCGCCACCCTCACAGGTGGGAACCTATGAAAGGGCCTTCTCAACTGCTGCGCCCAGACTATGGAACTCCCTCCCAACAGAGACCAGGACTGCCTAATCTCTGTCACCCTTCCGGAAACAGGCAAATACCTTTATCTTCCCCGTTCTGATCCCCCCGCCCACCGCCACATATCAGGGACCCACTCCGGCGGCGCCTCCGATCTGACCTGCCTCCTGGTTAACGCCAGGTCGGTTCATAATAAAATCCCTCTCATCCACGATGCTATTGTGGATGAGCGAGCCGACCTGGCGTGTATTACCGAGACCTGGGTGGGTGAGGAGGGTGGGGCGTCCCTCTCCCTGCTCTGCCCCCCTGGGTTTCGGGTTCAGTGGGCGGGCAGATCGGAGGGTCGGAAGGGGGGTGGGGTGGCCATCGTTTACAGGGAAACCCTTCATATTAGCAGATCTGCGGCATTGGTGCGTCCCGGGTTAGAATGCCTCCATCTATCGGTGGGTCAGCGAGATAGGTTTGGCATTGTGCTGGTGTACCGTGCTCCCCGCAACCCAGCACAATCCTTTCCAGAGATCACAGAGTTCGTCTCGGCTGGCCTGTTGGGGTCCCCCCACCTGTTGGTGGTTGGGGACTTCAACGTGCATGCTGAGGCTGAACTTTCAGGTGCTGCTCTGGAATTCGTGGAGTCCATGACCTCTATGAACCTATCTCAGCATATTGTTTGCCCCACCCATAATGCTGGCCATACCCTGGACCTGGTCTTTTCCTCCATGTCATCAGATTCTTCTCTGAGGGTTGGGGGTTTAGTATCCCAACCCGTGTCATGGTCAGATCATTATCTGCTAAAATTTTCCCAGTCGATCGCCACCCCGCCCCGCGGGGAGCATCACCCCTATGTGTGGGCTCGCCCCCGAAAACTCCTGGACCCTGCATGGTTCATGGAGGTCTTTGGGGAGCTTGCCGGCGGACTGGCTGATGATCTGGTCGAAGCCCAGGTGGAAAGGTGGTACTTGGCTGTCGACCGGATCGCCCCCAAGCATCTCCTACGATGTGGAGCCCGCCGCTCCCCGTGGTTCACGGCTGAGTTGTGGGCGATGAAACGAGAACGTAGGCGGCTTGAGTGTGTATGGAGAAAGGATTGGACGGAAGTGAAGAAGGCTGTGCTTAAGCGTCTGCCTGGCCGTTATGTACACGCAATCAGGGACACTAGAACAGCTCAAGCCTCCCTGAGAATTGGTGAGGCCTCGAACTGTCAGGCGGAACTGTTCCCGGTGGTTCGAGACCTCTCTAATCCTGGTCAGCCTGGGCCTCCTCCTAGTGATTTCACTAGCGAGCAATTCACAGCCTATTTTAGATTGAAGATTGAGGCCATCCGTTCCGATCTGGACTCCAGCTGCACTGGTCCCTCCTCGTGGATCCCGGGGGCCTCACCTCCTCGGTCCCCTCGTCTGGTTGAGTTTGGGCCTGTGTCCCAAGTGGAGGCCTCCAGGGTGTTGGCTTAATGCCGGCCGGCTGCTTCCCCTTTTGACCCTTGCCCAGCATGGCTTATCAAATCTGCCGGAGGGAACATGCCGGAGTGGGCTTCCTCTATAGCCACGGCCTCCTTCCAGGAGAGATTTTTTCCCCTCCCGGCTGAAGGAGACTGTGGTGAAGCCCACATTGAAAAAGCCTGGTGTCAAGTCCCGCACACAGAGCACACACACAAACAGAGTTCAGTTCTTTGCCAAGATCTTTAGTGGAAAGCCAGGTAAGTTCAAGTCCTTTGCCAATAATCAAGTGCCAGATAAATAACAGAATCCAACTCCCAGCAATTAACAGTCCAAGTCAAAACCAGAATATCTCACGGAAACCAGATGCCAAACCCAAGGGAACAGATTAAGCCGTTGTCCAGGAAGCCAGTCCGAAATCAGGAAACAGAGCCAAGGTCACAGACAGGAACGTGGTTGCAAGTTCAAATGACGTGTTGCTCCCACAGAAAGCTCAAAGTGAGCTTACCAGCTTTATCTCAAAACAGGGAACACACCCTTACTTCTGGAAAGGCTCCTGCTAGTACTCAGGGCTTCCCGACCTGATTCCCCGTCTAGCATCAAAGACCCTTTCCCTAGCTCTTCTGGTAGCACGTCTTTGCAGAATCTTGCTCATAGCCCTTCTAAGGGGAGAAGATATGTTTTCAGCTGAGTCATCAGACCCAGCTGCCTGCTGACTTGAGCTGCAAGGCTCCTCCAGCAGCTCTTCACCATTTAACCCCTCAGAGTTAGGTTCTGTGACAGGCAGGGTCCTGGCACCCGGCTTGGCCTTGGACGATCTTACCAGCTATCGTCCGATTGCCATAGTTCCCTTCATGGGCAAGGTTATTGAGAGGGTGGCCGCCGTCCAGCTCCAGTCATACCTGGAGGAGAATCATATCCTTGATCTTTCCAGTCTGGCTTCAGACCGTTTCGCGGAACCGAAACTGCCCTGGTCGCTCTGCAGGATGACCTCCTCAGGGAGGGCAAAATGGGGTGTTCCTCCCTGCTGGTTCTCCTTGATCTGTCAGCTGCCTTTGATACCGTCGACCACGGTAGCCTACTGAACCGGCTAGCCGGGGCGGGAATCAGCTGGCTCCGATCCTTCCTTCATGGCCGGCTCCAGCGGGTACAGTTGGGGGATGATTTGTCGGCTCCTTGGATGCTCCCTTGTGGGGTGCCCCAGGGTTCGGCAATCTCCCCTATACTGTTCAATGTTTATATGAGGCCACTGGCGGAGGTCATCAGGAGATTTAGAGTTCACTGTCATCAGTACGCTGATGACACGCAGCTCTATCTCTCCTTTTCTTCTTCTGCAGTGGAGGCAGTTCGCTCCCTTGATCTTTGTCTAGAGGCGGTCTTGGAGTGGACAAGGACGAACAGGCTCAAACTTAACCCAGAGAAGACCGAGGTTCTCTTCTTTGGGGCGCCCTCATCTGGGTACTATGGCCCCCTCCCTAGCCTGGGGGGAGTTTCCCTCCAGCCTACGGACAGGGCCAGGAATCTGGGCATGGTCCTGGACTCAGCCCTCTCCCTGGAAGCCCAGGTGACGGCGGTCTCCAGGGCCGCTTTTTTCCAACTCTGCAGGATCGCCCAGATCTGCCCGTACCTCGATGAGTCCTCCCTGAGAACAGTTGTGCGGGCCCTTGACCCTTGTCCGGAGGTTGCAGCGGGTACAGAATGCGGCGGCCAGACTGGTGGTGGGTGCCCATAAGTATGATCACATTACCCCAGTTCTGGCCCGCCTGCATTGGTTGCCCGTTGCCCTCCGGATAAGGTTCAAGGTCCTGGTTTTGGTTTTCAAAACCCTCCACGGCTTGGGACCTGATTACCTGGCAGAGCGTATCTCGCAGAGATCAGCTGAGGCCAGGCCCACTCGGATGTCGCAGGCGCACTCACTCAGGGTGACCACCCCAAGGGAGGCGCGAAAATCGTCAACTCGTAGTCGCGCCTTCTCGGTGGTTGGCCCTTCCTTGTGGAATCAGCTACCAAGTGAGTTGCGCCTTGCATCATCCCTGCCTCAAAAAGGCTTTAAAAACCTTGTTCTTTAAGGAGGCTTATGGCGACCTCATTTCTGTTTAGTTCTCTTTTTTTCTCTTTTTTTTCCTCTTTCCCTTCTTTCTCTCTCGCCCGCTGCCTTTATTGATGGCTTCTGTTGACTAGTGCCCATCGCTGTTCTCTGCTATTGTTTTTATTATATGTTTTAACAATTGTATTTATTGGTTTTCTTTTGTAAACCACCCAGAGTCCTCCGGAAATGGCGCGGTGTATAAGTGCAGGAAATAAATTGTCAGGAAAGCTTTCCCTGCATGATGGAATACCATGTGTATTTTATATGAATCTATATGTTCACATAGACCAGACATGTCCAAAGTCAGGCCTGGGGGCCAAATGCGACCCGTTTACAAATTTTGAGTGGCCCATGGCCTCTTCTCCCTGCCGGCTCAGACTGTCATGCATCCCCGCCAGCTGGCCCTTCACCATACCAGATGGAGGCATCAGCTTGCAGTTTTTTGTTTTGCCTACCCTCCCTGTTTCTGTGCACCACTCCCACCACCCCCAGCCACCTGCCCAGCCTACCTGCACCTGGATCCGTTGCTGCAGCATTCTCTGTCCCTCCTTGCATGCTATAAAGATTTGTCCAAAGTCCAGCCTGGGGGCCAAATGTAGCTGAATGGTCGGCCCCCACACATTTTCACCTTGCCAAATCTGGCCCTCCTTGCAAAAAGTTTGGACACCCCTGACATAGACTTTGTGTTTATAACTACTTATAACCTTGTAGCTTTAATGTAATGTTGTCTATTAATGCTGTAAGATGTCCCTCAATTCCTTGTTCTCAAATACTTGAACATGTCTTAATTGTACTGGACTGTATATTATCCCTCATTACTGTAAGTCGCCTTGGGTCCTTTTCCAAGGAGAAAGGCGGGGTAAAAATACTCAACATAAAAAAATAAAATAAATAAAAGAAGTTGGCTAGAAGTCCGCATCCATGCCATGGTTTACATACCTGACTGCAGAATAAATAAAAAATAAATAATAAGTAGCCCATCATTCCGGGAAAGCTTGCCTGAAGAGAAAGGTCTTTGCCTGTTTCTGGAAAGACAGCAGAGATGGGGCAGTCCTGGCCTCTAGTGGAAGGGAGTTCCAGAGTCTGGGTGAAGCAGCTGAGAAGGCCCTTTCATGTGTTCCAACAAGACGTACCTGTGAGGGTGGCAGAATGGAGAGAAAGGCCTCTCCTGATGACCTTAACACCTGAGCCAGTTCATACTGTGAGATTCGATCTTTGAAGTAGCTAGGACCCAGGTCATATAGTGCTTTAAGTTTTGGCATTTTGTGTGTGCAATATGTGGCCTATGGGTCCCCAGAATGAATCATCTGAGTTTCTATTATTTCTTATGGGGAAATTTGCTTTGATATAAGAGTGTTTTGGTTTACAAGCATGTTTCCAGAACGAATTATGGTCATCAATCAAGATGCTACCGTATAGATTTAAAGAATAGAACAGGGGTCCTCAAACTTTTTAAACAGAGTGCAGGAGGAGGAGGAGGAGAGCCACAGTCGCTCTTTTTCTCCTTTTCCTTCCAGTCTGCCAGGCTTTGCATGGCTGCAGCTCAGCAATTCCCTTGTAGGTGTCTGCTGGAGGGGTGACACAAGGTCCCAGTCATTCCCTGCAATTCTAAAGAAGAAAAGAGGGGTGGGGGGAGGCCAGGGGTGGAGAGAGGTCAGTGAAGCCACCTTGCATGCCTTGGCTGCTGTCTGAAGGCTGCCTGAAGTGACAGCCCTTCTCAGAAATCCTCTGCGCGGTGAGTTTTCAGCCTGAGTGGAGGGGCAAGGGGGTCTGCAATGGCCAGTGGGCCAAATTCAGGACCCTGGCGGGCCAGATCCGGCCCACAGGCTGTAGTTTGAGGACCCCTGGAATAGAACAACATAGAACAATGGAGTTGGAAAGGTGACTAGCAGCCATTTGAATCAACCCCCTTGCTCAATTGTCCAAGCTTTAATTACAGTATGTAGTGGTGCCTCAACTTACGAATTTAATCCATTCTTAATGCATGCTCTTAAGTCAAACTACTCTTAAGTTGGGGTACCTATGTAAAAATTGAAAAAAAGAAGTTAAAAAAATAAAACAAAATGAAAAAAAATTGTAAGTCGAGCAGACCATATTTAAAATTTGTAAGGTGGCAGTTAAACAGTTTGTTACTCTTAAGTCAAATTGCTCTTAAGTCGAGCTGCTCTTAAGTCGGGGTACCACTGTACTGTATATGGCCTATATTCTGATTACTTGGAACAGGACTTATTTTAGGGTTATGGCATCCTAAGAAGTCATTGGATAAGTCAATATAACATCAATGTTCAACTTGCTCTGAAGTTTCAGTTATGTGATCTGTCTTTATGTATGTATTCATTTTATTTCACTTGTATGCCTCCCATTAATTGCAGAATCCTATTAATTTACATCCCTTTGTAAGGACATTTAGCTAAGTAGTTACCCAGCGGGCTGTTCTTTGCATGCCTGACCTTTCACTGGCTGTGAAATTAGGCACTCACCTGGTCATTCACCCCTGTGTACAAAAGGATGCCCGCAGCATGGGAGGGAGGAGCTCCACAATTGCCTTCCTCATGTTTTCTAATTGAATTTTGGCTGTACTGGCTTGCAGATTCCAAAAGTGGGTAAAGATATCAAAACATTATTTAAGAAAATGATGCAACTGGGGAATAGATTAACAGATCGAAAGTAGCATTGACAATTGGCTGTAAGACCGGGTAAAATGGAAATAACTTTTTGCAGCCCTGGAGAGAATTGATAGTCCAGTGGTAGAATTGGTAGTCCTCTTTTGGAAGCTTTCTTGGGAAATTTAGAGCTCCCTTACCGCAGTCTACCAAATCTGGCTATCTAATCTGTGCATCATTTGCATACTATGCAAATTGCTCTCCTAAACAAATTACAGTATTTTTCTGGGTATAAGACTATATTTTTGTCTAAAATAGGCTAAAAATTGAGAGGCATCTTATACACCGAAATAAGCTAAGGAGAGAACTGCACATTTGTGAAACTGTAATTTGGGGTTCGAAACGTGTGGAGCATCTTATACAAAGAAAAATGTAGTACTACCATCTGATAAAAAGTAATTGTTGGATTGTCCTTATGTAATTACATTGCAACTTCAGCACTCTCTGTATTGTCAGCCCCACTTAGAGAAGGTTAGTGTAGCAATATTTATTTATTTATTTATTTTATTTTATTTTTACAACTTATATGCCGCCCACTACCCAAAGGTCTCTGGGCGGCTTCCAATCAAAGAATTAAAACAGTTAAAAACATCAAACAACAATAAATAATTAAAACAATAATAAAAACCTTATACTAAAATCATCACACTAAAATTGCCATCAGAAGACCCACAATCTAAATTGTATCAATTAAAAAACTTCTGGAACAGGAAGGTTTTTACCTGGCGCCAAAATGTCATCAGTGTTGGCGCCAGGCGGATCTCACTTGGGAGGGCATTCCATAGCTTGGGGGCAGCTGCCGAGAAGGCCCTGTGTCTGCAAGCCATCCCTCTTACCTCCTTGAGGGATGGCTCTTTCAAGAGGGTCCCCTGGCTTGATCTTAATTGCCGGGTAGGTTCATATGGAAGGAGGCGGTCCTTCAGGTATCTAGGTCCTAAGTCATTTAGGGCTTTATATGTCAAAACAAGCACTTTGAATTGGGCTCGGGCAGCAACTGGTAGCCAATGTAGGCTACCTAGAATCGGCGTGATGTGATCCCTAGCGGCCCCACCACTTACTAGCCGCGCCACACGATTCTGAACCAGTTGCAATCGCCGAACCGTCTTCAAAGGCAGCCCCATGTAGAGCACATTGCAGTAATCAATACGGGATGTTACCAGTGCATGCACAACTGTCATGAGGCTCCGTTCATCCAGGTAGGGGCGTAGCTGATATATTTTCCGCAGCTGGAGAAAGGCACCCCTGGCCACCGAGTCCACCTGGGCTTCCAGAGTTAGACCGGGGTCCAGGAGCACCCCCAAGCTGCGGACCCTGTCCCTTAGGGGAAGTGCAACCCCGTCTAGAACAGGGAAGTGGCCCTCTAACCTGTCTGGCGAAGCACCCACTAACAGCACTTCCGTCTTGTCTGGATTGAGTTTCAATTTGTTAACCCTCATCCAGTCCATTATCTGGCCCAGACACGAGTTCAGCACAGAAACCGCCTCACTTGGATTGGTGGAAAATGAGAGGTAGAGCTGAGTATCATCAGCATATTGCTGACTCCTCAGCCCAAACCTCCTGATGACCTCTCCCAGTGGTTCCATGTAAATGTTGAATAGCATGGGAGACAGTATAGAGCCCTGAGGAACCCCATGACATAAATGCCACGGGGCAGAGCAACTGTCCCCCAGCACCACCTTCTGGACACGGTCAGCCAGGAAGGAACGGAACCACCGCAAAGCGGTGCCTCCGACTCCCAACCTGGCCAGCCTATCCAGAAGGACACCATGGTTGATGGTGTCGAAAGCTGCTGAGAGGTCCAGGAGTATCAACAGGGTTGCACTCCCCCTGTCTCTCTCCCGGCAGAGGTCATCATACAGGGCGACCAAGGCAGTCTCTGTACCAAAACCCGGCCTGAAACCAGATTGAAATGGATCCAGAAAATCTGTTTCATCCAGCAGTGCCTGGAGTTGCCCGGCCACCACCCGCTCCAACACCTTGCCCAAATAAGGGAGGTTCGCTACTGGACGGTAGTTAACCACCAGCCCTGGGTCCAGGTTAGGTTTTTTAAGAAGTGGTCTAATCACCACCTCTTTCAAGATGGTGGGGGCCACTCCCTCTCTCAAGGAGGCATTAACAACCTCCTGGACCCAGGTGCGAACTCCCCTGGCAGATCTTTCAATTAGCCAAGAAGGGCAAGGGTCGAGTGGTGTAGTGGTAGCACGGACAGATCCAATCACCCTGTCCACATCCTCGGGTCTCAATAATTGAAACTCATCCAATAATACTGGACCTAAGCACGGTATACTGGACACATCCCTTGATTCTGCACCAATAGTGGAGTCCAATTCCTTGCGAATCTGAGCGATTTTTTCCTCAAAGTGGACAGCAAACTCATCACAGTGGGCTGCAGAGTGGTCCAGAACCTCCATTGTATTTCTCGGTTGAAGAAGGTCCCAGACCACCCGAAATAGCTCTGCTGGACGGCACTCTGAAGAAGCAATACGGTTTGTGAAATATTGTCTTTTCGCAAACCGTATCGCCACAGAATAGGCCCGATAATGGGCTCTAAGCCGTGTTCGATCGGACTCACAGTGATATTTTCTCCACTTGCACTTCAGCCGTCTCCCCTCCTGCTTCATTGCCCGCAGCTCAGATGTATACCAAGGAGCTGTCTGGGCTCTGTGTAAGGGGAGAGGGCGCTTAGGTGCAATCGTGTCAACCGCCCAGGACATTTCCCTATTCCACAGGGTGACCTGAGCTTCGACAGGAGTGCCGACCATATCAGACGGATAATCCCCCAGGGCTTTCAGGAAACCATCTGGATCCATTAGTCTCCTAGGGTGGATCATCTGAATAGATCCCCCACCCTTGCAGAGGGTAGAAGAAGCTAATAGCCTAAACTTGACCAGAAAGTGGTCTGACCATGACAATGGAGTCAGAACCAACCCCTCCACATCCAAACCACCATCCTCCAATCCTGTTGAGAAGACCAGGTCTAGAGTATGGCCCTTCTCATGCATTGGGCCGTTGACATATTGAGACAGCCCCATGGTTGTCATGGCAGCCATGAAGTCCTGAGCTGCCCCATTCAAGGCTGCCTCAGCATGGATATTGAGGTCCCCCAGTACCAACAGTCTGGGGGTCCGCAACACCAGGTCCGAGACAGCCTCCGTCAGCTCAGGCAGGGAGACTGTTGGTACGCAGCAGGGTGGGCGGTACACCAACAGAATCCCCAATCTGTCTTGTGAGCCCAACACACAGTACAGGCCCTCCAGGCCTCCTCCTCGCTGATATGGTCACCTGATTCCTTCTGGCTAGGGGTGGAACCAGAAGAGGGGATAGATGTAAGGTATCTAACCTCTCTTCTCCTACGCGGGCACATTCCACTCCTACCACCATACCTTCCCATACCCAGCACAATTCCAATGGCTGCCCCCTCCATTGCCCTCCCCCCTTCCTGTTCCCTCCGTTCCATTGTGGGTCCTGTCTCCTATATTTGATGGCAACAAATATCCACCCATTCACCCCTACCATCCCACCTCCCCCTCCCCATCATATCCATAAACATACAATAGTCTGTGCCAAGGGTGCCAAGATACCAAAGTCTGGATTATAAGTGAACTTGGTTGGGAATCCCTCCTTTTTGGCCCCTCCCTTCTGGTGTTTGGCCGGCTCTGCTCCTCCAGGTGTTTCTCTCACCAACACCGGAGAAGCAGGGAAAGGAAAGGAGCAGGTGTAGAGTGAGGGTGGCTCCTTCAGGCCCAGTCCAAGAGCAGCAGCAGCAGGAGTG
>JAHTLZ010003468.1:1767867-1795861 GCA_023846285.1 Phrynocephalus versicolor | reverse complement strand
CCAGTCCAAGAGCAGCAGCAGCAGGAGTGTTTGCTGGATGGTGTTGTTTAGATAGCTGGACACAAACCAGAGAGATCCACAGTCTAACCCAGGCATGTCCAAACTTTGGCCCTCCAGATGTTTTGGACCACAACTCCCACAGTCCTTTGCTATTGGAAATACAGGCTTGGAATTCTGGGAGTTGTGGTCCAAAGCATCAGAAGGTCCGAAGTTTGGACATGCCTGGTCTAACCCCTTTCTGTCATGATGTGTGCTAGGTGACCTTCAACTAGTCACCAGTTGCAGAAACCTATCTTTGTAAGACTGGTGGAAAATTTGTCGAGAAAGGGGAACATGTCAATTGGTCACGTACAGGTAGTACGCTCACTACCTCAACGGAGTACTTGTTATAATTTTTCAAATTGATGACAAAATATCACAGGAAGCCCTCACATAAGTCACACATTGACATGTGAC
Organism: Phrynocephalus versicolor; assembly: GCA_023846285.1. NCBI lineage: Eukaryota > Metazoa > Chordata > Lepidosauria > Squamata > Agamidae > Phrynocephalus > Phrynocephalus versicolor. The sequence goes on along the minus strand of JAHTLZ010003468.1, from coordinate 1,795,405 downwards.
ACACAGGCGAAAAAAGTGGAAGAAGGGTAAGCAGCAAGAACTGCAAGGGGAAAAGGTGGCATGATAAAGGCTAAATATTTAGTACAGCTTTTTAAAAAATCTACTTTTTGTTTCTATGATCTATTCAAGTTATCAATACAGTATATGTACGAGTATTAATCAGCTTGTTTACACAAAAAAATCTGGGACAGCTGTTGTTTATCATAGAATCAAAGAACCATCGTAGGGTTGGAAGGGACCTTGGCGATCTTCTAGTCCAACCTTCTGGCCAAGGCAGGAGACCTCATACCATCCCGGACAGATGGGATATAAATGAATGCAATTAAGAGGTTATTCAAGGTTTGCATTTTTGCAATCCACTGTATTTCCCACTCATCCCACTGCTTAATTCAAATCAAAGTACTGTACACACAGAATAATCCATGCATCTCCTAAAGTAGGTTGCAGTCCCTCAAAACATATGCCAGCTGAAACCTATTAGCCTTCAAGGTCCCATAACTACTTCCCTGAAAACTTTGAAGGGTATTCCTTTGGATCATAAAACATTCTATTTCAGAGCAAAATATGGCAAAGGTCCTTGCATAACTGCATCCTTCCACGTTGTATTTCTAGCTCTCATCATTTTTTTTAAAAAAATCTTTCTACCCCTTGCAAATGATGTGGTTTTTATTTCTTGTCCTGGTTTTTTTTATTTATTTCCTGCTATGGCTTTCATTGAAGTAAAGAACAGGATTCCAAATGAATGCAGTTATGTAAATCGATGCATATTAATTCAAGCAAAAGACCCATTTAATTTAGGAGGACTTGTGCTGGAATAAAGAATTCAGAAGGCCAAATCATACTCCTTTCAAATATACTTCTTGTCATTATTTAAAACCACTATGCAGACATCGTGAGCCACAGCAAGCATTTACCTTGATCTCTTATCTCGTCTCCCAGTTCCTCTGTAGAATCTTAGCTCCCAAAAGCCTGTGGAAGGAATCTGACATGTTCCAGAAGTCCAGTAACATTGGACATAACATTGCCATGAAAATTCTGCAGCCAAGACAAATGTCTGTAGTACCTACAAGTATTGCTCATTTTATTCTAGTACGAGCACATTTTACTCTGCTTTGCACTTTTTGTTGTTGCACCCCTGTATCCCACAAACTCCAGTTGCTCTACATTTTTCTATGCACTGTTTGCCAGGCTTTCCCCCAAATAACAGGAACTTTTGCCTTCTAAATATGTCAAGAGGACAGTTGTAGCTCTTAGCTCATGGCATCTCAAGGCAGTGACAAACTGGTCTCCAGTAGAACAACTGAGTGAAACAGTGATGGCGTATTCTGCCCCATATATATACTTCTAGAAGGGCTACAGCTCTTTTACAAATGAAAGTTGGGAATCTGGACTAGCCAATAATGGTCCAAATAGGCACTGGGTGGCATGCTCATATTTGTTGGCATCAGAATTAAGAAGGCGTTCTTCCGACACAGGGTGTGATCACACCGAGAATAGATCGTAATTTAGATAACTTGTGGAGCGGTCTGGTGTGATCCATTTCCTGGAAATTATGCAACATATGGGGAAATGCATTGCCGCTCAACCCTGATCAGAACCTTTTTGGCTCATCTGTAGGGCTTCTACTTTTGGGGGCTGGGCTGGAGCAATTCCCCAGCAAATCTCAGGGTCACTTTAAGGGAGATTACCTCCATTAAAGCAATCCTTTCTGGTGGGATCAGACACATGCTTTGACAGCTATCTGCTTGCACCCTTATTTTGGCCGCAGTCCTACCAGCGTTTTCTGCGTAGTTTCCCGGCGGCAAACTGCATAGTAACAGATTGCGTGCTAACTGGGAAGAGAAGTAAATTCTGGTCCTGGCTGACCACGCCCCTGGAACAGCAGTTTCAGTGAAGTTTCCTAAACCACCGCCAGGGGCTGGATTTAGAAACTTTGCTCAAAAATGCTTATTTATTTGCTTCTGCAACCACGTCAGGACCCTGAAAATACGCAGTAAAATAAGTTGTTCCCCTTTAACACCACGGAGGCTTGGAAACTAGAGCCAGAAAGAAGGACAAAATGTGAAGTAGACAGGTAGAACCAAACCAGAATACGAAAATACGACGCAGAAGAGAGGACACTAATTGCACATTAAAAACCATGCGACTGCCTGAAAAAAATATGCAGGACATTTATATACGCAGAAAACTCTGGTAAGACTGCGGCCTAAAGTGGCAAGTAATGAGGGCAGGCTTGAAGCCTGGTTCATGGGAGAACCAATACTAGTTCCAATACCAGTGGTCCACTACATCTTGATGTATAAAATTTAGTATCAACACATTCTGTTATGAAAATTCATCATCATTTTCATCATTCATTCCTGCTGGATTTTACTCTCAGCTCTGCAAATTTTGACACAGCACCACCCACCCCTCTGAACAGCATGGTACCACTACACTCCCCTGCCAGCCACTCTGTTGTTCTTTATTCATATTAGAGAGTTACACAATTTAAAACTCTGGACATATACAAAATACAGGTAAAATTAAAAACATATTAAAATGTTAAGACAACTAGATTGTTTTTAACTAGAAGCAAGCTACTTCATTAGTGTTCTCAGCCATTTGTTAGTTCTTCTTTTGTACATGTGTTGGGAGCATAAATTGCACGCATATAAGTGCTGCATTGATTGAATTTCTCCACAGATAACTTAGCCTGTCTCCAAGAAGTTCCATTCTACTGGATTACAGTATTCTTTGGTCTTTCTACTTCACTTTGAAGTCTATTAAGTGACTTCCTGATAGTCCAGCTAGAAACTTGTCCGTGCATTGTAATTTGTTATACAGTGGTACCTCTTAAGACAAATGCCTGAGACAAAAAACCCGTAGGAAGAAAAGAATTCTGGGAATAGGCATGCTTTGCATGATAAAAAATCCCTATGGGATGTTTTGCAAGACAAAAAAAACAAACCATTCCACATGTACCCGGGGGGACGGATGGTTATTTTTGTCTTTATCCTAGCCTCCAGAACAGATTAAACCAATCCAAATGCATTCCTATGGGAAACCTTGTTTGGTACGACAACATTTTCATAAAACAAAGCGACCCATAGCCTCTGGAACTAATTAATCAATTTCCATTGCATTCCTATGGGAAGCTGTTCTTCGTAAGACAAAATGTTCTTAAAACAAATTGACCTGTAGATCAAATTAAATTTGTTTTAAGAGGTACCACTATCATAAATGTGATATGTTAGGGTGACAATAAAAAAAAAACCTTTTCCTTGTGGTAAAAACCAGAGAAGATTATGAAGAGCTCCAGAAGGATCTCTCCAAACTGGGGGAGTGGGCTGCAAAATGGCAAATGCGCTTCAGTGTAGGAAAATGTAAAGTTATGCATATTGGAGCAAAACATCAAAACTTTATCAACTAGGGAGGGGTGGAAGAGTGTGTTTGCCCCAGGGCGTGCAGCAATCTGGGGGCGCCTGGAGGGGCAGCAGGAGGAGGAAGCCATGCGCCATCTGTCCTCCTTTCGTCCCGCTAAGGCTTGGTGATCCTTTGTTGGGGGAAAGGAGGAGAGGAAAGCAGGCAGCACCTCCATCGCTTCCCCCCACCCCACCCCTCACTAAGGCTTGGAGATCATTAGCCCCAGGGAAAGTAGGAGAGAAAGGCGTGCAACGGAGGTGCTGCTTGAAAAAAACCCATTGCCTGCTTCCCTCTCCTCCTTTTCCTGGGCTAACAATCACCAAGCCTTAGCCCAGGAAAAGGAGGAGGGGGAAGCATACTACAGAGATTATGCTTGAAAAAAAATGCCTGCTTGGTGCTATCCACACAGTGTGGTTTGTACAGGAGAGCCTTAACTGGAAAGGTGACCCACAAAGAGGGCATGAGAAGGAGAGATCCTTCTTCCCCTCCCCCAGTGTTCCCCCAGAATCTCTTTCCCCCCCCCTTGCTGGGTGGGTGAGACACGGTTAGGGGGGAGGAGAGGGCTCAAAAACTGACTTTGTCCCCGGGCGCTCCAAACTCTAGCTACACCTCTGCATAGAAGTTGAACTGCCTTCAAACCAAACCAAATTTCTTCCAAATCTTGGGGGTGATGGGAGTGGGGGGTTGTTTTGGTTTTGTGAAATGAACCCTACTAGGATATAGAAAAGTTTGCATCAATCCATGACAAACTTTTGTGTGATCTTGACCTGCCTAGGCTGATAAAGTCTACAATAATCTTCTCTCAGGAACTGGGGTATTTGCTTGTTTAAAAAATTATACCTCACCCTATATCACAGGATTTCAGGGTGGATTACAATGTTTAAATATAAGATAAATAAAATGAATTAAAATTGGATGGCACAAAATTAAAACCTTCAAAACACTGCACTTAAAGCTATGCAGGGCATGATTGATGGCATAATTATGGCTTGGACAGAGAGGCCCATACAAATCACTTAGCCATACTACCCAGACTTTCTGGTATGGGTAAGCCCCTGGAAGGTGGGGGTAACATTTAATAATTTCCAGTGATGACAGATCGACTTTAAAATGTGCTTAGACAGCATATACAGTATACTGGTAAGTGTAACCAAGAAAGGCTTAGCTAAGGAGGCAGACAGTTAAGTTTCACCTAAAATGCCAAGCAGAGCTAACCTCTATATTTTATTAAGGAAAGCTCCTAGAAGGAGGTAGGTAGTGCTTCTGGAATAAAACCAGGAAAAAATCAAAAGAAACAAAACAAAACAAAAGACAAAAACATGTGGCACCTTAAAGACTAACTTTCGTATTTTAATGTAACATTTCATGGACATGTCCACTTTTTTGAACCTATATCAGCAGAGAGGGAGTTTCCTCCCATTGCCTCTAAAACTTTCCCACTCCCTCAACCTCATATCAACCCCGCCTCTTTCTCTTCCCCCTCCCCTCCCCATCCTCACACAGATCTGGGGTCTGTTTTCTGTCTATCTAGGAATTTTTATAACAGAGCTTGCATGCAAATATACAGAGGACCCTTGTATAACAAACGGTTTGTATAACATAAAATCTATACAACATAAAAAATTCCAGAGATAGGGGAAATTTGCTCAACAGAATCGTCCATGGGGCGAATCCATACAACATAAAAATGGTCGCAATTAGCGATTATTCTGTTTTCAATGCATTCCTATAGGAAATTTGTGTAAAGGAAAATTTGCTTAACATAATTTCATTTGGAACAAATTAATTCCTTTATACAAGGTACCATTGTACCTACATACAACAGCCAATGAATATTTGGTATGAAACATATATTCCATTACATATTATATGGTACACCTCATTCTGCTGCTATATGTCTGAAGATGTGGACATGTCCACAAAACGTTACATTAAAATGTGAAAGTTAGTCTTTAGGGTGCCACATGTTTTTTGTCTTTTGTTTTGTTTCCTTGATTTTTGCCTGGAATTCTTGCACAGACTAGCATGGCTACCTTCTCCAAAACGTCTACTTAATAAAACCAAACAGCTAGAGAAAGGATAATGCTTTTAATGAGCAATCTGGTCTACTGTAAAATATATACTGTACCTTTTACAGGGTGAACACCAGCCATCCTCTCACCGACTCTTTTGAAAAATAAAGCTACTATTTTAGTTCTATGTTTTGCCTCAGTGTGGCTTTATACCTAGATCAGGGGATAGGTGGTTGAAATGAACCATCTAAGTGTTAAATGTCATCAGTTCTGGCTTAAGGGTTACACTCCTAACTACACAAAATACTACTGTTTTCTATTCAAACACAAAGGGCCAATTCACACGACCCCTAAAATCTGCTGCAAAACACTTGCAGATCTGGAGCATAAAATTGTTTTCCCACCAGCAGCGGACTTTTAAAAAAATAAAGTATGACCACGCCCACTTAAGTGCGCCCCAGCGCACTTTCCGGAGGTAAAAAGATTTCCGATGCGGATTGTAAAGCTGTGAATGTCTGGCTCTCCTCCGCCTTCTGTTTGTTTTTGTTGTCCCTTGCCCCTTTAACAGACTGGAATCCTTAACGGGGCTGCTGCGACAGCAGGCGGAGGTGAGCCTGCATTTTTTTCTCCCATTTTTTTCTCCCTCCCCTCACTGCAGACAGAAGCAATGGAATCAGAGTGCGGAAGAGTGGGAACACAGGAAGCAGAACAAAACCTACATGATCTCTGGCTGGGGGGATCCAAATTTAAGTTGCCAGCGGATTTTAGGGGTCATGTGAAAGCAGCCAAAGAGAGTGTAATGATTTTATTACCCTGGTCTCTGTCGTGTAATTTGCACCTTCATCCAGCCAGGAATGGTCACATTATCTGTGCCTCCCACCATCCCACCCTACCTGCTCTGAAGTAGAAACATAGCAACAATAAGTTAGTTTATTAGCCATCTCACTTGCCCTAGCTCTGATGTTCTGAAACCAAGCAAGAAGCAACCTTGCCCTTCTATTTCTTGATGTGAACAGATAGAATTGGCAGATCTCCGCATTCCGTTCCAACTTCCTAATATAAATAGGACACTACTGCTCTTTTTCACCTGATGGTAATTCTTTACCAGCTTTTTTAAATTTGCATTTTATTTTGAACTGCTGAATGGTTTTGATTTATTTGTGCTTACTTGTCCTTTTTATTATCTATGTCATGTTGGTTTTGATAGACTAATTTATTTACTATTTTAAGTTGTACAGTATGCTGGGGTTTTTTTGTATTTTGTTTATGTTTGTAAACCGCCCAGAGCAGCTTTCTGCTAGATGGTCATGGTATATAAATCAGATAAATAAATAAAATAAATAAATCAAATAAATAAATAAGAAGACTGAGTTCCGACTTTCGTTTTCAGTGAGGTGAAGAGCTTATACATTGATACTGCTCTTACTTGTCTCTGGAACCATAATTAGCTAATTTTATGCCCTGATAAAGAATATCAAATAATGCCCCTTGTATTTTCAGTTTTGGTTAAGCAATAAATATGTACAGTATATAAGAAGCAATAAATATGTACCTTATATAAGAATAATTATTTTTGCTTCAAAAGTTAAGTCAGGCTTGATTTTCTTGTTCCTTCATTGCTTGACCTTCCACATCTTAGTCTTCTTCTGATTTCTTGGCTGCAGTCTCCATTTGGATGGATGGTTGAACAGAGGTACACAACATCTCTATTTAAGTTTCTTCTTTGTCAATGTTAAAGTTGTGTAGCTGTTGTGTAGCCATGAAGTTTGCCTTCCTAACATTCAACTGCAGTCCTGCTTTGATGCTTTCTTTAACCATTGTTCTTCTTGAGCTCACTTTGCTGGTCTAAGGGGTGATGTTGGAGTTTCCTCAGATAGTTGTTCTGGGGGACTTTGACACTTATGTTGAGGCAGATTTGTCAGGAGTGACTCAGGAGTCCTCCCCTCCCCCAAGCCCTGTGAGGAAAGAATGAAAGAACTGGCCAAGTTTAGACTAGAAAAAAATAAGACTGAGGGGCAATATCATAGCTCTTTTTCAAATATTTGAAGGGCTGTCATTAGAGAGGAGAAGGACCTGTTCTGGATCATCCCAGAGTGCAGGTCACCTTGGATTAATTACAGTGGTACCTTGTATAAAGGAATTAATTCATTCCAAATGAAATTCTGTTAAGCAAATTTTCCTTTATACAAACTTCCCATAGGAATGCATTGAAAACAGAATAATCCCTAATCGCGACCATTTTTATGTTGTATGGATTCGCCCCATGGATGATTCCGTTAAGCAAATTTCCCCTACCTCCGGAATTTTTTATGTTGTACAGATTTCATGTTATACAAACTGTTTGTTATACAAGGGTCCACTGTACTATTAAACAATATTTCTAGAATGCTGGAACTTGTTAGCTTAGAAAAGAAAAGAAATCACCCGAGTATCCAACAGCCACATGGGATACTCAGTGTGCAGCGGTGAACGAAAGAGGTCAGCAAATAAACAAAAAGAGAAACAGTAACCCAAAACTATCTACTATAAAGCAGCAGGCACACTCACCCACCCGGCTGCTATGCACGGCTTAAATAAGGAGAAAAAAGCAGCTTGTGTATAAGAAAATATATTTACTAAAAAGTATAAGATAAGAAAAAAATAACAATAAATACCCAAGAACAAAAAATACTTAGCTTCAGGAGAAAAAGGAAGGCAGGGTGTATTCTGTTAAGACTTCCAAGGCTACAGCAGATAACATCATGCAACAATAGGAATTACACCTGCATCTTCAGAAGGTAAGGTAGAACTTTCTCTTATACTCAGAGAAAGGGGAACAGGTGTAGGTGATACTATAATGGCCTGAGACATAGTAGAAAGAAAGGAGCAGGCTATTAAAGGGGAAAGGTTCAAGTATGGTTGCGTGGCATTTGTAAAGCCCAAAACAAATAAACAAAAAAACACACCAGGGCATGGAACAATGGGTCCTTTTCCAAGGAGAAAGTCGGTGTAAAACTATTCAAAATAAATAAATAAGTTAGGAGAACCCAGCTTTTGGCTGAATATTAGGAAAGACCTGCTAACTTAGAGCAGTATGCCAATGGAACCAGTCACCTCAAGTAGTGGTGAGTGGTCCAACACCAGAGGCATTCAAAAGAAATTTGGGCAACTTGGCTATTCTATATGATTCATTATGAGCTATACAATTATGGCTGGAGCTCTTCAAAATCAACAATCTTAATACGTTCATCAGATGTAGATATATTATTACTATGTATTCCATATGACATTAATGTATGCATCAATTCTGAATTCATTTTCCAAATTGCACCATACACATACAAGAGTGAAATACTGACAGTTTTGCAGAAGTACAAAAAAATAATAATAATTGAGGATTGGGAGAAAGTTGTAAAGGCACACTTGGGCACCTCTTTATGGAACTGTGAATAATATGGAATAATACTAACTTGACTGTAAAGGAAGAGCACACCTCACTGTCCCATGTGTATTCTCTTCCTCTCCCACTAATAATAAATCAGAAATCAGTGCCGTTTTCTAAAATTTTATCACAAGCCGATAAAAAGGTAGATTCCCCATGTTAAGCCTCCTACACATGGTCGGAGAAAGGGCCAAAATGGAATAGATGTGTTTTCATGGAAACTGCTTCCTCATTCAACTTAAGCCAAGACCAACCTTAAAGCTATTATTTCTCTCTTTCTCTTTCCCTCTGTGTCAGCGCATGAGTGTGTGTGTGTGTGTGTGTGCGCACGCGTGCGTGTGCGTCTTGGCAAAACACAGGACTAGAACTGCCTATCTGAAATACCCCAATGGTTGGTCATGGGGGGAAATAGCATGGAATAAGTACATGGTGTTATCCATTGCTGAGCTGGGGGGAAAGCCAAGCCACCTGTCCTCATTGGATTGGGCGGATATTCAGCTGAACTGGGTCAGTTCTTTTTGTGTTCCACAGTGCCTCGTTATGTCATCTGACAGCATGGATCAGGGCAAAAGTCCAAGTGGAGCACCCAGCAGGGAGACAGAATAGAGAGCAATTTTCTGGGAAGTGCAGGGGTATGGGTTCAACCTTAAAAATGCAATCTGCTAAAGGATGAGAAATGTCTGCAGAACAGCTTCTCTCTTTGTTTCTGTGTTTCTGAGGGGCATGTGTGCGGTGATGACTCAACCATGGTGGTTCTCCATCAGGAAGGAATTAAAAGTTCATTTTCTGCAGAACATCAAGAATGACTTCAGGTGGGTCCTTGGGATGGAAGACCCTTTCTCTTCTCCTTTTCATTGGTATTGTATAAATAGAAAGCAGGGCAAAATGTTAACAGAACCTTAATTGTTAATTAGGGCTAAAGAGGAGATCAGAGGAGATTAAAGGCCTGGCTCCACCACACTCAGGTGAGCACAGGGGAGGGGGAAAAGGAGGAGAGTCAAGGGCTGCAAAAGAGCAGAAGGGAGGAGGTTGCCTGTAGAAGTCTTGTGCAGTCTCAACTCCGGAGTCAATGGGGAGGCCTCATGTACCAGAACACAGCAGTCCGCCTGCATATTATACATTAATTTCAGTATCACTGCCCCCCACACCAAAAAAAGGTGGGTTTCAGCTGTTCCCCATGAAGTTCTGCATAGGTCTTGGTAATCTCCCAGGTACTCCGTCTGCTTCCCCAATTTTCTAAAAAGCAGCATACGATGTTGAAGTAGGCAGCCCTCACAGAATGTTCTGGGTTGATGTATCTTGAAGCATTACAACAGTCAACCCTAAACACATCTATCTACATTGCCGGTCTAACAACTGCATGATATGATAACCCTTTTGTGTAGATCTGGTTTTACCATGCTGTTAATTAATGTTTCTTGCCTTCCCCCCATGAGTGCAGGCTGTTACGTGGAAGAGGTAATTTGGTTTCCTATTCTCATATTAACAGATTTCCCATTACTTTCCCCCAGATCAGGATTCTACCTGCTCCAGGGGGAAAGCAATGGAAGAAACTACTGAAGCTACAGATGATTCTGCTCTCTGGATTGGTGCTTGTAAATATATAGATAGGCCAAGACTTGGGCCTTTGTTTTAAGGTAGGGGTGGGCAAACACTTGGATTGGGGCCTTGAACTAGACTGCCTAGAATTCAATGCATACTTCACTGCCCCCTAATTTGTATGTGCCACCAAAATACAGCGAGTACAGTATTTTTGGGTGTATAAGACTATATTTTTGCCTAAAACTGTTGGATTAAACATTGAGGATCATATTACAACAGAAGTACACAGAGGATAGAACTGCATGATTGTGATACTGTAATAATTTTGGTTTGGAAAAGTGGGGAGGGGTCATCTCCTACATCGGGTGTGCACAGAAAAATACGGTAACTTCCTGGCGTGTAGGTGGTCATAACAGGATTCTGCTGAACTGCAGTATCCTTCAGGACTTGTGTACTGGAATTTGCAGCACCCAAGAGCACAGAATCTGCTTTGTGCTTTTAGTAGCCAGTTTTAAATTCAGGAAGGTTGGAGGCCTTGAAAGAGCAGCCCACAGACTGCATACTGTCCACTCCCTGTTTGGTAACCAAGCAAACAAGAGCCAACATATGCCAGAAAAAGGAAAAAGAAAAAGAGAACTACACACTGATAAAACAAACTAGAGTATTTTGTGTTTGAAATCCAAAATGCCTGGGCAAATAAAGCTGCAGCTCCATTAGTGCCTGGGAACGATAGAGAGTGGATTGCTTTAGAAGGGTCAGGCTTGATTAGAAATATCTAATTAGGGCTGACTGTTCACAGAGAAATGGGTTCCTCAACCAGTGACGCAAATAACAGAAATGGATTTTTTTCTATATCTGACATATTGCATCAGCAAGAATCTTAGAAAAAACCCACTTCCCCTTCCTTCTGAGAAGCAGGTGAAGTGATAAATCTGCCAATATCCGGAAGTGGCTCACACTTATTAAGCTACTTCACAGTGTTGGCAAATTGATAAAGGTGGGAGCTAAGCTGCCTAGAAGCCCTAAGCACACCCGATCTCGCCTGATTTGGGAAGCTAAGCAGGGTCGGCCCTGGTTAGTACTTGGATGGGAGACCACCAGGGAATACCAGGTGCTGTAAGCACCTGGAGTAGGAACTGGCAAACCACTCCAGTATCCCTGCCAAGAAAACTCCATGGATATGGGGTCACGAAGAGTCGGTCACGACTGTAACGACACAACACACAAGCAACCACACATTAAACTTTCCAGGTAAACAGTAGGCTCCAAATCTAGACCAGTTTGGGATGGCTTGTTCCGTGTTAGTGACAGTTTGGAATGCTCCAGCAGAAATGTGTGGTTGGATTTTTTTTTAACAATGAGCCCAACAATTCCACAAGGAGGCCACAGAGCAGGTTGAACTCCGCAGGTTGAACTCCCGTGTACTCAAGTAAGCTTTTGCCTGGCACAGAAATGACAGCTAGATGAATGCCACAAGAGAAGGCATTCCAGAGAAAAGTCTGATCATAAATATTGGCCCTCTCCCTGATCCTCTCAATAAATGAACCAGGAGAAGAGCCTCCTCTGAACATATTAAGAAATAGGTAGTTTGGCATAAGGCGAGATTCCTTTTCATGTACAGCAGGGGTGTCCAAACTTTGGCCCTCCAGATGTTTTGGACCACACTCCCAGAATTCCAAGCCTCTATTGCTAATGCCAGAGGACTATGGGAGTTGTGGTCCAAAACATCTGGAGCGCCAAAGTTTGGACACCCCTGATGTACAGCATTTGGATCCCCAGGCATTAAGAACTTGAAAGGTAAGCGCGAGCATCTTGAATTCAAGAAGTCCAACAGGGATCAGTTTTTACTGAGGAGGTAAACCTTTGTTAGGTTGGACCTACTGAGATGAACAACACCACTCATGTGTTAAAAAGCTAGTGACAGGAGGAAGAGTTACAGCCTTCTATTATCCATGGAATGCCAATTTTCTACAGGAAGATTTTTTTAAGAAAAGCATTTACTGTATCTGAGTGCCTAGAAATAAGCATAATGTGAGAGAGAATTTGCAGTTGAAAATGGTTCAGCTTGCATATAGGTTTTTCACCTCTCAGAAAATTGGGTTTTACAATTGTGGCAAGAACTTGGAGAACACTTTTGTTTGTTTTGTTTTGTTTTGTTTACAGTTGGGGCTTCCAGTTTCTATAATATAAACACAAGGACCTATTATAAAACCAAAGATTGAGGCTTCCAACTACCCCTCGGAGAAAGACTGATTTGCCTAACATATACCATATCTTACACCTTCACTACTATACAAGCTATTGTATAATTTCATCTTCATGATAAACTGTGACAGCCATTTAGCACACTATAGTATGCAATAATATATTTATTGATTTATGTTCACAGCTGGATCAACACCTAAAAGATGTTGCTCCTGAAGAGAATACCAGGTCTGTATCTATGATTTATTACCCCTTTAAAAGATTTGACTACTCATTCAATATTTGGAGACCAAGCCTTTGAATCCTGAGCCCCATTAAGGGCAGCAGAGTGGAAAATACAGAAACGAGCCATTGGAAACAATCTACTGGGAATGTTTACTGCAAAAGTCCCACTTGAATTGATGGGAACTATGGAGATCAGTTGGTTCATCTTATTTAGGATGATCCAGAAAACTGTATCCATGGCTTATGCACCTTGTTAATTTGTATATGTGTCCTGCCTGGGATCCAAATTATCTTGTTCTGTCTCAACCCACACTGGAACCATGTGACCATACTGGTTCCCTTGCCCTCCTCTCTTTGCCCTGTTAGCTCATGCATGCCCTAATTCCCTCCCCCCCACCACCACCATTAAACTGTACCAAGCTTCAAGCTGCTCATCTGATGGGAGGTGACACCCACTCTCTTGGCCCCCTCTAATCCAGAGGATTTTTGGGTCACTCCGGGGGAGTCCAATTAAGGGAAACTGGAAACTTTAATCTCCCAGGCACGGAAAAAGGGCCAGAGTTCTGGGAGGCTGAGGTGGAAAGAGCCACACAGCAAAGAAGGCAGCGCCGGGGGCTCACCACAGGGACCAAACCCACCACAGGTACTTTGGGTAGCTCAGTGGGTGCCAGGCCTGCAAGATAGGACCAAAGATGTGTCCACATTTCTCTGAGGTAGATGGGTGGATGGGGTTTTCTGGGAGGCTCACAGATGCACGCTTCATGAGCAGCGCACAAGGGAAATTTTTAGCCATTTGGAAAAACTGTGTTCACTGAGATCAAAGATGTTTACTCATTTCCTAACATGCAACTCAACCCACCCATCCTTGAGATATCTCGGAGCGATGGTGTTTTGTTTGCCTGTACAGTGGATAAAGGAGTGTGCTTAGGGTTGTCAAGTCATGTCTTGGAGAAAGGCAGTGGGGCAGATTTACGGGAAATTCAGAGCTCCTCTTTTAGAAAGACTTAAGATTAATTTGAAAACTGCTATGCACTTTGCAGACTTTATCCTTCACAAAATGTGGTGATTTTATGCTTCACACTTGTCAGCAATCTTTTTCCGATGAGTGATTAATCAGAAACACAGTCCCCCGCACCACCAAAGCTTAATTGTATGTGATGTGAAACACATGGTGAAGGTGCAGAATATACACCCTATCCAAATGATATCCCCTGTATGTAGCTGTGCTCATTTCCAAGGTTAATAATTGACGCACATACTGGTCTCAACCAGCACAAGGTATGAGTGTGCTATTTTTGGGACACTTCTTTTATGTGTGCAGCCAGGGAATTTTTTTACTCTTTGTAAGTCCCTGAATAATATAGACCACTAATGTAAAGACTGTCAGAGGTGGTGTGTGTAATTTTTGTCTACTATTTTCTTCCTTTGTCTATTCTTCCTGACTGTGGTTCTCTGCAGATCAGAGACCATCTCCCCATTTTAGCCCTTATATTAATTATGTTGCCATAATATGCCTTGCTATTTTGCGTATTATTTCCCTCCAAAAAGATTTTAGCTGCTTGTGCCATTATTACAAGCTGCGGCCTGTCAAGTTCTTGCCTTGGATCTAATATTGGGGCTTAAATACCTCAAACAGCCTTCAAATAGGTTCTCAGTCGTTCATATTTGGGCACGGCATTTGGGTCTATATAGTTCAGGTGCAAATATTTCTCAGTATTGTTAATATTGTTCAGATAGAAGTAGCAAAGAAACAAGGCTGTATATGAGAACGCCCCTCAAAAAGGGAAGAGACATGTCTGTGTGATGTGCATAACGGGTTACTCTTGTGTTTTCTTTCTCTCTGACATGCCGAATGAGTCCTATTAGAAGGGTAAACCATAAACACCAGCTGAGGAATCAATAGAACCAGCTCTCTGTGCCAGCTTCGCAGAGCCATGAGTCAAGCTAAGTATCAACAAGGAGGGGACGCCCATTCTTTATTTCAGGGGTGACGTCCCTTCTGGGATGGACGGCAGTTGGAATACTCAGAGGTTTTTAGATTTGGAGTGGAATCGGAATTAAGCAGACCTTGTGGTTGATAAATGTTGGGAAATGGATTTTTCTGAATCTCCTTTCGTGTCTCGGGCTTAGGGTCCTGGCTTGTAGGGCGAGGTGCTCAGAGCCTCTTTGACTGGGCCTTGGCCCCAGACCTCCTGGGCTCTCGTCAGGAATTCCGCTAGTTCTGAACTATTTACAGTTAGAAAAAGTTCACTACTAGCAGAACTCGGCCGCGTGCCCTGCACTCTTCAGGGGGTCAAGGTGCCAGAGGAAGGCTTGAAAAAGACTTCAGGGCCAGGCGTCCCACTGGAGGGCAAAGGGGCGCCCATCTCCCAGGCCAAGTCACATGAGCAACTTGTCCAGGTATGGGCCCCTTGTATCTTGAATCCAAGGCCCTTCCTGGACGGGTTGCTGTTCCTTCGCACAGCACAGCCCCTGTCGTGCAGAACGGATGAGAGACAGGGGCTCCGTCGGCTTCTTAAACTGCGAACCTCAATAACCGAGCACCACAGTGGATTCAAAAGTTGCATCTCCATTGTATTTATTCCTGTAACCAAGGACCAGCATGGGAGAGCTATCCCATTAAGAAGATAGGAATTACAGAGAGGGGGGTGGTCAGGGGGATTATTATATATGTACAAATTTACAAAAACCACTGCCCTGCAATGCCTGTTTGCTACCTGGGGATGCTATGAAACAGGGATGAGGTTAGTAGCATATATATATCTGCTGTGTTCATCTGGTGCAAAGGGGAGCTGCTTAGTCTCAAATGTATTAGGAAAGGCAAAGGCCATTCATCCCACCCGTCCTTTGAAACAGCATCCTCTGATCTGCATATTGGTGCATGATTGGACCCTCTGCATCTTAGATTCCATCTTACCCTGTTGCTCATTCAGCTCTGTTGAACTGTCTCCTCATTTTACAGCTAATTTCTTTCTTTCTTTCTTTCTTTCTTTCTTTCTTTCTTTCTTTCTTTCTTTCTTTCTTTCTTTCTATTGGCAGGTGGGAATGACAGGAAAGGAGCAGAGGGGAAAATGTGGGGTAACCATACCCAGAAACATTTCCCCTCATGAGTTTTCCCGAAAGATTATGTTATGCTATTAGGTGCTTGCAGAATTATTTTCCTCTACTCTTTGGTCAGAGTATACAACAAATCAGGCGGACCCAGTTCCAATCTTGCCTCAGCCATGAACTCACCCAGTACCCTCCAGAGCGACCGTATTTCTCTGTCTCAGCATTGCTTTGCAATTATAGATAATATCGGCCTGCCTCACAGGACTCGTGGAAGATTTTCTGAGGCGATGCAAGTAAAATGTGTTAAACAAGTTCACAAACGCTGTAAGTGTTAAGTGTTGCAGGCTCTTGTTGCTTGTATGGCTTTTCCAAAATAACTGCAAGTACTAAGAAAGAGATCCCCAAGGCCTTGTTATGCCCAGTGAAAGAGACCTTCAGGAGTGCAATGATCCGGAGAGGTATTTTGGACACATGCGCACACCTCTTTAATGGAAGGCTGGAGGGACAGCTTTCAAAGGGTGAGCAGCCTGTTGCCTTCCTAGGATCCTGAGCCTTGGGCTGAAGTGTGTGCTTGTCGGAGCAACCCAGGAGTGCAGGGTGGGTCTTCTGCAGCTACCTACCTTTGCTCCAGATGAAACGTGGCATTAATGATTCATGCCTTGCAACAACCATTGTAGGCAAGTAATAACTGAGAGACACCTTGAATATAAAGCTCAGCTGAGTATGCATGGCGGGTGAAGCTCCTCTTGCCTTATACATCTGAAAGGCATGAGAGCAGCATTCTGAAGGTATTGCTATGGTGTGTTCTTACCGCCCCCTGCTGGAAAAGAAGGAAATATGGAAGGAAAGAAACAGGTTGCAGCGTTAAAGACAGGACTCCTTCCTTCCGCCATCTAAAACGGAGGAAGTAGCACTCCTGATGTGCTAGTTCTGATGTTGGCCAGGAGGGACACTTTGCGGGTGGAGGCAAAAGTAGATGAATAGATTCCCTGCCGTCACAATCCGTTTGTCAGGCTAGCAATTCATAGCACGCCTCATTGTCAATGCACAGACGCCGGAGCACAGACGACATTCATGTACCTGTATAACCCAGCTGCTTTTCCTTTTTACAGAAATGTCTGCTCTAGCAGATACAAGGAAGGCTGTATCAGCCAAATACCACTTCCATGAGATGAAAGACTTGGCTGTACCGGAATAGCTGCTACATGACTCCCCCTGATCGCGCCAACTATGGTTTGTCCAGCACGTGGGTCATCATTGCATTCACTTTAATGGGACAGAGATAAACAGTCCACGAGCACAACTGCCTCTAGTGCACCGTTAAGTGTAGAGATTTGTGGACCAATGGCTGGTCTGTTGAGATATGTGGTGTGAATGGTATGCACAGTAACCAAATGCCTGTTGAGGGGTGGGGTTGGGGGGGGGGAAGAGGAACTGGAACAGGCTACTTGCAGGAGTTATACACACCAGGAATATCCTGATGTGCAGGGCAAGAAGCAGTGCTGTACACAGAAGTAGAACACCCTGGAGGTAGAGTGGGCATTGCTCATGGTTATGCTGGGGACACTTGGCTGGAGGACACCGAGGAGACCTGGGTGGCTTGTGAGGAACCTGAAACATCATCTTCGTCCCCAAAGGGGCTTTTCCCACAGAAGACCAACTTCAGCATGCAGGAGCGGAACTGAGAGAGAGAGACAGAGAGAGAGAGAGAGAGAGAGAGAGAGAAGAGAGAGCGAAAGTTAATTAGCAAGGTGAACGCCCAAGATACGTTAAGGAGGAAGAGGAGTTTTCAGAGTCAGAGATACAAAAAATAGTGCAATGAAGAATACCAGGGTTCTGACTCTAGTAATCAGATTTTAGAGGTCAGTATATTTGCTTGTCTGCCCTGGTACCCTTTCACACTGCACCAAAGACATGGTGCCTTACCCAGTCCTCATTGTAGTTCTACATTAAGGCGGTTACTTCATGTCTGTTTTGTCTCTGTAAGTGTTGCGCTTCGGACCGGTACAAAAAAATGTTAGTTCACGTCCGTCGCTCAACTACTGAAATTTGTCTTGACCACGCCTCTGGAGCGGGATCAGAGCATGACAATACTGTACCTGGCGCTGGGTTGGGGTATTCTTTTGTCACGGTTTGTTCCCGGTTCCTGTTCTGAGACAAGGGACCGTGTGGTAACAACTGTCACGCAACAACCAGTGACTACCTAGTGGTCAGCGGCTGAAGCATCATTCGACATTAGTTTCCCTACGGGAAACACCATGCAGCGCAAATGTTTATTAAAGAAAGCACTGAAAATTCGGTAGCATTCACATGTAAATCCCAGAAGACCAGTAAATCAAAATATTGAAAAAGTTTTATTTACGATATTTTAAAAAAGGGTTAAGAAAGCAAGACAAATTCAGAATTTGTCACGTAACAAGATCGTGAAGTAACAGTTGTTACGAGAGAAGTTATCACGACCGTGAGAAAACGGAAACAGGGACTGAACAGGTACAAAACCACATGATCGCGTCCAACGCTGTCACGGTACAAAACTTGTTGCAGAAGAAGGAGGGACGTGAAGTAACTGCCTAAGTGAAAGTACAATTCAGAATGCCCCTAACATCCTGCTGTGGGGGGGGGGGCAGAGGTGGGTGAACAAAGGGCCTTTCAGAGGCACATGTTGATGATGACTACTTACCATCTCATTGTCAACCATTCCTAACTTTTCTACATTGCTTCTAAATTCATTGTGAATGTCTTTTAGCTAGCTCCAGAGCTGGAGCTTATTGCCACCAGGGCCACAACTGGAGGTGCGGGGGAGGGGAGGGCACGGCATGTGCCCCAGGTGCCACACTGGGTGGAGGGGCAAAATGACTAAACAGTATTTGTACTGTTCTGTACCCCTCCTGCTGGGGGATGGGAGCAGAATCCATGTTTGCAACAGGTGACACAGACCTTAAGTTATGGCCCTGCTTGCTACATATGGCCAGTAAGGGGTTCCAGAGCCATGTTATATATATGAATACTGACAATATAGCCTAAGGAGCAGGATGCTAGAGGCAGCAATAATGTAAGGGAGAAATGTTCACACATGTAGTTCACACATGTAGCAAGGATAAGGCTCTCTTATAGTTGGTGCCAAATCCTTAACCCCGGGGAGTTGAGAGTGTTTGGGACAAATCAGAACACGTAGAACAGCACATCAGGCTGCCACAAGATGAGTGAGAGCCAGTGGGCCAGAGAGATGGGGTAGAATGACTCCCTCACCCTTCCTTCCTCCCCAGCCCAGCTTGGCCTCAGCTGCTTCCTATCTGTACTGACCTGCTTGTTCATGAACACATAGATGACGGGGTTGTAAACCGTGGAGGCCTTGGAGAAGACAGAGGGGATGGTAGCCAGGCGAACATCAAAGGGCTCCCCACGGTGTGTCACTATCCAGAGTGCAAAAGAGGCATATGGCATCCAGCACACCAGGAAACCCATCACCATCACCACCACCATCTTGGTGACTTCTCTCTCAGCCTTCTGCGTTGTGGCTGACTGCTCCTGCTGCTTAGCAACCTGATTGGGGGCAGGAAGATGAGAAACCATGGGTGAAAGGCACTGAAGCCCAGCTGGCAGAAAGCACACAACACAAGAGCCACCATATTGATGTAACCGGCTTGCACCTTGGTAGTGACAGGAAACTGGGAACAAGAGCATAGAGACTGGTGTATTAGGTCAGCCAACCAAGCACAGATAAACTGCATGCATACATGCAAATAGGGCTTCTGCTGTGACATAATCTTCTGCAATAAAAGACTGGCTGTTTGCAGCCATAACCTTTGTCCCTTATGATGGAACCTATTATGTGTGGAGGTAACATCCTAGCTAAGAGTAATAGAAAACATGATTCCTCTGATTAAAACTAGGTTGTTCCTACCTAGAGTAGTACCAAAGGATGGCATTCAACATTTTTTTAAACCACTGAGACCGCATAACCACCACTGATCATGCTCTTACGACTTCCATGTCGTTCAGTATGAAAATTTTCTTCCCTGTAGTTCGACATTTTGACATATTCAATACAATTTGTTTTATAAGCCTCAGTGAAATCAAGGAGAATGCCTCTGCGGTGATTATCCCAACAATAAACCCTAGCTCCCTCCCCCTACCCTTCACTTGTAATTCCTTCCATTTCTTTTCTCCGTTGCAGTTTCTGCAATGACAGAAAGAATCCAATGGAGGAGGGGTGGCCCTGGGAGCAGGTCAGCAGCCACTGCCACGGATTTGCATGTGCTGCTGCGCATTTAGACAGGTGCTCTGTGTGTATGTGTAAGTATGCACACGTAGTCATGGCACACAGATATACCTGCCACTGGTGAATGTAACTGCTGGTATCATGGTGGCAAAGTACTGCTGATTGGCCTTCTCTTATATAAAACAGAATAACACAAGGCTTCCCCTCTCTCGTTCTTGCGTGAGACTAGACAGATGTACCCTTATTCCTTGCTGATCTCTCCTGGCTAAAGTAGATGTGGCATATATGAATGTTATAGGTCTCTAGTGTGTTTGGGCGAATGTTAAGCATTCAGAGGAGGGCTGTTTCAGGAGGGGGAATTGAGCCACGTCTTATATTCCTCATGTAAAACTTCCTTCTGTCCTGCTGAAGCTGCTACTAATTCCACCAGAGCAATGTCTGTTAGTCCCGAAGGGAGATAACCCTCCCAGAGATGTGGAACAGCAGCATTCAAACTGCCTGCTTGCCAGGGGCATATCAGGGTGGTGGTAGCAGAAGGGTTCATCTGCCCCAGGCGCAGCAATCTGAGGGCGCCTGCAGGGGAAGCCGGAGGAGGAAGCCATGCAACCTCCCACCGCCCAGCAGTTCTCCTTTCCCCTAAGGAATGGTGACGTCACCCCCTCCACCGCTGCGCACCAGGCGAGTGCCAAAGCAGGCAGGCATGCCGGGGTGTGGTGGCCGTGAAGCCCTCCTCCTCTTCTTCACCTTGGTGGGAGACGTGTAAGGCACACATGTACTACTGCGCAGGCACGTACACACATGCACATGCACCCACCCCGCACCCGCAGGGTTCAGCCCTCTGTTGCTGGCTGGGTGCGATGTTGGGGGGGGGGCAGGAAGGCCAAAAATAAATAAATAAATAAATAAATAAACAAACAAATAAATAAATAAATCATTAAATACATTTTGTCCCCAGGCGCTCCAAATCCTGGCTACGCTTCTGCAGCCCACCCCCATATTCTGTAGCCTCAGTTCTCATTAGAATGAGGCCAGCAAGTCTCACAGATACCGGTCACGTTCATGCGTCGGCACCACTCCTACTTGGGTTCTTCTCCAGAAGGATTCTGCACAGAGCAGAGGCTGGTGGTCAAGAGTGTTGCTTCGGGAAACACTGACCAGAGTTCAGACCTTTCAGAAATGCCAACAGCCTGTCCCCGGGAAGGAGGATCAAGGAAAAGCATTTCATTTGGAAGGGTCCCATGTTAAATGCTGAATTCAAAAAGGTTATGTGATAGCCTGGCCAGGAAAAGCCAACACTCTTTCTGTAGTACAAAGCAACACTGGACGATCCTAACATCTCCTCCCCAGGGGCACCTCTTCAATTTTCACTGTGACACACCTTCCCGTTTGCATTCTGATGGCTCTCCTTTTTTAAAAAATTCTTTTGCAGAGTGGTGGCTCATAACCGGAGGATGGGAACGGAGGGGAGAAAGGACAGGTAGTACTTACAGCCCGCAGAGTGAGGAGCAGACGGCCGTATGAAAAGACAATAATAAACAGTGGCACTCCAAAGCAGAAGCAGAAGAGGAAGAGCACGTAGGACTCATTGTTCCATTTGTTGTTTGTGGTGTACCAGTCAGGGCCACATGAGCACTGCAGCCCCTCCGGAATATATCTAAAGAGGTTAGAATAAGTATTGTAACATGGGTCTTGTTTCCACTGCAAACAGCTAAAAGTAGAGGGAAACACTCCTTTTCTTCTACACACAATAAGCATAGCAAGGAAGGGGAAGGACTGCCTCACGCAGAAGTCAGGGAAACACAAGGGACTCCACACGGCCATTTCCACATAAGTGATCGATTACAGCCTTATGCCTCTGTTGAATCCCAGATGAACCCACTCCCATGGCCTCGCCCCAGCAGCCTTGACACAGCCTTCCTTCTGAGCACGTACCTGCTCCAGCCAAACATGGGTGGTAATGCAGCCCCCAAGCCAAAGACCCAGGTGATAGCACAGCCAGCGATGGCATGGGTGCCCCTGAAACTGAAGTTTCCCAGGGGTTTGCAGATGACCAGGAATCGTTCAAAAGCCACCACTGCCAAGGACCATAAACTCACCATACCTGGATGGGAGCAGAGCAAGAAAACAGAAAGGTCTACCAGTGTTCAGTCTTAAAGATCAAGCCTATGCAGCGGGGCAGCCATAGAATATAATCCCATGTGTGTCATCATATTTTCTCCCAGCCACACTCTGTACTTTCCTCATTTGTTCACAAAGTGCATGTTTTTTAATCAAGCAGTCTCATGACGACGCTCTTTAATGATACCCTGGAATCCTCAGATATCCCCATATTCCCATGCCCCATAATCTCAAATCAAAACCCATCCATTCCCCCAGTTCTCTTTATCTTTCTTCCAGCTGCCTATAGACCCATTCCGCCTGTCCAGTCCTGCCCGTGCGACTGAATTTTGCTTACCCCCCAGAGTGGCAGAAAAGCCCTCTATTTGACAGCCCGTGGGGCCCAGGGCGAAGTACATCACGGCGAAGCTGTAGAAGGAGGTGGTCGATCCAATGCAGACCACCAGCAAATTTGACAGCGCCAGGTTGACCAAGATGTAGTTGAGAGGGGAGCGGAGCTTCTTATACTTGAAGGTGCAGAAGACTGTGAGGATGTTGATCGGCATCCCGGTAACGATCAACAGGAACATGAAGGCAGCCATGCCCATGAAGAGGCCTGGGTTACCCAGATGAGTCTGAGGTACCAGAAAGGGACTGACAGCGGAAATGTTGGGAATGTCCAAGTGCATTGGGAGGAAAAAATCGTCAGGGAGGTCATCCTGAGATAAAGGCCGGGCTTTGTGCATGGCTGGAAGAAAAAGGGAGCGACGAGGTCGAAAGAGCAGTGGATTTTCTGTAAAACTGGCTGGGTGAAGAGTACAGGAAAAAGGAGGAGACGGACAGAGAGGGTCCACCGGGATGGGGTGAAGAGAGACAGACCAGAGGGGATGCAGAAAGCTAGAACTGGAGGCAGCAGGCAGAAAGCATCAGAGCACCAGGGCTTCCCTTCACATCCCTTCGTCCCCAAGGTGGTGCGGAGTTACGAGCACTTGCACAGGCTGGGGTATCATGGCGAGTGATTAATAAATCACTGAGTGGTCGTATGGGTCCCTTATATACCTTAGGGGTGGGGTGGGGGGGGTCTTCTGTAGTCATCTACAACGGAGCCATCCCCCCCTCCCCCCTCGCAACATTCCTGTCTTCTTAATCGCTCTTAAGGCTGGAAAGCCTCCGCTAAGCAGAGCTTATCCTCAAGAACTGGAGAGCAGTTGCAGCCAAAGGGGCTAGGAAAGACGGGTTTAGCTGCTCGCCAAGCTGCTTTGCCGGGACCTAATCAGACAGTGGAGCCTGATTAACGACTCAAGTGGGGAGGAGGGCAGGTCAGATAACAGGAGAGGATAAGAGACCAAGCTGAGGGACACATGTATAAGTGGCCTTATTTCCTCAAGGTATACCTTCCGGTATGTCACCGTTGGCATGTCACAAGCCGTGCTTGTTGCTCTTGCTTTCAAGCGCGTTTCCATTTAATTGAAACAGTTTGGTCCTGATGCCCAATCCCTTTTCTATGCCGGCATAATGCTCCCTCTCAGAGTGGCCCACCTGTGGACTTCTCCATGCTCTTAGACTGGTGTTCATTAGACTTGCTATGTCAACACCCATGTCTCTGTATCCAAGTGTTTTGCAAATGATGATGATTACCAAAGTGCTATCTATGTGCGTGACTTTTCTGTTCACCCCTCTAAATACCTTAGTGGGACTATGTATTAGCCCCTGTTCAGTATAAAAACTTAATAACTATAAATGCCTGATGGACAGATAGGTGTGAAAAGCAAAACCTTACCATGGGGCTAAATATAATTTAACCCACATTCTATTCCATAGACCACTTCTAGTATGTATGATCAAATGGTTATAGTGGTCTTTCTTCTTGCTTGATGTGTCCTGTTTTATGTCTCCTACTTGTTTGCCCATTCCAGAAAAGCATTACAAATAAATAAATGAGGGTGCTGATGCTACTTATCCAGTCCACTATAGGTGGCTGGATTATAGACCAAGACCAACCAACCGAAGACAAAGCATTGTCTTATGGCACCAGTCTAATTAAAAGAGTTAGAGTATGACAATGTTTTTCTTTTTTTCATTGGGCAACTTGTTTTATTGCCAAGGTGGATAGGACATGAATTCCATGAACACAATTAAGATCTGAGTATTTTTTTTTAAAATGTAAGTATTGGTGGACTCTTGAGTAGGATCATAATTGCAAAGGTTGAGGAAGGCCTTTCTGTCTTTTGTCATTATCACAGCAGACTGGAAAAACTTTAAATTCCAGCTTCATTTCTAATGAAAGCCTTATGGACGCTATCTTAAAATGCCTAAAAATGTGGGATATTGGGATGGAAAGGCAGATCTTACTATGCTAGACATGGTGTTCTGAAAACATCATGTCTACCTTGGACTTTAATGTACATCCATAGAATTTGTTTCAATTAGAAATGGACACCTTTTAGCAAACAGACTTCTTTTTCTATCCGTTCAGTTCCATCCAACTCACCGTCACTTTGTTGATCAATGTTCTCCATGCCTTTCTATCTCTTAATGCTTATTTCAGTTCCATCATAATCATTGTAGTCTGCTTTCTGATGGTGTCAAGCCAGCAAATTCTTGGGGGGGGATATGTCTTCTTTTACCACTGACCAATCCCAGCATAATTATCTTTTCTGAGTGAGTTGGCTGGCATAACATGGCCAAAGTTTGGGCATTTTTGTTTGGTGATCTTGGTTTTGGGCGATATTTTTTATTTCACTCTGTCTAGGATTTCCTTGTTGGTAATCCTCAGTCTCCAGGACAGTGATAGTAGTCATCTCCAGCACCACAACTTGAATATATCTTTTTTCCTGTCTTCCTCAAAGTCCCAAGTTTCACAACCATACAAAGCTATTGGAAATAGGATAAATATTTTGGCCATTGGCCGTAAATAAATAAATGAAAAGGATAAAATTAATTAGTTTGCATTTGAGTGGGTGGCTGATGTCCTTATTCTTCTAGATAGTATTCATATGGATCATTGCTGATTTCCCAAATACTATATGTCTTCTCAACTGCAGGCTGCAGTCATCATTTGATTAATTTTAGAGCCAAGAAAGTTCAACTCCTTTATTGCTTCAGTTACCATATTGCTCATCTTAACATCCACTTGCACATTTTCTGCTGTTGTCATTATTTTTGTTTTCTTGGTATTGAGGTACAATAATGTTTTTCACTTTCACTTTTGTCTCTATTAGGATTAGCCATTCTACATCTTTCTTATTTTCTACCAGCAGTGTTGTATCATTTGGATAACGAAAGCAGTTGATGTTCCTACTGCCAATTTTTACCTTAATGGCAGATACTTCCAGATGACGCCCAGGGTAGCCATGTTGCTAGATTTAATTTAGTTATATAGATGTAGTTAATTAGTTAATTAATTAATTAATAACCATTTCTGTGTGATGGGTTATAGCCCTGTCAAGTGCCTCTTTCAATTTTGAACTATTCTGTGTCTCCAGAAGCTGTCCTTACTGTTGGATCTTGATCAGAGTACAAAGACTGCGTCCATTGGATGAGGTGTGGTAGCAAACATTAATCGTCGCTAAATGCTAATTGAGTGGAATGAAATTCTTATACTTATTTGTGTAAAGCGGATGAATATAAAACAAACATAACTTTTAAAAAACTCAGCACTGCATTGCAATGTTTCAAATATTAATCTAATTTTGCCTATAATTATAGTTGTGCATAGAAATCAGAAATTTGTGAAATAGCCATAAGAAATGAATAGTCAGAAAATTATGAGATGTGTTGGATAGAGTGGAACTAAACATATGCATGTAAAAGAAAAGAGATTTTGTGGAACAGAAATTTGATGGAATGGAATGGACTCATGAAATTATGTGGCATAATATATTTGTTATTTTTAAAAGGTCCATAGGAACTTTTGTTTCTGTCATTTTGGAAAATAAACTCTTAATATTTGAGATTAAGTAAACACATAAAAACAAGTATCAACAATTATGGATGTGTTGTGCATTAGGAAAATGCCATGCTATGTTTATGCATGTGTTTTGTTTTTATTTTATTTGTAAAATGCATACATATTTTTGAAAAGCCAACAAGCAAGCAGTGAAATTGGGACGAGTATGAGTCTAACTAGTTTCAAACAAAACTGTTGCAATTTTTATCTCCAGAACTGATATCTTATTATGTTTTTCTTTCTTTTCCTATGTTCTCTGAGGTATATCTTAATTACAGCCTGTAATGTGCGCTTCTTAACACACTTGTCATATTCAGATGTCCCACTAAGACAGGATTCTGGACCACAGTGTAAACAAGAAGTATGAATGCTGGTGAATGCACACCAATTGTTGCTGCTACATTCATCCTTTCACACAAACCTAAGAGGAACAGTTTGTATTATTATTTCCAGTGCTGGATTTATTCAGAGCTACAGAACATGCCAGTACTGGAAACTAGTGCTTTACTGATTTTGTGGATGTATTTAATGTTCAGATCTCAGGCTTGAACATCAGAGGCATAGCTAGAGTTTGGAGCGCCCAGGGACAAAATTCCCCCCCCCCCCCCCCCCCAAAATGTCTCAGCCCCCCAGCATGGCCCCTGCGCTCTTGCTCGTTCGCTCTGCAGGGGCCGAGGGCATGTGCCGGGCTCCTGGTGGGATGGGTGCGGGCTTTGCTCTGCCCGCAGCGCTGGGCAGGTGGGCGGTGGGATGTAGGAGGAGCGCCCCAACTGCCACGCGCATGGAGGCCCCAGACACCAAGGTCCAGCCCACCGAGGCCACCTGCAGGCAGCGATCACCACGCCTCTCTCTGATGGAATCAAGCTGCCAGCCCCCTGAGAAGCCCCGGACCCACACCTGCTTGCCTGCCACCCCACCCCCCGTAACCCCCAGCTGAGGGGCACACTCCCACCGGATAGTGCTTCTGCTCCTTTCCCCCAACTAAGTATCGCTAAGCCTTAGCCAGGGGAAAGGAAGACTGCTAGTGGGAGGAGCACGGCTTCCTCCTCCTCCTCCAGGCGCCCCCAGATTGCTGCACCAGGGGCAGATGTACCCTTCTGCGCCCTCCCAGATACGCCCCTGTTGAACCTAACACTAGGTGGTACGGAGCGGTTTTTAAAAAATGGATCTAGTATACCCATTCTTTAAAAGGTTAATTCCCCACTCCAAATATTACTGAACAGCTAACCCACCTCTGTCAAATCAGCTCTTTTTGGAGTTTCTGAGCCCCACTGCAAAGAAATAATTGCTATGTTGTTAAAAAAGGAATGTATGTCTTCAAGGACAGAAAACCATACAAAGGAAGGAAGACAGACAGACAGACAGACAGACAGACAGACAGACAGACAGACAGACAGACAGACAGACAG
>JAHTLZ010003468.1:1688700-1765883 GCA_023846285.1 Phrynocephalus versicolor | reverse complement strand
GAGAGAGAGAGAGAGAGAGAGAGAGAGAGAGAGAGAGAGAGAGAGAGAGACTTGGCTCACTTGTGATCATGGGATCTGCTCCAGTGCTTGCATATCAAGACATTGCTTGTTGGTCAAAACAAATTTTAGAAATGTTTCCTTGTCTTGCAAAACACTCTTAAACCAAGGTATTACTGTAGTTAACTTTCTTCCATGAGAGTCATTTTGTCTCCTTGAGCTGCTGTGCTGTGCTCTGCTGTGTTCCTTAGTGTGGAAGTTGAGATCTACTATGGGGCAGAATGGAGCTTTTACAATGGGGGTACTTCTGCTATGGAACGGACCCTGCAGGGAAACCTACCAATCTCCTTTACTGCCTCCTGTCCAACCTTACACAAACAAATCTCAAAGCACTCACATGATCTTAAACAGTGGCTGTTCAACTTATTTAGTTCATGGGCTTGTCAACAAAGGCTGTTTTAGAGCAGCCTAAAAATGGCTTTATTTTGCTTGGGGTTGGGCAGAGGTCTGACAGATCATTTCATGTGAGCCTCATATCCAATTAGCATCATGGACCTCCAGCATCCCTGTTTGGCCTGGCCCTTTCTGCTGATAGTTTCCCATCTTGTGAAGTGGAGGAGAGACACTTCATAGTATTTGCAAATTTAGCATGGATCATTCTGAGTACTTGGCTATGGTGCTTAAGGCTGGAGGTGCAGTTCCCCATTGTACCTTCTGGGAGATGAGCCTTGCACAAGTCGCATAGTCCCAGAACACCTTAAAAAGAAGTACTCCATACGTAGAACTCTCTGGGTAGTCACCATCACTTAGAATCAAGTTGATGGCACATGGTTGCTGCTGCTGCTGCAGTCATAACCCGTGAGTTTATCTGGAATTTGACTTGAGTCATAGCAACTGGACTTCTTTCCTTGAGAAATTGAACGTTTTGCTACTCATCCAGCTAATGAAGCTGATCAAGAAAAGAAGTCCAGTTGTCATGACTCAACTTCCAGATAGTCATAACCTAAGGACCAATGCTATAACGTTAATTGAAAGAAGAAAAAGATGTAGATGTACTGAAAAACATAAAAACCCACTCCGTATGTGTATGCACAGTTGAACAAATTGGGTTTTCCTAATGGAATTGTTGTAGCTGTCCAATTTGCAGGAGTCAGCACAGCAGAGGCAAAGAGGATGGTTTGCACTGAGCTCCAACAGCAGAAGATGCCTTAAGGTGATAATAAGGTGCTACTTGGCAATTACCAGCTGCCTTTTTTATTTAATTCTCCTAAATAAAACAACAGTGACAGTGTGATCCATTGTGGAGTGGAAGTCTTATTTATTAAAGAAACTGTATGGAAACTATGGCCACTCAGTTGATGGGAAATGCCACCCCCAAGAGTGTCGCTTTACTTTCGCTCAGACAATCACACTGAGATAAAAACAATGTCAAACTGATAGGAACAAATGTAAACAGCTCTCTGCCTGAACAAAAACAAACAATGCCCCACTCAAAACTCACTGCTTACCCGAAGTGAGTTTTATG
Source organism: Phrynocephalus versicolor (assembly GCA_023846285.1). NCBI lineage: Eukaryota > Metazoa > Chordata > Lepidosauria > Squamata > Agamidae > Phrynocephalus > Phrynocephalus versicolor. The sequence goes on along the minus strand of JAHTLZ010003468.1, from coordinate 1,764,361 downwards.
TCATGTAGTTACTGGATTTTAATTTACATTCATCTGTGTCCAATCTGACATAAATTTCATGATAAATGTCCAATGTAGCAACCACCTAAGTCTGTGGGCTACTGTGGGTGAAATCTAACATCTCTGTATCACAAGATGATACAATTGGCAATGATCTTTGAGAATTTGTGGACCATTGGCAATAATTGAGAATTCCTGAAGAACAGGGGTAGTCCCCATCTTCAAAAAAGAGAAAAAAGAGGAATCAAATAATCACTTCCCCATCAGCTTGACATCTATTCCTGGAAATATTCTAGAGCAGATTATTAAGCAGACAGTCTGTAATTATTTAACAAGCAATGCTGTCATTACTAGAATTCAACATGGGTTTCTCAAAAACAAGTCATGCCAGACTAATTTGATCTCTTTCTTTGATAGAGTTACAGGCCTGGTGGATGAGAGGGATGTTGCTTATCTTGATTTCAGTAAGGCCTTCGATAAGGTTCCCCATGATATACAGTACTTGCAAATAAGTTAGTAGAACGTGGGATAGATAGTGCTACTGTTAGGTGGATTTGTAATTGGTTCACTAATTGTACCCAAAAGGTTATCATAAATGGCTTCTCCTCAGCATAGAGAGATGTTAGTGGGGTGCCCCAGGGTTTTGTACTGGTGCTATTCAATATCTTTATTAATGACTTTGATAAAGGAATACAGAGTAGACTGATTAAATTTGCAAATTATACCAAATTGGGAGTGGTTGCTAATTCCTTAGGATAGGATAAAAATCCAAATGACCTTAATGGATTAGAGTGCTGGGCCAAAGCTACAGTAATAGAATAAGTTTCAACTGAGAGAAATGTAGAGTCTTGCATCTAGGAAGAAAAATATGAATTTCATAGGATGGGAGATACCTAGCTGGAAAGTAGTACACGTGAAAGGGATCTGGTAGTCTGGGTGGACCAGAAATTGAACATGAGTCAGCAGTATGATGCGGCGGCCAAGAAAGTCAATGTGATTCTTGGTTGCATCAACAGAAGCATAGTGTCTAGATCAAGGGGAGTGATAGTACCATCTGTAATTCTGCTCTAGTCAGACCCTACCTGGAGTACTGTGTTCAGTTCTGTGCACCTCAGTTTATAAAGGATGTTGACAACCTTGAACGGGTCCAGAGGACGGTGACCAGGATGGTTAAAGATCTGGAAGAAATGTCTTACAAGGAGCAGCTTAGGGAACTGGGAATGTTTAGCCTTACAAAAAGGAGGTTGAGATGGGATATGATAGCCATGTTTAAATATTTGAAAGGATGTCGTATTGAAGAGGGCACGGGTTTGTTTTCCATGGCTGCAGAGACTAGGACTTGGAACGATGGTTTCAAACAACAGGAAAAGAGTTTCCATTTGAACATTAGAATGAACTTCCTGGTGGTTAGACCTGTCCAGCAGTGGAACATGCTGCCACAAAGGAGGGTGGTGAAGTCTCTTTCTTTGGATGGCCATCTGTTGGGAGTACTTTGATGGGGGTTCCTGCATGGCAGGGGGTTGGACTGGATGGCCCTTGAGGTCTCTTTCAATTCTATGATTCTATGATTCTATGATACCAGTCTGATCATCCAGAGTATCTCTCTTCTATTACATCCCAAGGCAGCATATTGAGAACAAAGCAAAGCAAAAGTGTTCTGCTTATATACCACCCCATACCACTTCAAGGATCTAATATCCAACCTTTCCTTTCTTCTTGCTGAAATTAGTCTTGCAGTCTCTTGCCTAAATGAAAAGATACTACGGTAGTGTCAAAAGCGTGTACTCTTTCCATTTTAGGTTGGCCAAGTAAAGCCATGGCTCCCAACCTTGGGTAACCCAAGTGTTCTTGGACTGCAAGTTCCAAAACTCCTGGCCAGCACAGGTGACAGTGAAAGCTTTTGGGAATTTGCGGACCAAGAACACCTGGGTTACCCAAGGTTGGGAACCACTGAAATAAGTTTCTATTCAGCATAACCTCAGAAGCACCCTTCTTTTCCTGTGCTCTTCCTGAATTCAGACAGCTCTTTAGGCGCACATTGAACACAGGCTTTAAATATTCCATTGCCATGTCAATTACCTTGCAATTATACTTCCTCGAGTTCTGTACAGTGCTCTTTGTTTCCGAGTTTTCGGCCCTGGTCTGCCAACCTGCTTAATGACCCTACGCTAGGTTTCTCTCATCACAACCCTTCCTAATTTTTTCCTCCGTCCTTGACACTTTTAACCATTATATCCCCCCCCTTTTCTCAGGGTGTGCATATGAGTAAGAGGGGATACGTCCCTGACCTCAATCCTGAGATCTTCTTGCTCTACTTCTTGCTGTTGGCATCCTTCCTGTTCCCTACCAACTGTGGAAAGGGGGTGGGGTGGAATGGGATGGATCATGCTGTGGGACTGATGAGAGTTGCTAAGCCTAATTCCTGACCCCTCTGGCTCAGCACCATAGGACGGTAAAGTAGGCCAGGAGGAAACAAAGGGTGGGCACTGGAAAAACAGTTGAGGTGGATCAGTTAATGTGAGGGTTGATACATATGGCTCGGCACTGACCGGAGAGGATGGCGGTCTCTTCCCCAACATCCTTTCTTGTTCCTCTAGTTTCCAGTCCAAACTGAAACTCATTCCTGTATGCTCACCAATAAACCATCTCTTACTCTGTCTGATATTATTGTCATAAAGTTTCTGATGGCAGTGGGCTGCGTTGGAGGGATCCTTTGCCATTAGAGAACATATGCTGGTGGAGAGGAAATGGGGCCGGTGCAATGCTCCCGTTTCCTGCAAGAAGAGAATTCTGGCACAACGAGTACTGCTGAGCACCCTGAGAGCATGCCGTGCCAGCGCCCTGATTGAGGGCAGAATGTGCTCCTGATTTAGCTGTTAATTCCTTTTGTCAGAAACATTATGATTTGTGCTTTCAACTATTCCTCCTTTACAAATTAAGACATTTATGTGAGTCTCTGAGTTGTGAAATATCTATTTATCCAAGGGATGGCAAAACTGAAGTAGAACCAGCAGGGTGAGATAGTTAAAGAAGGAAGCTTTTCGGCTTATGCCGATGAGAGACACCTCTTTTTCCCTCTCTCTCATCTATGCCCCTTTCCATAACTCTATTAATAATTTGGGGGCAACGAAGAAACCCCAAAAGGATGCGTGTTCACTTGTCAATGCATGCCTCAACATAACTGACAACAAAAACCCTACATCTTAGTCAATTCTATATCTTTCTTATTGTAATGGAAAGGAACAAAGAGGAAGGAAAAACAATTGTTTTAGCAAAATAACATCCCACCCAAGAAAACAAAAGCTGACTAAATAAGCCCAAATGAAAGAGTAATTAGGGGTTAATCCCACTGATTCATTAAGCACTTGTAAACATGAAACTTTCAATTAACATTAGGAAGGATAACTGAATAATGGGATTTTGCTTATTTATTTTAAAAATACATATCCAGATTTCACCATCAAATAATAAGGCACTTTCTTTTTTAAAATCATAAAAATACATAAAATGCAATGGGTCAAACCAGCTGGTGTAGCTATGCCAGTGAAAAACCGATGATAGGGTGTATACTGGTGCTTAAACATTTTTTCCCTCATGGCTTTTCCAACGCCCATGTAATCCCTTCCATTGTGTGGGTGCTATAGGACAGGATGAAGAGGTTTTTAATTATGAAAAACTTCCCCTGCAAAAGTAACATATCTGTGAGCTGCAATTTGTGGTAATTAAAGACTTCCACATGATGAAAAAGGATTACAGGGGAGTTGGAAAAGCTTAGGGAAAGATTTAGGAAATATTTAGTTACCAAAATTGCCCCCTTGATGAAATTATGAGTCTTCCACATAAGTAGTTATTCCAACAGGATTTCAGCAGCACCAACCAACAAACAAAAACTATTCACGTCATCAACATCAATTAAATGCAACAAAACTAAGCATTTAATAAAACAATTCAGTATAATAACTGATTGTGCTCAGTGCCAAACCTACAATATTTACATGTCTGCTTGACTTGTAAATAATTGGTACAATAAGAAATATTTCACCTATAGGATCATTCTAGCAAAGGACTACCAGCTACCTTAGGTGGGTTGCACTATCCTTAAAGTATTTCTCTATTTGGTGCTACTTCCTGTACTAGTGTCCTCCCTGCCTACTCAAGCACTTTTTAATAGCTCGAGGTGTGTTTTGCAAAGCCCATTTGGTTAGCTGTCTATGCCCTTAAATGAGGAAATCAAACCTCACTCCTGTTCTAGTCACCTCCAGAATGAGCTACTAAAACATGAAATTAAGCTATCCACTGAGAATAGTTCAGAAACATCTGTTGGTCTAGGACACGACATCTGGTCGATGATGGAAAATCAGAGGTTAGATCCATGTAAATGCTAACAGCTACCTACCTGCTTCTGGGCTCAGTACGCTGACTTAAAGATAGCCTGCGACCAGTGAAATCCCCAGATCCACCTTCTCTCATTGGGTCCCTCTACAGAGGCCCTCCTGGATGTGCCCCTTTCATCTGAGGTGCAGTGAACTGGGATACGGGAAACAGAATAGTTGAAAGAAGGCATCACGACACCTAGCCTGTTGAACAGCTTGTTGAGAATTACACTTGGTTCTTTGGCTGCCTACTTTTCAATTAGAAGTGAAGACAGTTGTATTCCAGTGTAAGTTCTTTTAATTCTGGCCCTTCTGTTTAATTCATTTTAACTGTGGCAATTACTTCAGCTGCACCTCATATGATGATGTATCTACAGTTCATGAAAGCTTATACCAAATAAACCTTGTCTCCCCTTTTTAAAAAATCTTGAGACACCTTGGTATTACGTTAGTACTGTACAGTATTTTATTGGACATTCATAATTGTGTTTTTATTGATTCTTGTTGTGAGCTGCTTTGAGCTCACTTATAATAAAATGAAGGATTTTAGTAATTCATTTATTTGCAGCAAACAAATAAATACACTGGTGTTTCAAGTTAAAGTGTGTGACTATAAACATTACGTCTGCAATATAACTGAAAATCAGTCAGAGATACGAAGTTGGAAAAGTATGGGATTCAAGGTGATAGGAGCACTGGCTGCACTCAGAGGAGGGCGGGAAGATGCCAACTTTTCTTCCTGGCATGGATGCTGTTCTTTAAGGGGATGCAATAGGTAAATATTCATCACGTGAAAATATCCTCATCATTTCTCATTGGATAAATGCTTCATCTGTTGCATTTCAGTCTGTTGTACTACTGACAAAAGGCAAGACAGTCCTAGGAAGAAAAAGAAACAAAGGTGATAGACTGAAACCCATTTGACTCCGAGGAGAACAGAGGAGATTGTGACAAAAAAGGCATGGATTATCCTTTTCAATCCATAGTGTGTGACAAAGAACAAGGGAAGAAATTAAATGTGAGGGATTAGCACACAGTAGCTGTCCCGAGTGAAATTAAAGGCCCAACACATCCCTATTTAACACTTCCAAAGAGATCCAAGGTGGGCCAAAATGAAGCAGTGACAACAGACAGTAAGGCCTTTTCAGGGGGGAAAGGGGGAATTTGGTATTTATTTATGTATACTGTATCAGAGTGTTCTACAATTTAAAATTATGGATGTATAAAATATAGGTAAAATTAGAAACAAATTAAAACAATAAGATAATTACACTATTTTGGACCAAAAGAAGGCTTTCTCAATAGCATTATCGTAGCCATTTGCTAGATCTTCTTTTGTATACATGTATACAGTGGAGGCCTCACGTCAGTGTCCAAAGTGATCCTCGGCATCAGAGGGATCATCAGAGGAGCAGGAGATAACTTCAATGTACCACCGATGTTGGTGATGGTCAGGGCGGTGTCGAGATTGAGGTGGTGACTCTGAAGGTGAGGAGTCACAGACATAATAAGAACGATGTTGAGGGGCTCGGTGTCGGGATCTCGAGTGATGAGATGGTGGAGTCAGTTCATCGACATCATAGTGGGTCTGAAGTCGAACTCACTTATGTTAAGGCCTGCAAGAGTCTTCACGCTCAACATTGACATCGGAGGGAATTTTGCAAGTTAGGGGTTGAAAGCACCTTGTGCCTGTTGTGAGGAGCCTGCTCTTCGTACTCGTTGAGGTCAAAAGAGCATTTCTGAGATGGAGGTTGAGGGGGCTTGTGCCTGGTTGGGACCTATCAACACCGATGTTGATAGAATACTCAGGAGGTCGAGGATGCTTTTGTGAGACTGTGGAGGTGGTCCGTGGTTTCAGGCGCGGTCCTCAGTATCAGACCAGGTTAGGTCCATTTTAGAGCTCGGGGATAGCCCGGGACTCATAGTTGGCACTAGTAGTAGAGTTGTTTGGTCGTGTTGAGAGTCACCCCAGCTGTGTGAGTGGCAAGACGTGGAGGAAAGCGTCTGTAGATTTCAAGGTGGAGAGACATTGGTAGTAAGACGTTGAGATGTGCTAGATGTAGAAGATGGTATCGGCATTGAGGGGTCAGCAAAAGTATTCTGGGAGCTCGGGCTCAAAGAGGGTGACTGAGCCTTCTGATCTTGAGATCCAGTTTGGTTGTGGAAGAAGAGGTCTTTTTCTTCTTATTAGAGGTAGCGGCTGATGCCTTGGAAGTCGGTTTAGGTGCTTTGGAAGATGTAGAGGGGTGAGAGTGTTCTGAATGGTCTTGGAGCTCCATAGGGCGCAGGGATTTTTCCCACAAAAAAGTCCGAAGTCGTCTAAGCAGCTGTTTAAGAGCAGGCTTTGTAAGGCGTTTGCACTCTAGGCACTGGGCTGGTTGATGGGTTTCATCCAGGCAGTAGAGGTAATGGTTGTGGCCGTCCGAAACAGGAATCTTATTAGGACAGGCCACATAGTGTTTAAACAGTCCCGTGGAGGCCATAAAATGGAGGGGGGGGGGAAATAAAGCAGACACACTGGAGGAGGAGATTGGAATGGATCAAGATGGTGAAAAATAAAATAGAGTAAAATAAAAAAGCCAAAAAGAGAGAGTGATACATGCAATTTTTTTTCAATTGGCAGGAGCTAATGAAGTGCTGACCATTTGCAGTGGTGGCAAAAAAGGAGCTGAAGATAAGCGCAGGAGACCAGGAGCATGCGCTGTAGGAGGAGGAGGTCCTATACCAATGAGGAGCTTGCAGCTTCCAGTGACTGTGCGCAGGCGCAGAACACTCCCATATGTGTGCATTCACAGATGCCCATGAAGAAGAATATATTTTACTGCATTTTGGGTTGCAGTCTGACTTATGTATTTGCCTACAACCATAGTTTAGTTTTCGTATATTTACACATTTGTGCCTACAGTTTTCCATAGCTGTACTACTTTTATGTTTTTTAGAATGATTCTCAAGTATTTTATGCTTATGGAATATAAAAGCAATGTAGATAAATAAACATTGTGGAATGGGACAAGTTGATATTGCTTAGAATTATTGCTTAATTGAAAAGACTTCATACTCAGATGAATTTTGATATGATTATCAGTGCTTGTCCAGTTTCATTCTGGAATTAATCATTAATTGAAATAAAAATATCCTTAGAGAATTCAAAGTTCGGTACGTCTCATGAGGGGCATGTTCAGGCATTAGAATCTCTTACCAGACAGGTCACTAAGAGAATATTGAGTTTCATTTGCCTTTGGAAAAGAAGAAAGCATAGACATCTTTCTTCTACATAGATTATATGAACTCACCTTCCAGTCTTGAATTTTGTACTATTGAATAAGACAGAATGCATCTCTCAATCTGCTTCTTTGCTATCACAAAGAATGTCAACATTGGCCCACACAGCTGATGTGAATTATGGACTGTGGATTAAAGGGATTCAGAATAGACAGGAGTAAAAGTTTTGACCAAGTCAGAATGTATTTCCAACTATATATAGGAAAGGTGCCTTCTGTTTTAGAAGGACAGGTTATCCCTCTTGAAGATGTTAGAGGTGCTAACATACTCAGTATGTTTTTCTTTCAAACTACAATTGATGCAAATCTAATCAGTATATGGATTTCCAGAGTAAATATTCTGTCAGGACAACTGACCTTCTCTAGATGCATATGCTCCTCTTCATAGATGGAACTATAATAGGATAACAGTGCCCTCTGCTGCAATAAGGCAAACTAGACATTAGACAAAACCACTTGTAACTGAGCAATGTGTACAGTAGTGTGCGTGCATGTGGATACGTGTCTATATACACTCGCTACACACCAGCTTTGGGAGGGCAGAAATTTGAGAAGTTAAGTAAAAAAGCCAGGAAAGTGATGGTGGTGGGCTCCTTAATGATTTCTATGCTTATTGATTTTAATTCCTCAAACTAATACTTTCTATTCCTTTCCCCCCACTGCACTGTTCCACTTCAAATGTGTTCAAAATATGTATTTATATACTGCCCATTCAGCCTGAGAGCAAGTTCGGATGGTGATTTGGACCCCTGTGGCATTTTGGGGTGGCAAATGCTGTTTGGATGACAAAATTGCAGAAAACAAAAAGTTAAAGTTATTTCTTAATTCTCCCCTCTCTTTCATTTAAAACTGGAAACTTTCAGATTGCTTTTAATTAAAAACAAATGAAAAGTCAGGACTTTGTTGTGGGTGAATATGAAACCAAACATTAGTCTCTTATAGAAGGTTAGTCCTAAAAACCAGCATCTGATTTACCCAAGAAAATAACTATACTATTTTTCTTTGCTATTATCTGAAACCAGGAATTCTCAAAGTCCCAAATCCTGATAGGGTCTATTTCTAAACAACAGTGGAATACAGTATCTATAAGTAGATACAGTATCAGGATTTGAATCTGGCTTTGAATTTGAACTTGTTTGTAAGTCTAAGTATGCATGTTTGATGGTTTGGTGTATGAATGTGAAGTCAACCATAACTCAGAAGAAATGTTTCATGTATGCTTTTTTGCTTTTTGTATTTTTGTGTATTTTATATATTTTGCTTAGAAGGAAGATATAATTACTGAAATACAGTGGTATCTCGGTTTAAGAATGCCTTGGTTAACAAAAAAAATCAATTTAAGAAAAGAAATTATTGGAAATGGGGATGCCTTGGTTCAAGAAAAAATTTCAATGGAATGCCCTGGTTTACATTTATTTTTCATAAGTCATTAAAAGTTGTTGTGTGATGTTTGCATGACAAAAAGAATGGGGATGCCTCGGTTTAAGAAAATTTTAAATGAAATGCCATGGTTTGCCTTTTTTTTTAAACCTCCAAAACAGATTAATAGTTTTTTAATACATTTACAATTTTTTCAAAATTCAAAATGGTCCAGAGAATAAATTAATTACTTAAACTGAGGTACCACTGTATTGGGGGGAAATTGCATGGTTTGTATAGAAAAATATACCCCCTCATTTTGCAATCCTGCCAGAGCCAATGCTTTACAAAAGGAAATGGTCCATTTTCTCAGAGGGGCAGAGAATAATGGAAAAAAAAAACACCAACCCCAGCAAAACTAGACAAGCCCTGGTGTTCCTCATTTGTTGCTCTGGGTCTCTTGCATTCCATCTGACTTATCCACAAGGAGCTGTCCAATGTCCTGATCCCACAAATCTCTCTTATCTTTTTGCAAGATCATGCCAGCACCCCATATGGTAATGTTCCAGAACCCTAGATTTCATTTACCAAATGATATGCCCAAAGCACATCCGATCTCGCTTGATTTCGTAAGCTAAGCAAGGTCAGGCCTGGCTAGTTCCTGGATGGACGACCACCAGGGAACACCAGGTGCTGCAGGAGCCTGGAGTATGAACTGGCAAGCTACTCCAGTATTCCTGCCAAGAAAACTCCATGGACATGGAGTCATGAAGGGTCAGTCATGACTGTAATGACAAAACACACACACACACACACACACACACACACACACACAATTTTATTTGCCCTCACCAAATGAAAACCTCTGGATACTCTGAAATTCCCCAATTTTTACTATGCATAAATTAATGACAGGTATTGGAGGACAGCTATGCATAAATTAATGACAGCTATTGGAGGACATTCTTGCAAAAAGGCAATTGCAGTGGGAATACCTATATCAAATTTTGAGTTATGAAAAGGAAAACCAACAGCAAATTGCAAACAAGAACCAGTTACTTACTGGTAAAGGTGGTTCTTCGAGTGGACCTTTGTGAAGCCACACATATGAGTTTCCTATTGTGCTCGGGCAGAGGTCGGACTTCCCTAGCCATAGGAAAGTTCGTTAGTCTCCTCCCCCTTGCCCCATGCACGAGTGAGAGGCTTCCTGCCCAAGTGCCTCAATTCCCTCACAACCGCCAGTGTGACACGGTGTGATGAGTTGAGGGGAGGCAGGTGGGTGCAATGTAGCTTCACGAAGGTCCACTTGAAGAACCACCTTTACAGGTAAGTAACTGGATCTCCTCCTTGGCCTTCGTGAAGCCACACAGATGGGTGATTACAAGCAGTACTCACAGGATGGCGGGGAGTCATGCTGTCACGAAGGAAAGGTCAGCTCTCCCAAAGGAAGTGGTGGATCTCATCCCGGCATCCATCCAATAGTGCTTCATTAAAATAGTAGGTTTTGACCACATTACTGCATTATAGATGTCTTCCAAAGGGATGCCCCTGAAGAAGGCTGCTGAGGATGCAACCGCTCTGGTAGAGTGGGCCCAAATAGGACACGGCAACTGCCCCTTATCTATTTGTAAGCCAGTTTAATTGTGGAAATGATCCAGCATGAAAATCACTGGGGAGAAACATTGGACCCAGGAGAACTAGGGTTGTAACAAATAACAACCTTTGTGTATTTTGAACAGGCCAGTTCTGGACGTGTAAAAGGCAAGAGCACAACAGTCCAAGGAGTGAAGATCATGTTCCAGAGGAGAAGATGGATCCGGAAAGAAGGTAGATAGGGAGATGGGTTGGAAGAGGAGGAAGGAGGAGACCATCTTAGGGAGGAAGGTAACATCAGGATATGCCACCACTTTGTGTTCTGCTTTTAATGACGGTCTTCCATAAGGTCATCAGCAGTGGGGTGGAAAAGAACGTTACTCACAAAGGGAAGATGTTCAATTTGCATCTTATGGTCATCAGAGAGACCTGTGGAATGCAGCCAGTCGTGTCTACGGAGACCTATGGCAGCACCCAAAACCTTCAAAGTGCAGTCAAAGGCGTGCCTTGATGATCACATCTGCTGCGCTGCCAGAGCCATTGCCTCTTCAAACAAAATAGAGGCATCAGCTTTCTTAGAATTGGGAATAAGGTCCAGAAAGGGTTGCATATGGGAGAGCAGTTCTCTCTGGTGTGCTCCTGTAGTGCCCTGATAGTTTGCAATTTTGGACAACAGGAAGGCAAAGTTGTAAATGTTCCTTCCAACGGTGTCCAATTTCCTTCCTTCCTTTGATGGTGGGGTTGGAACCATTTTGGATCTACACTGCACCTGGGATGAAGCCACCACAACAGAATTAGGCTGTGCGAGCTTGTTCAGGAAAGGTGATTTTTCATCATGAACTTTATACAAGGATTCTATTTTTCTTGAAACTGATATGGATCCGATATTTTTGACGGATTCCTCAGCCATGGAGAGAAACGATGGTATCATCGAGTGGTGGACCAGTGCAGCGTCTTCTGAAGAAATCTTTCTGAAAATAGGATCCATATGTTGATGTCGAGGATGATGTGTCGGAATCTTGATGGATTTAGCCATCCGAACAACAAATTCTGTGTAATTTCTCATGGCCTGCAAAGAAGAAGGAGGAGAGCACTCCTCCGTATCAGAATCTGGAGTAGTAGCGAGCTGTGGTGAATCCTGCTCTGCATCCTCGACTTTGGAAGTAGAATCTGAATCCAACACTGAATTCGAGGTCGACTGATGAGATGGATGATCAGAAGCAGAGGGGACTGCTGATTTGATAGACCACTGTTTGCTGTCGAACCTGAGCGAGAAGGCTGGAATGGACGGTATCAAAGACCGATAGAGGGGAGTGAGATGAAGCCTATGCCGAAGGCATTGAAACCAAGGATCTGCATCTCTTCTTGGGTATCGAAGGCAGAGGCTCGGGAATTGGTCAATGTTGAGACTGAGACGGTGGTAGGGAGCATCAGAATTGATGGAGTCTGAGTCGGTTTCAGAAGTACAGAAGGCTTCAGAACCATAGCTGAAGTCGAGGAATCCTCCATCGGTACTGAAGTACGGGATGGGTCCTCAGCCAGTTGCACCTGTTTGTGGTGTTTCTTTTCTTTATGGTGCTTCTTAACCTTCCAGGCAAAAGCAACCAGATTCAGTAACTGAAATGCAGAAGTGGCTCTAGTAGGCACCAAAGCAGTTGGCAAGACAGCAGACCTGAAGACATTAGAGGTGGTTGGCAAAGGGGTGGACCGAGAAACCATTGAAAGTGATGGAGAGGAAACCTGGGAAGCCAAAGATATTCCCGAATCCAAGGCCTCGTGTGGAGATCGAACCTCCATAGCCATCTTAGTCAAGACCGGTTGGACAAATAGGTCTTTCATGAGACTGATGTCAAGTGGTTGTTCCAAATTGGAGCATTCACCGCCAGAGGATGAACCCGAGGTTTGTGATGGAAGCAGAGGGTCGAACTCCAGATGGTGAGAAAATGAAGGTGTCGAACCCGACAGATCCGAAGGCTCGGTATCAAGCAGAATAACATTGGATGCCCTTGACACCGAATTGGCAGGCTTTTTGGAGGGCTTTGACTTCAACTTCTTCTCCAAAACTGGTAACTTATGGGAGAGAGCTTTTTTACTGACAGATGGACTCGCAGCAGTTGAAGGAGGTGACTTTGCCTTCTCCATGGATTGAGGAGCAAGGGAATTTTCGAGCAAAAATGTGTTTAGTGGTACCTCTGGTTTTTCAGAGCTTGACCACTGAAGCCTTTACAGGTGGAACAAGCCTCGGGACTGTGGGATTCTCCAAGACAATAAAGACAGTGGAGGTGACCGTTAATGTGAGGGATTTTAGCCCCACACAAAACACACTTCTTAAAGGGGGGAAGAACAACAAAAAAGCAAAGTGTTCTGCTTATATACCGCCCCATACCACTACAAGTAGTCTCTGGGCAGTTTACAATTTTTTAATCACAGTGTGCAGGCTACACATTGCCCCCCTAGCAAGCTGGGTACTCATTTTATCGACCTTGGAAGGATGGAAGGCTGAGTGAACCTTGAGCCTGCTACCAGGGATTGAACCCAGGTCGTGAGCACAGTTTTACCTGCAGTACAGGCATTTAACCACTGCGCCACGAGGCTCCTGTTAAAAATGGAGAAATCATCACCAAAACTTCTCACATGGAGACTAACAAGCATGTGACCTCTTATTGTGGCGGTCGCTCATGCACGGGGCAGGGGGGATGAGAAATCCAGCCTCTGCGCACACGCGCTGGGAAACAAGGCCACAAAGGAGAACCATAAAAACACAAAACATTAAACAGTGCAATGGACAGCAACACCGCTGAGACTATACGAGGATACTGTGTTTTCTATTCAGGTTAGGGATGTTTAGACCACCAGTGAGACTAGAGTAAGCCCACCGAATCAACTGAACTTACTTATGTGTTGACTCATCAAATCCCAACTGATTCAATGGACCTATTTTCATTGCAACTTACTTCTGGATTTTAGCCAATAATTCTGTAGCACAGACCTGCACATATCTGCTTAGAAGCATGACTCACTTTCTTAAATAGAGACGGGCACGAAATGAGCAATTTTTCGTTTTTGTTTTTTCGTTTTGTTACATAACGAAAACGAAAATGAAAAATTTTTCAGAACAAAACGAGACGAAAACGAAAACAAAAATTTTTGCTGTGTTTTTCGTTTTCGTTGCAGCAAATACATTGAACTGTAAAGAATGCTAACGAAACAGCAATTTTTCATTTTCGTTTTTTGTTTCGTAACGAAAACAACAAAAAATTTGCAAAAAAACCCAACGAAAACGAAAACGAACCAAAACGGACCCCCTAAACGACAAACGACAAACGAAACACCATTTTTTTTGAGTCATGCCAATCTCTATTCTTAAATATTATTTCCCTAGGTGAGTATATGATGGATTAAATGTTCATATGTCCCAAAACATAAAGCTAAAAAACTTAAAAATTTTCAGTTTAAGTACATGTGTTTTAACAGTAATCATTTTCTTCATAAACACACACCTTCCCAAGGGAGACAGGAGAGATGCTGCTCATACTTATCAAATGCTAGCTGTTGCTTTAAAAATAAGAATTCATAATAGAATTACATTTTATATCCCATCTTCTTTAGAAATAATACACAATATGGAAACACATGTACACCAATTATTAAAATATATCTAACATATATGAGGGAAAACACCAAATACATATAACAGCCATACTTGCAGTGCACCATATAATAGGTTCAGAGGGTAATATACTTAATCAAACAGGCACCAGTCCCAATAAGACTGCATTACACATAAAGATTTAGAATGTCAAAATATTTATCTTTACCTTCCTTAAATTTTATTAGATAACCAAGATTTACAATTAATATTGCAATTCACATTTACTTATTTTGGTTATCTGATTACAAACCTTACCTTGTCCATTTAATAGCCAATTTTACCCAATTAGCAATTATCAGATTTAATACTATTTTTAAATATCTTTGGTATAATGAGTTGTGCCTAGACATGCTTTTCCACAAACAGGTATCTTCCATTTATTTTATTTTATCATATAGAGATGTGCACTACTAGAACATGTAAAAGTTATTATGACTCATTTCCTCTTCTCCATTGTATTCTAGAGAGTGCATTAAAAATAAAATTAATAGGTGGAGTCTTGAGGGATTCTCATCACTGAACAGCAGGGTGGATTTTATTTAAATCACTAGTTGGTAAGGCTTGATTTAAATCATGATTTTCTACATAAAGACTCATGTTTGCTCAAGTTGTTTTAATCTTAACATAGTGATACCTTGTATAAAGGAATTAATTCATTCCAAATGAAATTTTGTTAAGCAAAGTTTCCTTTATACAAATTTCTCATAGGAATGCATTGAAAACGAAGTAATCCCTAATTGCGACCATTTTTATGTTGTACGGATTTGCCCCATAGGCGATTCTGTTAAGCAAATTTCCCCTACCTCCAGAATTTATGTTGTACAGATTTTTATGTTGTACCGTTTGTTATATGAGGGTCCACTGTATTTTCAATCAGATGGTTTCATTTTTAGACTAATAACTTTTTAGATTAGTTTTACAGTTCAATCATAAAATTACTGATTTGGTAGTTATATACCATTAGATATACATAGATAGATAATTATGAAATTATTGCAAGGTGAACTATCTTCATTTTAATAGGTTAATCATTCATATTTGGACTACTGTTCTGTTGTATTTTATTGGAAGCAGGAAAATAATCATTACCTTAATAATAACAATTTAAATAGCTTTATTTAACCAAAACAATAACATTACAGGTTTTTCTCCTCAAGGGAAAGAGTGAGAATAATATGATAACCCTCAGGCCACTATACACATAAAGATCTCAAGATGTGGAGTACTGTGCTCAAAAGTTTTCACTTTTATTTTACTGCTTGCCTCTCCCTCCTCAAACTTTTCTCCTTGTGCAGACCTATTCCCTTCCAAACAATCTTCTTTTCATTGAACATCTTGAAATGTAGCACTTAAGAGATGAGTTGATTCTGTGTACATAGATTTGCAAAGGAACAATGGGATTAAGGTCTTTTTTCTCAATTCTGATGTTTATAACATTTTTCGCTATGAATAACATGTTATCGTTGCAAACTCAAATGCAGTTTTGAAAATAGCAAAACCAAGCATTGTTTATAATATCTTCTAGAGAGAAAAATTGCCCCAAATAATCAGAAACCTCTGGGAGAGCATGACATTGTGAATGGATGAATACAGCCTTATGTTACATACGTAATTAAAAACTAATTTCATGATGAATAACCTTTGGACTATAATGTATCTTAAATAGAACATGATCTTTAGAGAGATTTTCCTCAAAAAGCATTTAAATATAAAAAAAATCTGATTTAAATAAATTTGTTTTAAATAAGAAAAATCCAATTTTTAAATTTTAAAAAAATCATTTATTTTTTATCCACCTTGCTGAGCAGTGTATAACCCTGTCTTTCCCCATGTAAGGCAAAATGAATTTCTCAAGACAATTGTGGCAATGGGTGTGCTGGAAATGGTTAAAAACCCTCACCTCTCCACTAATCTTCCAGTATGGAATGTCGTGTACATAGCTGCATTTGGTTAAAATAACAAATTAGACAAATATAATAATGTATAATTTAACACATAAAAACTAGCTCTTAAATTTCCCATTGGGAAAAAAATGTTTACTCTCACTATATCACTGACAACACAAAACTGAAATACACAAATTTCACAGTTGAAAATAAACCTCATTTGCTCCAGCATATGAAATGGCAGTCAATGCACTTGTGCTGTCTTTCTGTTTGTGCTTGTGTATTACATGTATGTACACTATCAACATGACAAACACATTTTCCACTGATAGCTCCTGTTGATGTATCCTGTTGATAGTGGATGAAAGCATATGGAATACACATCGGCCCTGATTTATCTGATGACTTGATGTGTGACTATGTATATACAGTACCTGCTACCTCTTCTGTCTTCTGTTTATAAAAGAATCTACTTTCAATTATGATAAATTATCTGTAAGTTGTAAAGCCATAAATGAGCTGGTATATGTATATCTCTGGACACAGAGACCCTAGGGATGTTGCTGAAATCTAGTGGGTGTACCATTTTGGCTGGAGACATCTAGGCATCTAGAGTATATCCTTTGGGGAGCTACAGAGTTCCAATGGAGTATATTCAGGTAATTTCCAGTGTGCAAAATTGTGGCTTAATGACTTGCATTTCTTATTGCATAAATATAAAACAGTGTTTCAGTTGTTATTGTGACTTACTGCCGCATGTGAGTTCCTTTCAGACTTCAATGCCTTCAGCATGCATTTTCATTTGGTACTCATTTATTTCAGATGGGGCATAATCAAATTTGCCATAAAAATTGCCCAGAATATAAACCAATTCATTCGTGTGCATTAGGACAATATCTGGAGTATAGATTAGGGAGAAAATTTTCCTTTGGCACTTAATGCTGACCCCAAATGCATAGAAGGGCTGTGAGCTAAGTCTAATAGTTCAGTAGAGTTATTATCATAGCGATAAAACAAATCTGAGTTATTCAAATTTAAGTAGAAATGTGCTTTTGTGATCCATGACACATATTTATTTTTATAATACTGTTTTCCCCACAATTAATTCAATCGTTTACATTTTTAAATATTTTTATACTCCAAAGGTTTAATTTCTTCACTTTTCATTCATTACTTTTATGTCTGGGTTCTAACAGTCAAATTTTATCATATTTTATCATAATTTTATACAGTATATTGAATAGTAGCTTGTATCTCATGCTTTCAAAAATGAGCATTTCATTAAAAAAACATAGTCTGAATATTTTGTTTTATTGTATTACTAATTCATGTGGCAATTTGTATATAATATTTCAATACTGTATTTTTAGTAGATGTTTTTTGTTGCTGAATTGCAGTGAACACAGGGTCCTTCCAGCTCTGCAGTTCCAGTATTACTTTTATTCAAAAATATCAGGCACAGTCAAACAAAATTATAAAAACACTGACTGGTATTTTATAACAGATACAGATTTTAACCCAAACCCTAAGTATCTGTTAAATAACAATGTGGTATGTATGCTGTTATTAATTATGCCATTTTGGTAGCTGTGATGGTGTTATTTCTGAGATCTGTAACTGCTTATAATACAGTGTGAAATTTCTTGATGTGTCCCCAAATCCCTGATCATTATGGGGACCATTGAAATATGTTGCATCCTCAAGTGAGGTTTCGACTACCAGAGCTAGATATTTTGTTACTTTTTCCAGTTCTTTAGCTTCAAGTGTGGCATCCCCTGGAATTGCAAAGTCAGTTATCCATACATTTCTTCGTTCCATTATTACTCCACTATATTTGGTGTGTTATGTTCAAGGTGCCTCTTAGTTTGGATCCGGAAATCCGAGAAGATCTTGACTTCATCATTTTCTAACACCGTTTTTACCTGATGTTCCCCTGGGTTTGTGGAGGCTGGCAACTTATATTTTTTTGCATAATGACCAGTGCACTAATTTTGCTACCCTATGATGTCTACTTTGCAATATGTTTGTGCAATCTTTGGACACTATTATTATATCACAATTTATTAGAATTTATTTTCTGTACTGTTCCACTTTTTACAAGTTATTAGTAGTTTTTAAATTACCCATGAGTCTAAATATTTTGGAAGATCTTATTTCACATTTTAGACGCAAACTTTCAATTTTTAGATTAAATCTCTGTTATACATCCACTGAGTATTCACCGAACATCTTTAAAATGTTTTTTATATAGATACACTTTTAAAATCTAACCTTTGTAAATAAACCCAATAATCTTAACACATTATACAATTCTCTTCACTTTTCCTTTCCTGAATTATTATTAGAACAAGTAGAAGATAAATGAAAGAAACACAAGGGAAATTATTTTTGGCCCATGGCTTTAAATTTTGCCAGAAAATATGCTTTACTATTTGTATTACTTGCCTCTTATTTTATTTTTTTATCAGTCATAGTGGTGATGGTTGTCACTGTTCATACAAATCGATACATATATGCATTTTTACTACTGCTCAGATGATGTTAACAAAAATGTTACTTGGGTCGAGATAGCCTTCCCTTTTTTGTTTAATGTGCTTTCACAATTGGCTCTGCTGGCATTTCAACTGTGAAATACAGAGCTATACATGAAAGCAGTCTATAACTATCTATAGTAGAAGATATGGGAAACAGAATAGAATATAAGGGTACATAATGCAGTTTGATTAAATTCGTCCTACAAAAGTATGTCTAGTATTTAGTTACTTATTGCCATTTCAAGTGAGACAAAAACTGGTAACAGTATTAAATGTGTGTACCTTCAAGAATTACAATTTGTTTACGTGCAAGATTTTTCCATACCTAACTAATTATGTAATTGGGTGTAATAGAAGTTGTACCAAAAATACAGAAACACTGAATTATTGGAAAAGTGACCTGACTGTATGACCACAGTTCCATTATTTTTCTTGTGTTATAAATAAGCAATTGACACGGGGATTTAAAAACCTAGAAAAAAACACCCTAGGAAAAAATGGGATTTTCTCTATTATTTTTAAAGTAAATAATTTCTTAAAAACTTGAAATCTGGAGAACATGATTAATATTAATTTAGTAAATATATTCAAAAAGTTTTGCTCTAAAATACATGTCTTGTTGTTTAAGAGTGATATTGCTGAAATATTACAAGTAAAATTTCAGCCTTATGTAATAAAATCTCTCTTTGTTTGCTCTGATGATGGTGGTTTCTCTCTTCAATTTTATTACACTTTCCTTATTTCCTTCCCTAGCAAAAGCTAAGGTGTGCATGATAAAGGACAGGAACACCTCAATCTTTACCTTAAAACAGAACTGGTTTTTTTTTCTCTTAAAAACATACCAAACAGTACACCTTTACATTCTCAACTGTATGTGCTACATTTCATATCAAAGTGGTAAAATTAAATTGCAACATCTACTACTTTATAGGGAAAAATATAGTTTTATAGGAATATAGCACTATACCTTGATAATTTTTAAAAAGTTAATTATTTTTTTAAAAAACATGCTATTAACTAATTTTCTAAAGTGGAAGTGACTGAAAAGGTTTTCCCTACCACTTATAAGGTCTACTTAAATAGTTAGCAATAGATAGATATGATTGGAAGACAGATAGTAGCAATATTAGGGTAAAGCTCTCTCAGATTGTGGTCAAAATACAATCAAATATTTACACTGGCATTTAGTGCAATGACATAACTTAAATAGCAACTAATTAAGAAATCTATTTAATTTCTAGTTGTATGCCATGTCATAGGCTTCTAGGAATTCAGTTGGGGCCTTATTAATAAAAAGCAATTCACTAGTCCAAGGTAAAGGTTCCCCCCGCACATGCATGCTAGTCGTGTCCGACTCTAGGGACGGTGCTCATCTCCGTATTCAAGCCGGAGAGCCAGTGTTGTGCAAGTCCATGGCCATGTGGCCGGCATGGCTGCAAGGAAACACTGTTTTACCTTCCCGCTTTTTACAGCGGTACCTATTTATCTACTTGCATTTACATGCTTTCCAACTGCTAGGTTGGCAGGAGCTGGGGTTATCAGCGGGAGCTTGCTCCGCTGCGTGGCACCCGGGATTTGAACCACCGAGCTGCTGACTTTGCAGTCTAAAGTTTCGGCGCCTTAGTCCACTGAGCCACCATCCCCCCATAGCCCAAGGTATGTCATAGTAAATATTCAACTAGATTCTGGTCTGTTTGATTTATGTACATTTAATTGTCATTTAAATGCAAAAACGTACCTGGAAGGACATATTCCTATTACTAAAAAAAAATAAGGTGATGGAAAGGGTGGGCCCTAATAATCTGCAGTGCATGTATGCTGAGCTGTGATAGGTTGGTTCAGCCAACCGATAATTCATGGTAAATCACATCAAAACCATGCCTCTTAGAAATACAGAGGAAATTTGGTAAAGAGCACTACTGTAAACACAAAACAGTACTGTGGGATGCATACACAGAAAAGACACTATATCTCCAGATTAGTGAGGAAAGGTAGCTGAATTTCCATTTACAACTTTCAATGGGAAAATAATTTTTTTATAACTAGAAGCCACCAATATGAAGTACCCCAGCTTCACAGTACTGCAGTGTGCAAAGGAAGCTGCTTCTGTGAGCTTAAGTGGTTAGTAGTGTACTGTAGTCTGAAACATGTTTAATAGACGTCCCACTGAATTTAAACTGGGTTTAATATTTGGTGAGTGTGATTAGAAGTGTGGCCTGCTGCATGGTGCCGAAAAAATGGGAAACTTTTATTATTAGTGGCCTGTAAATGAATTGTCTGTAGCCTAGTATTATTTCAAAGGTCAGCTTCAAAGAAAAGACACTTTGACATGTACCAATAATTGTCCGTTAAAGTTTAGTCAGTTTCCCAATAATATTATAAGATTAGAAAGGCCAGTATAACTGTTGTGCAGCTTAAAGGTCAATGCACATTACTCACAAATATTGTAATATTGCAATTCATTTCTGTATTGTTTATAATCTTTTGATTACATTTTTAAAAGGCTACCTGTATGAGGGCCTTATGTAAGAAATAATTCTATTTACATTCAGGAAATTAACATTCGTTAGGAAAGTGTACACTCACATTTCCCCAGTTTTCTTCATTTTAACAGAAAAATGGCACACACCCTAGCACCATCTCCTGTTACATAAACTTTTGCCCTAGCTTTTGAAACTCACATCTGAGATTGCAGATAGTGCCGTGTTAATTAAAAAAAAGAGTGTGCACATGAGTCATGCACACATATAATTATATATTAAAATATACTGTTTCAAAAGGAATATACAATTGATGAGAAAGTTGTTTTCTCTACCATGGGAAAATAAGAGAACACTATTAACCTTCCAGTTTTATGACTTCAGCTTCTAGAGATATTATGCAAAATATTGGAGGGCACCAAATAGGCTTCACATAAGTTGGTGGCATTACAAAACAGGAAATGACTAAATGGTCAAAAACTGCATAATTAAAAAAGTTAACTGGCCACATTAATTAACCTTTTTTTAAAAAACATTAGCTGTTATACAACCAGTCATTAACTGTTATTTTAAAATGTTACAATGTACTGTACTTTTTAAATCTTTGTGTATATCTTGTGAATATTTTCATTATTTTAAATATTAATATATAATCTAAAGGTTGATGAATGCTTAAATAAAATTTTAATTGTTACTACTCACACAAATTATGCCATTATATTATTGTTTTTATCAGACATGTATCTTTTTTTTGTTAGTACTAGAAAAACAGGAACCAGCCTTATACTGAGTGAAATCCTTGGTTTATTTGGAAGACTTCTGTCTTTTTGCAATATTGATTGGCAACTATCCTTAGAGATTTTAATCAGGGGTCTTTCCCTACCCAGTTAGAAGTAGTAAAGAATAATTCTGATACCTTTTACAATACAAGATCTGTATTTTGGCACAGCAGTACTTGTGACCCTCTGTTCTATTAATGTAGACGTTTCAATGCTTTTTTCTTTAAAATTTGTTATGTATCTATACAACTCTATCTCTGTGTATCTATGTATACCTCATTAATGCAGGAGAGAAATGAAGCAAAGTGTAAATATCACCTCTTGCAGTAAGCTATTGTAACAAATCTAGATTTTAAAAATGTATTAGAGGTGGAAAAATGCAAAAATTCGATGTAGGATTACTAGTCAAGTTCCTATGCTAAACACACTTCACCAGAAGGAGAGCTTCTGGATTTCTTTGGAACCCATTAGGTTCTGTGTGAGAATACAGTCCTTTGGACGTTTGCCAGTGAGTCAACCCCTTAGTTTTAGTGAGACTTTTAATATACATGAACTGTTACAGTTAGTCATTCATCCTTTCCATACTATTTAAAGTCTTGGTTTCTTGAGTAGTAGTTAAACAAATCAAAATTATTCATTTAAAGCATTTTTAAATAAAATATTAGCTTCTCCGTCACTGCAGTATGGCGTAGGGGAGTTCCATAGGAAAATTATATACAGAGGAATATATATTCATGTGTTGAGAGCTATGAAAACACTTCACCAAATTAAACCTTTCAATTAAACTGACTATATAGCACGTGTACAAATTGTGCTGCTGTTATACATATTAACTGTTTTCCTCCTTTTACGCTTTATATGCATGAAATTGGTGGCAATTGAGAAGTAAATTTGATATCATTTATAAAAATCTATGAGGTTGAATTTCTTTTAAAAAAGAGCCAAGGGAAAATATTTTTTATAAATTAGAAATGAAGAATTGCTTTAATGAATCAACATATTTGGCGATATTGCGATACTGATGTAGCATTGTTGTCATATTGTGAATGTTTGTGTGAAGTAACGTGTAATTTTGGCCATAATTTTCTGGGCCCACTGAAAGACGTGTGTAATATATTTACTGATTGGATGAGCAACTGGAACTCACATGTATACACCATGGCTATGTTCAAGACCACAGAGAGCCTCTGCCATGTTTGCCCAGATACACTGGATGAGGAAAGAGCAAACTCTGCACTAAATTCTGTGAGGATTGGACAGCATTGGGATGCTCGTGAGAATGGGTTGCATGAGTTTGTTTCTAGGTGGACTGAGGTGCTAATCTATGAGAAGATAAATACCCTGAGGGCTCTTCTGGGACAGATTGAGCCCTGCTACTCAGGTGGGAGGACGTGGCCTTCTTCTGACAGTGTTAATATGTGATGGGCAATGGAAGGAGAGTTTGATAGACATGCAACCACGCAAAATAGTTAATATTAAGAGACTGCACGCTTTGCCACCCTGCAAGTGATCATGGATAGAAGAAATAATGTCTTGGCTGAAGCAACATGACCTTGGTATCAGTTAAACAACGGATGGCCATAGAAAAGATAATGCATTTTCCAGTAAGCCCGCTAACAACAGCCTGGCTGTCCAAACTGGAGGGAGCGCTGGAACCAGTTTGGAAAACAAAACCAAAAAAAGCCGTTAGATGCGTTACATTTCAAAACGCCCAAACGGTGCGATTCCGCACCACCCTCTCGCTCAGTGACCGATGAGCCCACGGGCCTATCGTTAGGGAGGCATGAATCACGGTCCAATCAGAAATAGCGCGGGCATCTGTCCGCAGCCTACTTCGTATCGTTGTAACTGACAGCGCTTCCCGCCAATTCTAACGGTCGCCGGGAGCAGGGCAGACTCGCCCGGGTAGAAGAGCGCCGACCAATAACTCTGTGAAGGGATTCTGAGTGATAGAACTCGGCGTCCAATGACAGCGAAGGGGCGGGGACTGCCGCTTCGGGTTTCCTCTCCGGCTCGGTTTCCCCCCCTTCTCTCTCTCTCTCTCTCTGCCCCCCCCCGCGGGTTCTTCGCTGCGAAGAAAATGGCGGCGGCGCCGAGCGGAGATGAGGAGAGATTGTGAGTGACCCTATGAGAGGGGGTGGGGAAGAGATGGGCCGGACCATGAATTTCCTTGCGTGGGGGCTTTGGACGGAACCATCTGTACGGGAAGGGAGGGTGGAGGGGCTGCGCGGCGAGGCGGCGGCCGTTGGGTTTCTTTCCCGCTCGTGGGCTCCCCTCCCCTTTTCTCCTGCGCGCCCAGGGCCCCGGAGTGCGTCACAGCGATCGCCCCCCTCTGCCCAGCAATGGGAGGGGCCGACCCTCTTGCAAAGAGGGGCGGAGGAGTGGGTGAGGGAGGCACGGGGCGTGCCCCCTGAGGAGGAGGGAGGGAGGGAGGGAGGGAGGGGGCCCCTGAGGTCAGAGGTGACTTGTACCAACTCCTTTGGTCCTTCCTCGCTCAGGTAACTCCCCCCCCCCAACCCAACGCGGTGGCCTCCCTCATGGGGCCCTCTTGGCTTCCTCCCGTGGGCTCCCTGTCACCCAACCTGCGCGGTCTATCCTGCGCCTCTCCCTTTCACCAACCGGCTCAGACCAACTTCTCCGGTGTCTCTTGTTGGCGAGGCACCAGACCGAGGGGCATTTGGCCTCCCCACCCCGTGAGCTCACGCTCCCTCTGCAGAGAGTGCCACACACAGAGAGAGAAAGGGCTGGGCTGGGTTGGGCTCCTGGGAGTGGGTGTAGGAAATGGAGGATAGGGCCCTCTTATCCGGTCCAGGAAAGGCAGGAGTGAACTGCCACCTGGGCCATTGCTCAAGCGCTCGGCCCCCATCCCTGGCCAACAGCAGGTGTGTGGAGATGGGCAGCTGGTCACTGCCGGAGCCACTGGGGATGCCCAGTGTACCTGGGCGCCCTGCTGGGCTGGCTGGAGTTGGTAAGGCTGGTCCTCTCAGTTCAGCAGCCATGGTGATGACAGGGATGGGTTTTGTATGTGACCCCAGCCTTGGGACCCAAGCAGAGAGAAAGAGTGTCCATGCAAGTAAGCCTTCCCACAAGTTGGGCACCTTATCGGTGGTAGCAGTATCTTTTCGGTACAACCATCATTTGCTCTGGCAAACAGGCTAGATAAGGTCATTTTGCCCACATGTACAGTTGCTTAGGGTTGTGTAGAAGTCTTTGGGCCCAATCCCCATTGCCCCAGGCGGACTGCAAGCAAGATTTTGTGCAGGACATTTTTTAAATTGCCTTTGCAAGATCACTTATCTTTCCCACCTCCTCATGGAGTGCTGTGGATGTCATTGGAAACAGTGGTCATCATGCTACTGATCACTGGTAGACCCTTGCTTGGGAAGGTATTGCTTGTTCACTCTCTGCCTTTTCTTGGACAGTTTGGTAGTGAAGACTGGATCAAGTCTGGCTGCTAAAAGTAAATTGGCAACGGGACACGGTAAATGTTCTTTTTGTAGCAACAGTCCATTATGTTTTCTTGTTTATTTGTTTGTGGCTGAGCAACTAGGAAGGATTGTATTTGTAGGGTCAAATTCCTACAGTTGTAACACCTACAGTGGGAATGAGTGCATGTGGGTGCACTTGCAAGGGAATGTGCATCCAGTTGTATATTTACATGTTTACAATCTCTTTCGGTATGTTCAGAATTGGGGCCACTGGCTTCAGGCCTGTCTGCTGCACCTGACAGAGAGGATAGGTGTGTGAAGGTAATTTGGACAAAGGTAGCAAGTTACTGTATGTGGGCAGTAGCAAGGAACCCAGTACTTTGCCCTGCCTTGCCAGAGGGTGAACAAGTAGTCAGGTATGTTCAGACTTCAGCCCTCCAGATGTTTTGGACCACAACTCCCACAGTCCTTTGCCATTAGCAGTTTAAGCTTAGAATTCTGGGAGTTGTGGTCCAAAACATCAGGAGGGCTGAAGTTTGGACATGCCTGAAGTAAGTGGATGTAGCAGCTGTTGGCATTATAAAAATGGTACTCCTGTAGTAGTGCTAATGGTTTTAGTCCTTTGCTATGTAGCCCTCAGAGAGAGCGCAAGTGGGCAAAGGTAGAAGTAGCAACAGTTTTACTTTCTTCACCTGATCTCCTTTTAGATAGTGGGGCAAACAGTTCTTTTTCAATTTCCAGAACAAGACAAGTTGTAGCGGTTTGTAGGGAACAGTAGCTGTTTCTTGCAACTATTGCTTGTGGTGAAAGCCAGGTGTTTGCACATTTATTAATTATGTGCATATCGGCTGAGGAAAAAAAGTGTGAGGTGGTGGTGAAAGAAGTGCCAGTAATGTTTCATCATTGTAATCTGCCATTCTCTCACCAAAGTGAGGAGTGAAGTTTGCCCACTGCTCCTTTTCTTCCTCTTCTTGATTCCCCCATTGACACTACTACAACCCTGGGATGAACTGTCTGTCAAAGCAATAAGAAGAGTGCAGGAAGAGGTAAGGTCAGAGAGTGGGAATTTCATTTATAGCTGAGCCAGAGAATGTATCTAATTTCCCCTTCATTTCTGTATAAAAAGGTAAAGGTTCCCCCCGCAAATGCGTGCTAGTCATGTCCAACTCTAGGGGTGGTGCTCATTTCCGTTTCCAAGCCAAACAGCCAGTGTTGTGCAAGTCCGTGACCATGTGGCCGGCATAGCTGAACGCATTTTTGTGCACGGAACACTGTTTACTGTCCCACTTTTTATCCACTTGCATTTACATGCTTTCAAACTGATATGTTGGCGGGAGCTGGGGTTAACAGCGGGAGCTTGCTCCGCTGCGTGGCACCCAGGATTCGAATGGCTGAGCTGCCGACTTTGCAGCCGACAGTTTTCAGTGCTCTAGCCCACTGAGCCACCACGTCCCATTTCAGCATAGCTGTGGCTAATGAGCAGAAACTTTACTGTGTCACTTGACTTCCAGATATGAAGAGGAAGAGTCCAAGCTGGGGGAAAGTGGCATTGCTATGCATGGTACACAGTGGGAGACACGAAAGTCCACCTTCTCTTGGGTTTGGACTGTCAGTGACTAGTACATTGTTGTGAAGTTAGTGATTTATACTAGTGGACTATCCAAGATGTTAAGGCCATGAAAACGGCCCAGTATTTGCTTGTTTCTGTATTTTGTTGAGCAGCTTAATGCTAATTAGAATGGTCCAGTACAGTTTCTTCCTTCTTGAGGTGACTTAATGGGATTTACCTGAATAGTGGCCTTCTGTAGCCAACACTTCAGGTAATCTTTTGGCCACTTGGATCTATTTTTTTCATGTCTGCTGTGATGTCTGTTGTTTAGTTGATTTTATGGACTATGAAGAACCACATGTGGAAACACGGTGTAGTCCAGTCTTAGTTTTTCTTATGCTATTCTTTTGAATACTGTGGTTTTTTCCAAGATGGTTTTGATATTTGATGTCATTGTATTTCTCACATTTTGTTTACGCCAGCCCTTGGCTGTCAGTTCCTCACGTTCATGTCTGGGCTTCATTTGGGCCAAATAAATAGCCCAGCATTCTGAATTAATGTGACCAATGTCTAGTCCAAGGGAAAAGCTCCTATAATGTCATGATGCTGTTGTTACCAGCTATTTTGTGTAGTCTCCTCACACTGGCTATTTCATATGAATCTATAATTGGATTTGCATAAGATGTTTATTTGCCTCATTCTTTTAGTTGTCTTGCATACATTTCTTATAAACGAAGTATGTCATTCTGATATCATTCTGGCCATATTGGCACTTAGGTTATTCTGTTCCTCCTTATCTTGTCTGTAAAATTGGGACAGAAGCAGTACAGCATTTCAAAATCCTACACTCCAGAATCCACTATTTGGGGCTCTTCTAACCCTATCCGTAACATCACTCTTCACAAACCAAGTACAGTACTGTACAGTACTTAGTAATGGTTCCTTGCTTCACCAGTGACATTTTTGCACAACTTTCTTCTATAAGGGTGTGTTCCAGTGTGAGCTGTCCAAAGAGAAGGATTTGTCATCTTTAGCAAATGGTCATAGCTGCTTTTCCCATCTTTTGGATCACAAAACCGTACAAGTATTGTTTCATCTGTGATGTGATATGGATTTTTTTCAGTTTACGATTTTTAAAAAGGTCTTATAAAAGTAACATCCACCTTTGCCTGTGTCCTGTGGCTGTATACCAACCTTACGTTAGCTATGCATATTGGCTGTTTTATGTTCTCCCCACTTCATCTTGTTTCTCTTTTCCTGTAGTATGGTATATGCTGAAACCATATTGTGCAAAAATACATGTGCCTTCAAATGTGACACTTGTATTGACCATGCAACTTTTAGGTTCTCAGTGTTTCCCTTAGTGTTGTTGAGAGAAAATAAAGGTTTTTCACCAGACTCTTTTCAAAAGTGAGGCAAAGATCTCCTGTTTGTGACTGATTGGGTGATCCTGTGTATTCTCTGTGGAATTATCATTTTAGTTTAGGGTGGAATTTTTGTGTATTATGGTACAGATTTTTACTATCATATAAATTTTGAGAATGTTTTCCTTGTTTGTCTGAATGCACCTAGTCTTAGATTATCGTAGTCATGAAATATCTCTGCTTTCTCCGGGGTGTGTAGCTTCTCTTAAACTAAAATGCTAGATTTTTGGTGGGGAGAATGACAGATGAAGTTCATGAAATTTCACAGTTATTTTGCAGTTATTTTATGGTGCCATGCTTGAGTAGGTGCTGTCTCAGACTTGCTACCTTGCTGATGTTGGGTTGATTTATAGCACTTTCACAATCTGTTCTCTTCATTTTTGCCTGATGAGCAGTCAGAGTTTTATTTCATTGGTCAAGAAACTGGATTTGGGTTCCCCTTTGTGACAAGTTATCTGTCCAGTATTGGTCTCTGAGCTGCTACCTTCCAGAATATCAGAATGGGGATTTAAATAAAGCATGATGAAATAACCTTTTTGTTTATTTAATGTATTTTTAATTCTTACGTATCACCTTTCATCCATAAGATATATTGCAACAGTGTAGACAAAATAGCAGTATAAAAATATTAATTGAGCTTTAATTTAAATTTTAAATAAATAAATAATAAATAAATGGTTGTAATTATCCCTGGAGAGTTTTCCAGCACCATAGAGAGGGATAGTTGCTGTGTTAATAGATACCCTTTTATATTCTGAAGAGACTCCTAATGCCAAGCTCTTGTTAATTTCATTCGTGAATCTCAGTACCGTGCTAGAAAAAATCTTGAATACCTAGGCTTCAAAATGATTCTTGAATTTACTGCTGTAATTAATGATACTAGATTAAGTTCCCACAGTTCCCACTTTGAGTCCTGTGATAGAAATATAAACATTTGCATTTTTCAGATATATTTCCTATATGTCACATTTTGGCTTAAATTACCAAAGGACCTATTTCATTGGAAAATTGGCTGTCGGTTTAGTTATAGCTGTTAATAATTAGTGCACAATTCATATGTGATAGCACAATATATATGGAGTCAATCATGGAGCCACAATTGTAGATTTACTAGAATCTCACTTATGGCTGTGATCCTGACACTGTGCATGCCTTCACCAAGAATTGCTGCTTTGCTCACTAAGCAGCTATAGTTGTGAAAAATTCTGCACATGTGTCTAACAGAAAGCTGCTTGAGTAGTTTAGAAGAGCAACTTCTCTGTATTGTTAGCCAATTCTTTCTAAGTGTTAGCATTGTTAATTAGTTAGCAAGTACAGTACAACTGCAGTATCCGTGGGGGATTGGTTCTGGGATTCCCCCACATATAGTGAAATCCGCGGATAAGAGAAAACACTCTTATCCAAGGAGAATGGTGGCAGAATGGGTGGAGGGGTGCTGTGGTGAAAGCTTTTGCTCCCGACACCTCCCAAATGGCAAGGAGGGAATCAAGTTTTTTCCACTTTCTCCTTGCCGCTTGGCTGCGGCAAGGAGAAAAAGAAAGAACAAAACTTTATTCCCCTTTTGCCACAGCAGTAGCGGTGGTGGCAGTGGCAAGAAGGGGAGAAAATTAAAAATAAAACTTACCGCCCTGATGTGTGTTGCCGCTGCTGCAGGCCAGGCAAGCATTCTCTGGAGGGGTGGAGTGGGGACTCAGCTACCTGGCCATCCAGCCTTTGAATTCTGAGTTGGGTGGATCACAAGTTTTGAACTTCCTGCTCAAACTGGGACCTGGGGCCTGAGAGGGAGATTCAAAGTCCCCACCTCACCCCTCCCGAGAGCACCTGAGTGGCCTGTAGTGGTGGCGGGAGTGAGGAGGAGGGCGGTGGGTATTGGCGGCGGTAAGTTTTATTTTTAATTCCCCCTCCCCCCTCTGAATACCAACCACGGACAACTGAATTAGCGGTAAGGGGGTCGTACTGTATTCATTATTGTGACCTCTCTGCTCCCTTTTTTCCTATAGCCTCTCTTGTGGCTATCATGTCTCTTTCTGGCATTGTAGTGTGCCATACAAATAGCTTTCCCTACATTTCCACTAGACTAAAATATGGGACACTGGCAGAGTGTACGAATATGAATTTGGGATGCAAAAGGCATGAGTTTCTACTGATTCACATGCATATCAGATTGCTTCATACATACAAACAAATTGAAGTATTTGTTTGTGTCACAGAAATATTGAATCTTTGAAGTTAGAACAGAAATTGTATTCCAGCAGAGCTATGCTGTCTTTAGCAGTGTCTAGTTTGGGGTATTCCCTTAATATAGTCAGTCTTATAGGAAAGCTTATGGTTACTAATGTCAAATCACATTGAATTCTTTGGTGATTTGGATTTTGACAAATACTTAAGTGAGCAAATAAATATGGGCAATAGATAAATATTGTATGATAGGATTTTAATAATGTGGTAATGATTGTGGTCACTCACTGGGATATGAAGAGTTTATATCAGTTTTGACTGCTTTCTTTGAAACCATAGGGTATATATGTGTGTTCTGACAAAGTTTTGTGAATCGATTTTGAAATTGTTGAGTTTTCCCAATGTGGTGAAACCAAGAACAATACCTGCAGTTTTCTGACATTGTATTTTTCAGTTCCTTAGTAGTGTTTCACAATTTTACTATTACCAAGTATGCCATTTCTTTCTGTGAACATACATATTCACCCCTACCTCTTGTGTTACTTCTTGTATATGTCTCTGGAGTCTAGATGAATTCCTTAGGAACCTGAAACTCACAGAAAGGGAAGTGGGAACATTTATTCTGTGTTGTCTTTTGCTCTGGGTTTAAGACTAGGATTTCCTTGTAAGTGAAAACTCATCCACCCTTGTAAAAGCAATTATCTATGAAAATGTGAGTTTTTAAAAAGTTCCTACTGGTAGGATCCACAAGAGTTAGTTTTGGTAGCCTAATTGGTGTTATAGCATAACCCATTATGGATTCCCATGTTGCTGTTTGTGAATCCTTTTCATTAGACAAAACACAGATATCCAGATTTTGCAGATTACTTTGCGAATGTTGGGCATGAGCCAATTAGATAGCTTCATGGAAACTAAGATTCTCTCCGTTCCAGTATTTGAACCTGTGAGGATATCAGTGCTAACCTTAACATGAATGCTTGGTGAATGGATTAGTGGGGTGAAAGCTTTATGAACATCTTTAAACACTCTAAAACACTGCATGAATACTTATCAAAATCTGCAGCTAGTGGTGAGAGAATTCTGAGCACCTTCTTGTTTAATGTCTGTCAACATACAGTATTTGTTTAGGTAGGTAGAACATTTTGCAGTTTTTTGTAGATCTGTGAAAATGTTGATTAAATGTAGGGATGATGCAATGCATAGTTATTGGTACTAACCACAATTTGGATCCTTAAACTTTCTTTATATCCTAAATATTCATAATAGTTTATTTTATCAACCTAACCTTGTCTGATCAGTGATCGAAATAAAGACTATTACTGTACTACTAATATCAACCTAACCATTTAGTGGTTGTGGAAATATCCTTTTCCAAACTGGGAAATGGGTGAAGTAGAAAAACCACCTTAATTGTAGTTTGCTCATTTAAAAAGTAATACTTATTTTACCATGAGATGCAGGCTACCTTCAAATTATAGCTTC
This sequence comes from Phrynocephalus versicolor, assembly GCA_023846285.1. NCBI lineage: Eukaryota > Metazoa > Chordata > Lepidosauria > Squamata > Agamidae > Phrynocephalus > Phrynocephalus versicolor. The sequence goes on along the minus strand of JAHTLZ010003468.1, from coordinate 1,732,363 downwards.
ACAACCTGCTTTCTGGCCAGTTCTTCCGCATGGTATGCAGTGCAGTGCTGTACATGCTTACATGGATGTATTGGGTTGCATCCTTAGGTGTTCAGTTACGCATTACAATTTTTGCATTGTTAGAATGGTGATCAACAAATCTGTCATGGGGAAGAAAGAAGCGTGGATGTACTGGCACTACATATTGGCTTTCTGTGTTGAAATGAATGTTATTTTATAAACTTTTTCACGATTATTCAATATTATTCAAGTACCCTGCAATTAGCAACACAACTTTTTAAAATGAGCAACAATTTTGCCAGCACTACTGTTGTAACCCTGTGACAATAGTTATAGTTGTGCTTGATTTTTTCTTTATCCTACATACTGAACATCTTTATAGATCCATTTGTCTTTTGAAAGTAGTGCATAAGATGTGGCTTGCTATTCACTCTTCAACAGCAAGAAGCTCAGTGCAAATTATTTTCAGGTACAGTATAGCGATTTTCCATAAATCAAAATTATATGTGAAATCCAGATTCCTATAAACTGCTAATCTTGGAAATTGCTATGATGTATTTGTGAAGTTAATCTTACGGCCAAATTGAATTGATTTGCAAATTTATTACTTTTGTAACTTGCTCTTTCCCAGTAAAGCTCTGATGTTATCCCATTTGATCATCACAACAGTTCCATGAAATAACTTAAGCTGGAATTGGCAAGGAAAAAGTAGCTGGCCTAAAATCGTTCATTGAGCTTCATGACTGAAATAAAATTTAAATACACCAGTGCAAATTTAGCTCTAACTATTTTACCACACTCATATGAACATTTGAAACAAAAGTGTTCTCAAATGGGTTATCAGGCATAATTTCACCATCTCAAAGTCATTTGGAACTTGTGTTTTCCTCTTCACGTGCAGTGGCTTGGTAAAGGTATGTTCTCTTGTGGTCTGTATTGTAAGCTTAGAGAGATTTCCTAGTGATTTGGTTGAATATTTGCTTTAAAAAAAACTAGGCACCCAAACTACACTCCTCCTTTTCAAGGTTGTTTTATCAGTTAAAATATTTGGGATATCTTTAAGTCGTGTAATCAAGTTTTTTTCCCCATCAGTTAAATGCAGTTGGGCTACTGTCTAGTAGCCCGTGGGAAATAAGTAACTAGATGGCCTATTTCAAATAGGCAATTTTTACTGAGTTAATAATGAACTCTTTTGGCTTCAGAGTAGCAGCACTTAATGGTGGTTTTGTTTGCATGATTTTTATAGAGACCATAGCATCCCTGTTTAATACAGTGGACCCTCGTACGATTTGTATAACATAAAATCTGTACAACATAAAAAATTCCGGAGATGGGGAAATTTGCTTAACAGAATTGTCTATGGGGGAAAACTGTACAACATAAAAATGGTCGTAATTAGGGATTACTCTGTTTTCAATGCATTCCTATGAAAAATTTGTATAAAGGAAAAATTTGCTTAACATAATTTCATTTGGGACAAATTAATTCCTTTATACAAGGTACTACTGTACTAGGTTAATACTGTTTCATACTAGATTACAGGCGATACCTTTATAGGCCACTATTAAAAATATTAAACATTATTTTTAATAGTAGCCTATAAAGGTATCGCCTGTAACCTATTTTTGCAATTGTGTTTTGTGATGGCCACACGGCTCAACTCCTTTTTGCCTGTTTAATACTGTATCGGTCCAGTACGTCAGTGTTTATTCTTAAGCTAGCTAGAGGAACAGAGAGGTCACGGATGTGTGGTACATATGTGTGGGACAGACTGTGCTTTCGACAGCTTGCCACTTCTAGATATAGGATATAAAGTTTTGTGCAAGCTGAATGACTTTCCAGGGCAGTTGCATGTACTGTATAACCTGTAAGGTAGTCCAGCCTGGAAGGCAGAGGGCTACTACTGAAGGAAGTAGCGCCAGATTCTAAATAGAAGTGTGAGGTAACTAGGTTCTTGAAATCCCTGGCATTCTGTCCTAGGCACGTGGATGTCTAGTTTAACTGGGATTCTGCACGATTCAGCTTTTCAGAGATTGGTTCTAAACACACCTATTATATTTGTTTGCCCACTGCTTCATCTGCTTGTTTAGGCTACTACGCTCTTGATGCTTTTTGGAGCCGAAGAAGCCGCAAAGTTTAGTAGCATCAATAAAAATTCCAAAGGAGCAGGGATGGCAAGGTTGATGTTTTCTTTGGGCAACACTACTTAGACTAAGAGTGTCCTGGAGTCCAATAATTCCTTAACAGTGTAACTTGTGGTAAGGGTTGCTGGTTGGCCTATTTGTTCTGTGGTTATCCTTGCTGGCAGTTTCAGATGCTAAGCACCTGTCTCTGTTGCTGTTTCTCCTCCTCCTGCACCATGTCATATTACATTTGCTCCCCAAATAAATTTTAAAAGCCCCTCTGTTGCAGCTGTCAGTTGTTATGGGACAGTTTAAAGCTGATGTGTAGAGAAGGTTGTTTAAATGTTACTGTTTGTCCTTCAGAGGTTCAACAGGAAGGGGGTGGGGGTTCTGATTTCTAATTTAGTACACTCCTCCTGTGATGTTTTGACACCCACCTCTGCATGTGTGACATGTATTCCTTGTGCTAATGTCTACAATTTATTAGCCCAGGAAAGGAACACTAACATTTGGAGGTTTATTCTTTGGAAAATCGGGGCTTCGAGATGTTGTGGCTAAAAACAAGGTTCCGACTTTTAGGTTAGTCATGAAAATTTCTGAGGGACTTAATATTTTATTGTTTGAAAATGGTAAAATATGGGCTCGCTGTAACAGATTGGCATGTAAACACTCATTTTGGTTTGCCTGTTAGAGCTGGTATTGTCTGACAGCCAGTGGTTAAACTCAGTTCTGGTCTTAAAACACTGGCTTACTCCCTGATCAAGTAGAGAAAGAAAGCTGGGGTTCGTAAGCTGGGGAGTCGCGTAGGTGAAAACGTTCCTATTCCTCTTTCCCCAAGCATTTCCCCTCTCAGCTTGGTTCATATCCAGTATTGACATTCGGACTGGGAGAGGAGTGGAGCTCGATTGGGAGAGGAAGATTCTATTCTTCTAACTTGTGCACTTTTTGGGGTGAAGATAGAATCTCTCTTTTGTAATCAGTTTGTTTTCGTATGCTGTGGAATCTAACAGTTCAATTAGTACCATATAAGATCCTCATAGAATATATTTCCTTCATTTTTCCAGAAACTTGGTGAACATCTTGAGAGTTTATGGCTTGTTTGAAACCTTAGTCCCTTCTCTTGTAAATGTTCCAGTAGTAGATGAAGGCTGTTTCCCAAGAACCTAGATCTAATAGCTGCTTTTAAAAGAGCCTTCTAGTGTCAAATTTTGTTGTTGTTGCATGCACTGTTTATGAAAAGTTGTGACTTAGCAATACAAGCTGTGTACCGCTTCCACGTGTGAAGTTCTGTGTTATTCCATGGCCTATGGCTGATGTCAGCTAATGTAGAACCACTCATGGGCATGGGTTGAAAGCCTACTGTCTGTGTGTCAATTATGTAACAGGTTTCCAGTGGCTGTTGCTGGTTTGTCTGGGGTGAAAATGTTAGTGCCATTATTTGGATGTGATCAGACGGAGCCTGTTTTATGAACAGGTGCTGTTGCTGCATTTATATTTTTGGGATGATATGCTGTGGGCCCCTGCAATAAGAATGGATTTTGGTAAAGAAGTGCTAGGAGGTGTGTGTGTGTGGTGGTGGGACTCTGCTCTGAAGCTGGCTGTGCAAGAGTACTTGATAAACCAGGCTTCTAGTTAGCTTTGGCAGCATTGCACAGATTGTATTTTTGTGGGCTGACTACCGTCTTAACAGTTTCTTCTCCAAGCTTCCAGCCTTGGTATCTGTTTATTTGAAAGGATCGTACTGTGCTATATGTGTATCTTGCAGCTTCCTATTACTGTGTCATCTTTATCCCCTTGCCTCTGTTTCTCCCTGAGCACCTACCATCACAAATAAGGGTGTCATTGACCATTTGTTAATATATCTGAAAATGGTATATCCTTTGGACCAATTAAATATTTTGACAGCGGATTAGGAACCTAAATGCTAGCTATAATATTGCTGTTTGCTGTGGAGCTGAGAGCCAAATTAAATTCTATTGGCCCTTCTGGCTGTAGGCCCCATCCTAAGAGTGAAGTGAGTTTCATGTGTAACACTGCAAGAGGAATAAGAGGATATTCTTCCTCTGTCACTTCAAGTATTTACCTGGTTGGGTGCGTTTTTAAGTCTAAGAAGAGTATAAGTTTGAAAACACTGCATCCTTCACTTCTGTTTTGTAAATGAAGGGGCATGCATGCACATAAACAGATGTGGCTGCCCTTACACCGTTCAGTTTGATGGGGGTATTCTGTCAGATAGTTTGGTCAGAAATAGTTTAGTACCAAAGGTTGCTTTGACATAGTATTGTAAAACACCCAGGGTAGCTGTACGTAATGCCAGTGTTTTATTCTATGTAAGAAATAAATCTTCTGAAGAGATCATGTGGAGATTAACATGTAATAGTTGTCTTCATTTGATGACTTTTTTTTAAAAAAAAGTCTTTTATGATTAAGAGTAACTGTCGTACAAGTGCAAAAAAAAAGGATGGGTATCAGCACTTGTGAGGGGCTGTGTGTCGATGAGATAAAACTGAAACTAAGGAAGTGAGGGTTCGGAGCAATCTTTCTCTTATTTATGGTTCAGCTGGTGCTGTATTTTTCTTCCTCCTGTGTGCATGTGTGTTCAGTGGGGAAAAGAGAAAAACCATGCAAGGCACACAGAAGTTTTCAAGCTGGAACTTGCCATAAAAACGAGTACCCCAAGTCTTTGTGTTATTTGGACTCCGGAGGAGGAGACTTGTTAACAGAAAATGAACATTGAGAGGTCTACAAGGTAGAGAACTGGTGCTCTGTTAGTGTGCATGCAGTTGAAATTGGTAGCTATATATTCAGCTGGAGCTGAATACAGTATTACAATGTATTGCATAGCTGAAAGGATATTGACTAAACACCTGTAACCAAAATATGAAAAACAGCAGTTATTTTCAGTATGTAATGTAGTCTTAGTTTCAGCTTTGGTGAAGGCAGGTCCATTCCTTGGCTTCATTTAACAACTTTTGTTGAGCATCTCTCTTCCATCAGTGCAACATACTGTATTTTGAATTTAGTCAATTAAATCTTGTTGAGCTGGCACAGCGTTCCTGCCATAAATCTGCCTTTTTTATAAGTAGACACAATATAGCCTGAATTATGGGAATGATTTGTTGAAGGACTCTTGTGCCCTCTCTAGAATCGAATATCAAGAAACTTTCCACAGTAGAATAAAATTGTACATCAAATCGAACTCATATTGACATGAGAAATTGAATATGTAAAATACTTAAATATCCCATTAGAAGCAATTGAGTGTTTGATGACACAGGATTTTTTGGCAGGGTGGAGTTAAGGGGTTTATCGTCAGCCTTTGCAAATACAACTGTGTCTTGAAAATGTTAATGAAGGTTCTGTGATGTTATCTGAGGTCTTTTTTTAAAAGGAAAGTAGTTCAAGGTGCTGTCTTAAATCAGCATCTGTTGCCTAAAGTGTGATTATAATGTGTGATATGTTTTGACAAGTGGCCTGTACTCTCAATGGAATTGGCCAGTTGCACAAAAGGAGGACTCTTCCCATGAAAATATGCCACCAGAATGGCCAAAATGAGGGAAACGTATGGGTGAGACAATAGAGGAGGAACACTTATGGCATATTCTGTACTTGATAGTCTTTATCAGTGGTGGCGAACCTTCGGCACTCAGATGTTTTGGACCACAACTCCCGAAATTCCAAGCCTATGTTGTCAATGACAGAGGACTGCGAGAGTTGTGATCCAAAACATCTGGAGTGCTGAAGGTTTACCACCACTGGTCTAGATCATTCCCTCACTTGATAGTGTAACATTACAGAAGCCTTTAATCTGGCACAGGGAGTTTCCCTCATGCTGATTTAAAAAGTGAGGAGGATAAAAACATAATCATAGGAATAATGATCTATGTGCCTGCATTACCATGACAGAGAATAGGATATGTTGCAAGTCAGCAATTAATCGCGGTGCCCTATGGGCGATGTGTAACTTCTCTGAAGGGAGACTCTAACTCTGGTGGTAGAGCATATGGATACCTTTCTCTGATAATGCACATGCTTAAAATGCGGAAAGCGGAATTTAGATCACAGAAGGCAGGTAGAAAGAGAAACTTGCACACAAAGGGATCATTTTAGATAGTTAATTTGTTTTAAGAATATTACTAAGTGCTTAACCACATTACAAATGCCTTGTGGCATCGACATTAAACTGTAGTACTGTTGTCTAGCTTCTGCTCTGGGCCTGAGTTTAATCCTGATGGGTTGACATAGCTTTCCGTCTTTCAAAGGTTCATAAACTGAGTATCTAGTTCATTGTTCTGTGTGTGGACACTATGTAGCCTGAGTAATTAAATTCAGGGTGGATAAAAATAAATTATTTTTTAAAAAAACAAATTGATTGAAACCTTAATTTAAATTTTAAAAAATGATCCACCCTGAAACTGGAAACTGCCAGGGTGCTTTAAGCACTCTGGTGTGGTATAAAAGCAGCACACATTGCTTTTCTTCTAGACTGCAAATGTATACCTTGCTGAGACTACTGACCAGAAATGCTTAACACTAAATTTCACTGGACTGCAGTGACTGGGGCTGCCAACACAGAATATAGCAAAGCTGGAATAGGAGCAATGCAAACAACAAACAGTAACTGTAGCAAATGTTTCTTTCCTTCTGGCCCCTGGCCCCCCAGACACCTCTTTTGCCACATGCGGATATAGCATCTTTTCTCAACAAATACTGCTTCTCTTAACCCCAGCAGCATGGAGGAATCTTCCTCTACCATACACCCAAAATAGATAGAAATGTATCAACCCTCCATTTGTAAAGACCAGGTCTTAGCCATTGCCAGTGTTGTCTGCATGCTCCTGACTACTGTTGTCTTTCAGGATCTTAGCTAAATACTTGGAGAATAATAAGCAGCCACTACACTTGCGGTGTTTCATGACAACTCTTCAAGTCCCATACTATGGCTGAGGAGATGGAGTTGTGAGCACTTGGATGCTGCCATTCCCTCCTGCTTCTCTCTTTCCTCATGAATGTCTCTGTATGTATCCAGGTTGGGGACTTGTTTGTGGCAGCTGCTAACTGTGCCCTGTCGGTCTTTCTTTGTTCTTCTCATACACTAATATCACTCTCTGGCAAGGGCAGGCTCTGTGCCACACACACACATGTACAGGCCAAGCATTGTAATTGTGTACTGCTCTCTGTTGAACCACAGTCTGAGATACAGGAACCCTGCTGTGGGGACTCATTGGCAAGCCCACAGGAGAGTTTTTTCTGTTTCAGACCCATGCATCCTGAATGCTTTCTAGTAGATATTTGGCTTGGCCGTATGGATTTGTAACTTTGCTGCTTAGTGAGAATCTCCTTTCTCCATCCTCACAAATCAGACTTTACCTGGCCTCAGGATAGGACTCTTAGGTGAGCAGGAGGATGTGTTTCCTTAGAGATCATGAACTGCAAAGGGGACATATCTGGAGCAGTCATTGAAGGATAGAGGAGGTGAGCCTCGTGACACATTGGTTAAATGCCTGTACTGCAGGTAAAACTGTGCTCACGACCTGCAGTTCAATCCCAGGTAGCAGGGTCATGGTTGACTCAGCCTTCTATCCTTCCAAGATTGGTAAAATGAGTACCCAGCTTGCTGGGGAGGGGGCAATGTGTACCCTGCATGCTGTAATTAAACTGTAAACTGCCCAGAGACTACTTAAAGTGGTATGGGGTGGTATATAAGCAGAACACTTTGCTTTGCTTTGAAGAATGATGATACAAGGAGAAGGAGTGGGGACTATTCCTGCTGAGTTCCTATTTGAAAGGCTTCCTCTCAGCCAGCATAGCGAGGAGATCAGCTACAGGGGCTGCCAGGAGTGGGGTGTGGAGGCAGGAAGGGTTACTTGTTGGCAGCACTCCTTCTGGCTGGGTTACCTGTATGCTTGAAGGAAGTCTCTCTCTTGAACTGTTCCTCTCCATCATGTACAGTAAGGAGCCTTTATCCAAGGGGGAATCAGTTCTACCATCTACTGTGGATAGCTGAAACTGCAGATACAGAGGAACCCCATGGCATCTACATCATAGAAGGGGTGGTACAAAGGCCACAAGGTTTTGCTTTTTATGTTATTTATACAGCAGTGGCAATTCACAGATAAGTGAAAAGGCGGATATCAGTCCCTGTATAAGATGTGAAGCGTTTTACTTAATTAGGCCTTCTGTGTCGGTTCTTTTTCTCTCAGCCACTAGTTTTTTTTTTGGGGGGGGGGGGAGTGGTGTCAAAAAGAATCACTCTGTTGTTGTTGGTGCTGCTGCTTTTCTGGCTGAGTGGTTTGGGGAGGTGTACAGTGGAACTTGCAGTGCAAGTTCAAAGGTCACAAGCTTCTTTTTGTTGCTCCTGCGGTGTCATTCTTTGTCTAGGAAGTAAATTGTGAGCATAGCTATTCTCTATCACTCCTGGTCCCCTGAACTTGAATTTCCAGGTCTTGATCCTCAACCTCATGTCCTATGGGGAAGGCACTGGAAGATCCTGCTGTTGGTCTTACGGATTTTGTTGCTACAGCTTGTCTTTCTCCTTTGGTGTCTCTTACCCCTTTTCCCAGGAGGGTTGTAGGGCCTGCTAGCTAGAGAACTGTGTGTGTGTTGTGGGCTCCTCTTCTTTCTTTTCTGTTTGATCTGTGCACTAAAATGGAAATTTGGGATATCATAAGGGAATCTAAACTCCCTTATAGGGATAGCTAGAGATTGACATTTCCAGGGGTTGTGGTGGACTGAGCTAGTGATCTGATGATGGAATGGGAGCTGTAGTGGTACAAAATTGTGTGTTAGGAGCCGGTCCATGTTTTTGTGAGCTTGTTGGTTCCATGTATAGATGGCACCAGTACGTGAATCTTGTCACCATCCTGATCAGTCAGCTTCCTTCCAGGGATGCCTGGGTCATATCTGCCATATTGGCACTGGCTCTCTGTTTTCTCATCATATGGATATTCCCCTGTCTACCTCTAGCCCTGAGGGATATAATGGATGAGATGACCATTCTGTAGAAGTGATGTACCCTTTCTCCTGATATAACACATAGGATAGATAGTTGTGTTAACCTGACACATTCTGTAAAATATTTGGGGTGTGAGCATTTTCCCTCACTTAAATTTGGTTTTAGAAATTGGAGCTCAGTTTTTTCGTCGGTGGGAGGGTATGATTTTCCAATCTAATACCTTTTAGCCTTTGTTTTATGTTTGACAGCCCTCTCGTTTTGAATTAGAATTGAATTTGTCACAAGAGAAATAATTAAAATGAAATTTGAAGTTCTGGGAAAGTGACAGTGCTTAAAGTGTACTTGGAAAGCCTGTTCTAGAAGACATGCCTTTTGAAGATGTACTTTAGATGCTTGCCTCTTCACTTTTCAAGAATCCATTTTGATTTTAAAATAGAGTTGTTGTACTGTGTTGCTCTTTCTCCTGTTAAAAAGTCAAGCAGCATCTGCAAGGAATTTCATAAGCAGCATTATGATGCCTCTTTAAAAGATATCCTTACAATTAGGAAGACTTTCTACATATGTTCTGAAAGCGCTCTCTTGTATGAAGCCATTTTTATTTCCTGTCTCTTGCTTGCATCAGTAGCAGAGATCTGCTAGTCACTGAAGCTTGCTTTGCAGCAGTATTGAGACGATGACACAGCTTCTAAAACAATATTGTAGCTCTCTTGTTAGGCAAAAGCATTTCCCTGCATAGCACTGACTTGACTTGCAGTAATGTCCATTATGTTTGCATGCTGGAACATAGAAAAAAGATTGCTTTGGCACCTTCAAGGCCCAGTTTTCCGTTAGGTAGCAAGCTTTTGTAGGTGGATCAAGTCCGAGTATGTGTTCCTTATTAGTGCATCCTGATGTGGGTGAATGTGTTCCTGTCCTGGATTGCCAGGAAAGCTATATGGGTGGCTTCCTGCCATAGCTATGTTTAAGGAAAGGCATAAAGGCACATCTTTTAAAATTGGCTTATATTGTTTATATTTTGTGCAATTATATTAAAGAATATAAAAGTACATTAAAAGCAAAACTGATAAATAAGAAAAGCTTAATGCATACATAGACAAAACAGCTTAAAACTATTCAGTTACACATAAGTGCCCCCTTTCATCTGGACCCTTTATTTATTTGTTTGTTGCATTTTTATACCGCCCATCTTCCAGAAGGAACTCTGCATGCTGCATGTATTTCAGTTATCATTTCCCCTTCCAATACTGTGTTGAGTCTTAGTCTCAAAGTGACATGACCTTTCCCTTTAATTAACACATAATCAATGGAAACTCTTTAAATTTCTTTAAAAATATTCATGTTTGACAATCCCTTTTTGACCCTAATATCACAAGTTAGTTTATCAATAAAAGATATATTCCATACATCTTTTTTGCAAGTCATTGAACTGGAATTCATGATTTAACTTACAAGCTTTAGCTATACATAATCGTGTTGCTGATACTAAATTTTTCATCAGTTTCTTTATTGTCCAACTCAATTGCTCCTGATCAAATATAAGAATAGATAACAATGGTATTCTTGGACTGGAATCTACATTTAACATTTCATTAATTTCTTTTAAAAATAGTCTCCAAAATGTAATTGCATCCTTATTCCCACTACATGTGAAGATGTATGACAGTATCTCTAATATAAATTTGAAAATTTGCTGTTCATACAATTCAATTTGTTGATTTTAAGTACCATTTACAAACTAGATTATCATCGTTTTATTTTATTTTACTGACATACATTTTATTATTCTTTTAGCCCAAATGTTTTCCCATACTTTGGCACCAATGTCCCCTCTAAATTTTGTCCCCACTGTGTGGGACCTTGTTCTGTGCATGCATGCTACTCCCCCTCCCCCTACTGTGGTTTCTTTTGCAACCAAAGCAAAGACGGTCACGATGGGTGCACGGAGGTGGAAAAGTCCTGCACGGGGGGGGGCACAGAGGTGTGCATGCATGCACCTCAGAGGGCACCTTTTTGGTGCCAATCTCCCTTCCCAAATCCACTTCTCATGATTACTATTTAAATTATTAGGATGCCTTTGGCTGTCTCTAAATCCAATTGACTTGAGTTATTTCTGTGGTTGTGTTTAATTTCATTTGATTTAAATAATTAAATGATTTAATATCTTTTTACGTGTTGTTTGCTATGATGGTCTTAAGCCATCCTGAGCTGTAGCTAAAAAGTAGAAAGGTGGGATAGAAATGTAATAAATTATAATAAAATTTATGTTATTTTTAAAAGGCTGATGAATTCTCATTTGAAGGCATGAAATACATGCAGATAAAGTAAGTCTGAATATAACCGAGTTGTTTTGAGTCTGCTGTTCATGTGAAGGAACAGTGAGCTCTGCAGGGCATAAAAGATTTGCTGTATACCACTGGAAATCTTATTGAGTCCCCTTCTGGCTTTGAAGATTTTAGCAACCATTTTATTTACAAGCATATATTTGCAAACATATGGGTATGCTGAAAGGAAAACAACCCCAGAAAACTTAGTTTTTGGGGATTATCTCACCAAGATTGAATTTGCTAGCCGTTTATACATACACACAAAATATTCCCATGTCTTAACTTTTGCCTCATATTTAGTTGTTTACATAAGTTATCTTATTTGAACTGTGTCCATTTTTAGATGACTTGCATTCTTTCGTCATGTTCTACCATGTCTCTGTGAAAGGACTAGAGTACAAGAGTAACTAAACTTCCCCTTTGAGGATCATGGGATTTGACTGTCTCATGCACACTAGCTTCGTTTTCTGCAGTGAGCCTTCAGGAAAGAGGGAAGACAACTAATGGTCAGCTGCTGTCTATCGTGTGTTTTGTGGTGGAGTAGGGCCATGGAAGCCAAGGAGTTCCATATATTAATGCAATAAGGCAGGCAGGCATTTCTCTCTCTCTCTCTCTCTCTCTCTCTCTCTCTCTCTCTCTCTCACACACACACACACACACACACACACACAATGTGTCCACATATGCATGCATGTACAGACAGGGCAGGCATTTATGCACATAGAGATACAGTACCATGTCCATCCATTCACTTCACAACTGAGCAGTGAAACAGTAATGGTTAGTCTCACTCCAAATTAGAAATACTGTCTATCTGTTTCTTGACCACTGCCTGTTCCCTCTAAGTAGCTGTCTTGTTTTCATACATAGAAGCTAGGTAGCTGTCTTATTTTTGTACATAGATGTGCTAGGCTCAGACTCAATGCTGCTTCTGATCTGTGCCAAGAGCAGAAACAGGTTATTGGTTCTTACTCCACTAAAAAGTCCTAGGAAAAAGTTAAGGAATAAATGACTGGCTGTTGTAAATAATGAAAACAACAGGTTGGCTGGTACCGTTACTTGAAACATTTCTTGATCCTCTGCATTCAGAATAGATTTTGATTGGGGAGAGGGATGGTTTTAATGCTATGCTTGGTGCCCAGTAGTTCATGGCTGCCTAATACCCCATCTTGCTTCCTGTCTTGTGCCTTCTTTCCTTTCCTTGCAGTGGTGTAAAGAACAAGGGATAGGAGAAGGCCAAACATGCAAGAAAGATCTCAAGAGAGGCACTGGTTTTACACTTGTCAGGCTCTTGTCAGGCTGCAGAGCTTGGGCTAAAGGGTTTATAAGGTGTATTTTATTATATTTTTGGAGGCTGGAAGTACAGCAGGAGAAAATAGAGGTGGGGTTGTGCTTAGAGATGTAAAATTTGAAGAAATTTTGAAGCTTTGGAAAAAAACTGATTTTTTTGGGGGGGATGTTGGGGAAAATCGATAATTTTGGAAACTTTGAAAAAATGGTACATTAGCACTTCCCCCTTTTACAGCTTGAAAGTCATTCTGTTACTTTAGGAACATAAAATATGACTATGGACAATTTGATTTAACATAAAATTATCACAACTAGCATATTAAAGTATTGTCTATCCAAACAAATGTTACAAACAGAACTTACTTATAAGTAACAAATGGAGTAACAATCTCCTGAACTATTTACTAGTTTATGTGGAGGGGGAAAAACAATGTTTAAAAATCTAGAAGTAACAATTATTCATATTTCCTCTTTACAGTACTGTATTAAATAAAAATAAAATAACCTCATTCTCATAAAAAGAATTGAAGAGGGGGGAAATACAATGATACCTTGTGTAAAGGAATTAATTTGTTCAAAATAAAATTCCGTTAAGCAAATTTTCCTTTATACAAATTTCCCATGGGAATGCATTGAAAACGGTGTAATCCCTAATAGCAATCATTTTTATGTTGTATGGATATGCCCCATAGGTGATTCTGTTAAGCAAATTTCGCCTATCTCTGGACTTTTTTATGTTGTACAGATTTTATGTTATACAAACCGTTTTTTATACGAGGGTATATAGAAGGGGGTGGGACTGTTTCAGTGATTTTTTTAAGAAATGATTTGGAAAATATTTGAACACCCTGTATTGAATAATTTATTCATCATGTTAAAATACAACATTCCATTATCATTTTTCCTTCAGTGTTTTCAATTTTTCCAATTTTTTTGGGAAAAAACCAAAAAGGCTTCAGGGGAAAAAAAGGGGGGGGGGAAACAGTTTTCTTTGGGAATTTTTCTGGTTTTTTCTCCAGGCTTTCACAACTCTAGAGAAGAGCCAGCCTGCATGTAGTCATGAGCAAGTCACAATGTCCTGGGCTGCTCCCAGAAGAAGGGAGTGGTAAATCACTTCTGTGTATTTTTGCCTAGAAAACCTCACAATGGATCATTATACATCAGAGTCAACCAGAGAGCATGTTGTTGTTTGTACAGTATTGTTGTTAAAGTTCTGTGTGCTTTGAAGTTTTCCTTTTTTCTCTGTCAATACCACATATGTGAATTTGAGCACTTAAGTAATAAAAGTGAACTGTGGACATGAGGTGATTGATGGATTAATCTGGTATAGAGTTGGGCACAAACCCCGGTTTGGAGCTTCGTGCTGGTTTGTAGGTGCTGCATTTTCCCTTTCCCCACCTCACTGGAAATGACTGACCAGAACTCCCCTTATAAAAAAGCAATGGCCTGATATGTAAAATGTCTAACATGCTTGAAGATACATTGCTGTGCTATGTCTCTTACTTTTTAGCAACAGCAAAACAAATGCATTCTTAAATTTGCTCAATTTGGGGAAGTGACTTGCAATGTAGCTCTCCTCTAAACTGGAAAAGTATCTAGCTCTGTCTGCCATTAACAATTTGAGCTCCAAACAAATTACACTGTATTGTATGTTTTTGGCATACAGACAGTGGGCATATTGTCTTTTTAAATAACATGGGAAAGTATATACGTGTACAGAAAGTATGCATGGAAATAGACACATAAGGAGCTGTACAGTATAGTTGTGCCTTAGAAAATTAACCTCATTAGCAGTCATGCCTTTTTCAGCTGCCCAGTGGTTCAGTGAAATTTGCCAGTGGGTTCTTTACATGAACAATGGCAACAGAGACTGCAAGATCCCATCTCACTTGCTGTGCGTGCAAGGAAATGATTCCTAACAATTCACTCCTACCCCTATCAACCCAAACATCTTTGCCAGGGTTCTTTCCTGGTGTAACGTGTGAACTAATGTGATTTGAACTGCTGACAGAAGGAATCTTTATGCCTGAACTGAATGGAAAGTTAAAGAGATTGCTGTTTTAAAACATAATCAGTGTATAGTGTGACTAAGATACCCCCTATGTAATCAAGTCTTTCTTCTTTCTCCTTATTTTATGTGCCTCACTGCCTTCCAGGTCAAGCTGAGATAGGAGTGAGAAGCTGAAATGAATAAAAGAGAAGAACTGAAGTGATGTACAAACAGGATTTTCGAAGAAACCTAGAGCCAGTGTTTCAGAACTGTCATTGCTTGTGCCGAACACAATCATTTTTGGTATCTTGCCGTGGTGTCTGATCAAACTGGCTTTTCAAGTTTTCATAATGCTTTAAATTCAAAAGTTACAAGCTAGCCCCTAGACTGGCATGGTAGTAGAGAGGGATGTTTTAGTATGACAGTAATCGGCATCATTTCAATTCTTCCCATGATGGAAGAGGCCTGGTAGAATTTTGGTTTTACTTGTATATGGAAGTATTATTGTATATCCAGTAGAGGTGGGCGCAAAATAATTCTGCCCCACCCCATCCCAACAAAATGCATTGTGCAGCATGTGGACCCTCCCCCCCTGCCCGCCCAGGCTGGCTGGGCCACTCGTCTGTCATTGTGCAGTGCCAGGAACCTTCTGCTCCAGCAGCATGCCTATCTGAGCAGGACCTCGGGCTGTCTTTCCCCACCTTTTCTGGCAGCCAGCCACTCCTCTGCTGTGCAGGAAGGATCCCTGCCCTTCCCCCTCGTGAGAGTGGTTGACTTCTGGAGGAGGTAGTGACAGGTGGTAACGCCATCTCTGCAGTGGTTCAGCTTTCATAAATTTTTGGTTTCTCTTGGGAATAAAGTTAGCAATAACAGTACAGTACAGCCCTCTTATCCACTGATTCACTAACAGCGGATTTGGTTATCTGCGGTTGCTGATAAGCGGGGGTGAAGGGTGGCAAGGAGGGGGAGAAAATAAACCTGTCATGGATGCCGTCTGCCCTCCTCCTCCTCCTCGCCGCCACCGCTGTGGGCTAGCCAGGCACTCTCTGGAGGGGTGGAAAGTGACCACTCCATCCCTCTGGAGGGTGCCTGGGCAGCAATAGTAATTTTTTCCCCTATTCACCGTCACCACCAGAGGGTGCTTAGCAGTGGCAGCAGCAAGGAGGAGGGCGGATGGCATCAGTGACAGTAAGTTTCCCCCCCCCTTTTTTTTACCTTGCTGCCACCAAGCTGGAAATGAGGAGAAAGGGGGGGAAACTTTCTTTTCTCCTTGCCGTTTGGGAGGCTTCGGGGGGGGGAAGCTTTCATCCTGGCACCCCCCACCCCTATCACCGCTGTCAACCTGGATATTTATCTGCGGATTTCACTATCCGTGGGGGGTCCCGGAACCAATTGCCCATGGATACTGTGTCCTAGTGTATCTGCTTGCATTAAGATTTGCCAAGGGCCTGTCCACATTGTGAATTTTGGTGTGATTTGGTCTGTGCTTGAAAGGTCCTTATCTTCAGTGCTGTGTATTAACTTTCTCAAGTGACCCATCCATTTACACTGGAGATCATGCTGCGAGTACTTGTCCTGCACAAAATTGGTCCACACAAGTGTTTATCAATCCAGTTTGTCCCCATTTCAATTACTGACACTTCCTTCCTTTGCCTGCCTATTTTTGCTTCCATGTGCTGTGACCAAAAACATTATATTCCTTTTTTTTGTTAAAAACTAAGAGGAATAGCAAAATGATGTATATGCCTAGCATGGTAAGCATATTTTATATATCAGGCCATTCCTTACAAATAACCACAAATAAATACTGCCTGGTAGTCTGAAACAATCACTGGGGAGCATGGAGAAATATTTGCACCAGTCAAAAACTCAGTGTAAACAATACTGAAGTTACAGTATTCCCAATGACTTTACCCCAATATAGTGCTTCTTAAAAATATAAAACAGTGGTATGAAAGTCAACGGCCCCGACTCACTGGGACTGACATTGTGGGCGGCAGCAGCGAGGGCTCTGCTGTGCCGGCTGGGCGTGGGAAAATGGCGCCCGCCACACGGCACCGGGAGGCTGAATCCGGGTCCCCTCCTGTTCGCTCCGGTCAATCGCGGGCGACCTCCCCTCTCACGTGGCGTGGGCGGGCTTCCGGGTACCGCCCGCCCGCGCATGCGCCCAGGGTCCCCTGGGCGGTGGGTACAGATGGGGGGACGCCCCCGGGAGCCGCCATTCGTGGTCGGGCGGACTCTTGTGGCGGTTTGGAGGCATTGGGCCCGGATCCAGGCTGACGGGGCCGCAGGATGGAGCCTGCGCAGCTGGGAACCAACAGGTGGTGACAGCGGACCCACGAGGGAGCACGGATGGCCCCAGCTCGGGTGGGACGCCAGGAGGCTCCCCCGCTCAGTTTAGCAGAGGAAATCCCGAAGGAGTATACGCCCACGGGGTTCCCGGAAGCTGGGCTGAAGGGTGCTGCCACCCTGTGGTGCTATCGGGGGGCAGGCGGGGCCCCTGATGGAACAGGATCCGACCCCATTGCCTGTCCAGAGTACTGCAGTCTCTTCCTTGTCAACTGATGTCAATAAAGCTGTGGCCTTTCATCTCCCCAGGAACTAACTAACTAGTCGGTGTGGTTTATTTACAGCAGAACACAAGCTCAGCGTTAGCCCACAATTAATTGTTTTACACACATGCTCAGCATACCAGAGTTATATCAGATATATGCAATGATATTAATGGCTTCTTCTACACTAACAGCCCATATTTTACGAGTATTTTTCTTCTTTCAATCTCAATAAATGATATGAGTCTGACAGCATAAGAAACATGAACACACCAGTTAAAAAGCAACAGAACAATTATGATATTGAAGGGAGCAGTCTCAGTTCACTTCCCAACTGAGTCAGTAAGCCATTAAGTAAAATGTAACTAACATTTTCAGTTTGTCAGAAGTAGCGCTGCATTATTAGAGAAATGTTTTTTTTTTAAAAAGAAGCGGAATTTAAAAATACAATAAAGGTGTGTATGTATGTGGGTGTTTGTGTCCCACCATCCTTTTCAATGCCACACCCCATCTATTATTTCACAGAGTTGTCATCGTAGTTAGTGCCTCTTCCAGTGGTGAAGGTGAAGGATTACTGTCCACACAGGATAAAGGGGTATTTTGGATCGTTTTAAATCATGCCAAAAACAATGCGTGCCTCAGCCCTATTCCAGAAGGGTGTGTGGCATCTTTTAAAGGAGAAGGATGGATCATTCTAAGTAGAAATACATGGGGATGTAGTCTTCTTTCTGGATCCAAATTGTGGTGCTAGCAATCCATATATAGATCTACATATATTCCACTGTGGTCACAGCCTTAGTGCTGTCACCCAAGCAAATTGTACACAACTCGGATTTTTACTTTGTGATAGTTTTTGTGGGAGACTGAATAAGGAAAATAGTGGTGAGAATCCTGTTGCTGATTTATGCTTGCATAAGAGAAAGCATGTAAGTTGCAGCTGCAGTTTTGATCCCTGTGATTTCCTTAATAGTAAGTATGTGCTTCAAATCAAGTGACCTTTTCTAAGATTTTCAAGATAGTGTACATTTCCTTGTTGTTGTTCAGTTGTTCAGTCATGTCTGACTCTTTGTGACCCCATGGACCAGAGCACGCCAGGCCCTCCAGAGCACTGCCTCACGGAGTTCGGTCAAATCCATGTTGGTTGCATAGATGACACTGTCCAACCATCTCATTCTCTGCTGTCCCCTTTTCCTTTTTCCTTCAGTCTTTCACAATATCAGGGACTTTTCCAAGGCATCCTCTCTCCTCATGATGTGGCCAAAGTATTGGAGCTTCTAGAGATGTGAAGGCCTGGGGGGGGGGGGACTGGAAAAATTCAGGAAAAAAAGCTTTTTCCACCCCCCCCCCCCCGTAAAATTGGAAAAATTGGAAAAAGAAAAAGAAAAAATGATTATGGAATGTTTTATTTTAGCATGATGAATAAAATATTTTAAGACAGGTGAACAGATATTTTCCAAATCATTTCTAAAAAATATGCATAGTGTCAGATTATTCTAATTTCTGTGCATTGAGGACAAGCAAGTCCTATGATACAAACTGAATTCTCTAATGCAAGAACAAGATGCATGGGAGGTGCTGCTATTGTCACAAGAAAAAGAAAAAAGATTTCACTTTTGTTTTTGCATGTGGGTGGGTGTGTTTAGTTCTTTTCTGTCCTCTTTATTAGGCCTGAAAGTACTGGAAGACAATACAGTGGACCCCCCCCCACCATTTCGCGGTTCCGGTATTGCGGTCCTACTACATCGCGGGACCGCAGTACCAGAACTGTGGGGGGGGGGTGGCGGGGGGTTGCTCCGCGCTGCTCCCCCGCACCTCAGAGAAGCCTCCAGGGTGAGTGCGAGGGCGACGTGGGGGGGATCCAGTCGCTCCGCGCTGCCGTCCCACGCACCCACGAGAAGCCTCGGGGACGCACGAGCGGGTGGTGGGGGGCGATCCGGTTGCTCCGCATGGCCCTCCCACCCCCTCGAGAAGCCTCCGGGGTGTGTGGGCGGGCGGCGGGCGATCCAGTCACTCTGCGCGGCCCTGTCACGCACCCCCGAGAAGCCTCCGGGGTGCGCGGGGGGCGGTGGCGGGCGATCCGGTCGCTCCGCGTGGCCCTCCCACGCACCCCCGAGAAGCCTCCGGGCCGCGCAGGCGGGCGGCGGTGGTGGCGGCGGCGGGAGGTAAGATCCCCCTGCCGCCGCCGCCGCGCTGTGCTGCGCGATCACCCCCACCCCACCCGCTTCCGCATTTCGCGGATTTTCGTGCATCGCAGGTGGGGTGGGTCCCTAACCCCCGCGATCGGCAGGGGTTACTGTACAGAGCAACAAAAATAATTCTGATTAAATTTCATGCCCATTCCTTGAAACTTAGACCCACTCCCTTCTGTACATTTCCCCCCTCTTCGATTATTTTTATGAGAATGGGGTTTTTATTTTCATTTAATACTGTGGAGAGGAAACATGAATAATTGTTAATTCTGGATTTTTAAACATTGTTTTGTAGAGCTTTTTTTGTTCCACATAAATTAATAAATACTTCAGGAGATTGTTACTCCATTTGTTACTTATAATTACAAATAAATATTATTTAAAAAGTAAGTTCTATTTGTAATAATTGTTTGGATAGACAGTATTTTAATATGCTAGTAGTGATAATTTTATGCCAAGTCAAATTGTCCATAGTCATATTTTATGTTCCTAAAGTAACAGAATGACTTTCAAGCTGTAAAAGGGGTGTGTGGTAATGTAGCATTTTTTCAAATTTCCAAAAATCTCCTTTTTATATGTATGTTAAGGGTTTTTTCTGAGCTTAAAAATTTAAAGAAATTTAACATCTCTGTGAGCCTCAGCTTCAAAATTTGTCCTTCCAGTGAACATTCAGGGTTGATTTCGTTCAAGATAGATAGGTTTGATCTCCTTGCAGTCCAGCAGACACTCAAGACTCTCCTCTAGCACCACGGCTCAGAAGCGTCGATTTTGCGTCGATCAGCCTTTTTTATGGTCCAGCTCTCACTTCCATACATAACTACTAGAAAAAACATGGTTTTGACTATCCTGACCTTTGTTGGCAAACTGATGTCTCTGCTCTTTAAGATGCTGCCTAGGTTTGCCATCGCATTTCTCCCAAGAAGCAGGCGTCTTTTAATTTCATTGCTGCAGTCACCATCTGCAGTGATCAAGGAGCCCAAGAAAATAAAGTTTTTTAGATGTTGAGCTTCAGCCCATTTTCCCCCGCTTACATTTACATTTCCTTACATAGGTGTAATTGGCAATGGGAATCTGGCCTCTGTGGGAATAAAAATAAAACCATACTGTCTCAAGGCTATTTTGCCATGCTGCTGTCTAACCCTAACCCTAACCCTAGATCATGGATTGGTGATGTCTTCATTCGTGGGGAGCATGCTTATTAACGGAAATGTTAATTAAAAGTGTATTATTTATTGATGCATCATTATTATCACTATTAATTATTTTGGTTCTGGTGGATCTTTCTAACATGGAGTAAAAAGAGAGTATTATATATGACCTCCTAATTACAATATTTTTATGAAGCTCACTCCCTTCCATATCTCCAAAGAGGAACTAGGTTAGACGAACATACAAATGAATGTATCTTGTGTGTTTTGTATGTTTTGTGTGTGCTAATTTTCTTTGTGGTCCCTCTGGATCATACATATTGGTGATTCTCTACCTCTGTGAAACATCATCAGATTCAGAACATACTAGAGCTCAACAATAAATGCCATTAGGACAGCCCCTTCTCACAGTGCATATCCCTGGACCTAACAACTATCCATCAATTTAACTGCCCATGAGACAACTTTTTGGGACATATCTCTAGATTAGTTTTTACCTCAAACGTAACTCTATTTGCTGTTGCCATTCCCCTCCTCACTCTTCTGCTCTTTTCAAACTGCGAGTTCCCCCTTTTAAAAAATAATATTTGTTCATCATATGCCTGTCTTCTGAGACCTTCCCTCCATTTTATGGTCCTATTAGACTCCTTCCAGAAGTGCTTTTCATGCACCAATAAAATTCTCCTCACCAGAGGACGTTCTAAAAGTTTATATTCCCACAGTGATGGACACCATATCCTAGCCTGCCAGCACTGATGTAAATTTATGAAAGTTGCTATTCAGAATTAACAGCCCCCGTTTAACTTCCACCTCTGGGAGAGGTTGTTGCATGCTGTAAAGTTCATGTCCCTGCACGCCTCCACGATTCTGCCACTATCAGTTTGTAAGGTCCCCTCTAGATAAGCTATCATGGAGGTGCTCCAGGCTGAACCTGGGAATAAAAATCAGGATAAACAGGGCACACGGAACCAAATTGTAAGTCATTGAAACCAAAGGTGAACCTGACTTGTAGAATGCAGTCCTCACAATTGACTGCTTCCAAAGCCTCTTGGATGTCAAAACCAACCAGTTTCGTTTTGAAGTGTGCAAGAGGCCTACTGAACCTGAGTCTACCCCAAATAGCAAATAAAGCCCTAGTCAAAACTCAGGCCACCCATGGACAAGCCCTTGGCATCTGAAAGAGGATTTGGATCAGTCTCTCTCTCTCTCTCTCTCTCTCTCTCTCTCTCTCTCTCTCTCTCACACACACACACACACACACACACACACACACACACACACACACACACACACACACACACACACACACACAAAGATTCCAGTGGATTTGACGGTAAATCTTTTTCTTTTAAGAAACTGATTATTTCATGAATATAATGTTTACTGTATGGCTAGAGGCTGCATACATGATTATATTTTCATCATAGTTCTATTAAATATAAAAATGTTTTGATGAGAGGTTAGTTTTTAAGTTACAAGGTAGACGAATTTGCAATGCATCACACATATTAACTCAGCAGATGTAATCAAAATCAGCCACATAACCATGACACCATTTCAGGAGGGGTGTGCAACGGAATGAATTTTTTTATTTATTTGAGTCCCTACTTTTGTTGCAGAATTATGGACAGTTTTCTAAAACTGAGTCTTTAAAACGGAAAGGTGGTGAACTCACTGAAGCTTCTGAAGCGACTGATTCAGCGACAGCCAGCATCGCCGGAGGGGATGAAATATCCCAGCAGATACCTGCAAGCTTAAGCCATCCCAGTTTGTCTGCCTCAGTTCACGGAAAGGCAACTCGTGACCAAAAGGAAATCCGAGGAAAAATAAGATAATCCTAGCTACCTCACATTGTTTGGTTTTGTTCTGGTTGGGAACGAACAGGCACTGGAAGGCCAATGCATTGTCATAAAATCACTGCTAATGGCTGCTTGGTTCCATCCAAATTAAAAAGACATCTGGAATATAATCATTCTGATTTAGTACAGAAAGATAAAGAAATCTTCAAACGTCGCACTTTATCTCTTCAGGCAGGGTCATCCATGATGATGATGAGAATTTCTAAAAATGAAAACGAAAACAAAACTGAAGCTTCATTTATTTTCAGTTTACACATTGCAAAACCTGATAAGCCCCATACTATCGCCTAGACACTGATTAAACCTTGTGTGAAGGATGTTAGTCCAGACATGGCCAAGAAGATTGATACTGTGCAGCTGTCAAATAGCACTACATTAAAGCCCCCCCCCCGTCGTGGGGGTTAGGGACCCTCCCCAACCTGCAATAATTTAAAATCCACGATTTGCGGATGCAGGGTCGGGTTGGGGCTGGGGGGCCTGTTTGGGGGCCTCTTGTACTTACCTCAGGCCTCGCGCTGCCCCAAACGGGCCTCCGACTGCCTTCCCGGGTCAATGGGGGCCCGAAAAGTGATTCTTGCTGAAAGCATTTCAGAGTCCTCTGACATCCCCAGAAAGGCCCTCGGAGGCCCCAAAAGTGCTTTCTAGTGATCCAGAGGTCACTTCTGGTACAGCGAGAAGTAGTTTTGGGGCCTTTGACGGCCTGAGAAAACAGGCCCGTTCGGGGCAGTGCGAGGCCTGGGGTAAGTACAGGAGGCCTATAACAGGCCCCAGGGGGGCTTTTTTCATATACTGCAGTCCCGTAATATACTGGGAACGCAGTATATGAACCGCGAAAGGTGGGGGGCTACTGTATAGGCAAGTGAATTTACACAATTTCAGAGTCTTTTGAGAATGAGCTTATAAGAAGATTGAAAACTGATTGATGAAAGTACCAGCGTTGCGGAACTTGCTGTTCATGTGTTTGTGAGGTATCCATTCGAAATGCAAATAGAAGAACTTTTGATGATGCTTGAAACTTACACCACTGACACCAAAATTTCAAAGCTATTGACAAATGTGCACAGAAAAATGATTTGGAATTGAGCAAGCATGTGGATATTTGCAGTGATGGAGCAGCTGCAATGGTTGGAAAAGTGAAGGGAGCGTGATCTAGGATGAAGCAAGTGGCAGGGAATGCCACCAGCAGCCACTGTGTCATCCATCGGCATTCTGGCAACTAGAAGGATGCTGCAAGATTTAAAAGTCGTATTGGATGGTGCTGTGAAGATGATTAATCAATCATGTTAAGACCTGCCCGCTTCAAGCACGGCTTTTAAAACTTAACTGCTGATGATCTGGGTATGGATCACTTCCACCTCTTGCTGCACACAGAAGTGTGGTGGCTATCAAAGGGAAAAATTTTAGCCATCCTGTTTGAACTAAAAGATGCACTAGTGGTCACATTTACAATTAAGCCTTTTATCCAACAATCAACTGATGTCGATTGGCTGCTTAAATTGGGATACCTTTCTGACATCTCTGAAAAACTAAATGAAACTACCACTTCTCTTCACGGGAAAGGAGGAGCACAAGTAGAAAAAAATAAAAGCCTTGAATAATTACATTTTTAAAGTGTGCGTTGAGAGTAGAGACATCTCCAACTTTCCTCGGTTGCAAGAATTTGTCAAAACAAATGAGATCAACCTTCAAACCAACTTCCTCAAAATTGTTATTGCCCACTTGCAAGATTTGGAAAGAAGCATAGTTGATTATTTCCCCAACATTGACTCTGATGACACTGACAGCTGAATGATGAACCCATTTTCTTGCGACCCGAAACAAAAACCTACTAGAATGATGAGTGAATTTTTTAAAAATCTGCTTGAGATCAGCGAAGACAGCAGTTTAAAACAGAAATACTGTGAAGGAAGCCAAGAAGAGTTCTGGATGCAGGTATATTCAGAAAACAATGCTGTTGACAAGGCTGCAGTGAAAAGACCGTGTGTTTTACTTCAACTTATATTTACAAGTCTGCATTCTCAACATATGCTTACATTAAAAAAAACAGATACTGGAGCAAACTTACTGGGTCAGTGATTTGAGGGTAAAACTAACTAAACTTCCCATAAACATAAAGGAAATAATGAAAAATTCATCCAAACAGTTTCATTCATCACATTAAAAACAAGTGAGCATTAAATTTGCACTGTGTTTTCTTCTTTTCCTAAGTATTCAGACCGCTTTAAGGGTAGATGTGCTGCAAAAAATTTTTTAGCCCGCCAAGAGTGCCACAGCAAAAATATTTGAGAAACAATGTATTAGACATAGATATAAATACAAATGGTGGTGGTTCTCTTCCTTTGCTTATTCAGTCAGAAAATCTGATCAGCAACCTTTGTTGTACACAGTTTTGCATTTTCTTGTACATCTAAAAGAAAATGGCTTATTTCATTCTTGCATCAAGGTCTATTGGCCACCATAGTGGCAAAATAACACCCTGGGTCCCAAGCATTATGATGCTTCAAAAATCAAACACTTAAGAAATTCCTGCAGGATCTGCACAATGTATTTGTGGATGTTTGAGCTCCACTGCCACAAGGGTCACTTTCTCTAGTGCTTAATCAACTTATAAAATAACTCTTTGAGCCAATGACTACAGCAGATTGCAGATTTCTTTGCTACAAAACAGCCTTTCTGGTGCCCATTGCTTCTGCATGTAGAGCAGGTGGGTTGCATGCCCTCGAACATGGTCCTCCTTTCCTACATTTTCACGAAGAGCAAGGTCACAATTTCTCCTAACATGTCCTTCCTACTGAAGATGGTGTCTTACTCTTCCAGCATTCTTTCTACATCTTATGATAGAATTAGAGAAAGTACTTAATACACTGACTCGGCATAGAGCTTTAACACGCTACATCTCCAGATCTGAACAGTTATGAAAGTCTAACAAGTTATTTGTTAGCTATCAAGGTTTGAAGATGGATGAACATATTCTCACCTCACAACGATTACTGAAATGGCTTGTAAACATTATAAAATTATCTTACCAGTTAGCAAACATAGGAGCCCCTGATTCTTTCTGACGCCACTCAACCAGGGCTGTTTGTTACAACTTCCACACCCTTTTTCAGAGGTGTACAGTTAAGAAATATTTGCAAAGCAGCAGCATAATCGCAACCCTTGACGTTCATCGGGCATGATTGCCTGGATATCAGAACTGTTTCAGCGCTGCATTTGGAAGAGTGGTCATGTCATCTGTGCTGGCATGACATCCTATCAGTGAGTAGGTGAGCTTGTCAGTCACCCATATGTGTGATTCGCAGATGACAAATGATGAAAGAGGAACAGGTTACTTGCCTATAACAGCGGATCTTTGAGTGTTGTCATCTGTGAATTCACATAATCCTCCTATCCCTCCCCTCCTTCTGCTAGGTTACTGTTCACCCATGGATAGTTGTGAACATGGGGAACTGAAGGATAGCCATTTGGCACAGGGACGTTCAAAGTGGAGAGGAGCTGCCCTTAATGGCATTTTTTCTTGAGTTCTAGAATGTTTGGATGAGGTTTGCTCAGGTGCAAACACTTACATGGGTGAAATCACAGATGACCATTTGAAGATCTATCGCAGTGTTGGCAAACCTATGGCACGGGTGCCAAAGGTGGCACTCGGAGCCCTTTCTGTGGGCACCTGACATCGCCCCTTCACAGCCACCTGTATTCAGGTTAAATTGCTGAATTGGCACTTTGCCAAAAAAATAATAATAGTGGGTTTGAATTGTAGATTGGGTATTCGGTCTCTAACAGGTTTGCCATCATTGAACTATAGTTACATGGAGATAACCTGTTATTTTACAGTGTAATCAGTTTTGAATATTTTGCTGAAAGTAGAATGCAGATAAAGTAGAAAAATATATATTTTAGTACAATAGTTCAGTCTGCTTAGGAGGCCAATAATGCATGTAAAATGCATCAATTGGTTGACAGATTCTTGTTCTTAGTGCTCTCAAGAGCATGTGGAGGTCTGCAGGATAATGTAAAGCAGGAACCCCTCTGCTCCTTGAGGTGTTTACATCCTAACATTAAAGGCCATGTTCAGTGATGACATTTAATTAAAGTATGGAGTCATCCTCCAGAAATAACTGTAACTAAGACACCAGAAATACTGTATGAGTTGAAAAGAGACATTATTTGATAGCTGTTGTGAGTTTTTCGGGCTGTTTGGCTGTATTCTGGAAGTTTTTCTTCTGTGTGTTTCGCCGGACTCTTGTGGCTGCCATTTTCAGAGGGCAAGGAGCTCAGGGAACTAGGAGTTCTCTGTGCTCTGGGGTATAGAGTGAGTGAGACTGTGGAGTTTTTAAAGTTGTGGGAAAGGGGAAACTACTCCTATGTAGGAGAATATGTGTTAGTCATTGAATTGTGATGGAGGGATTAAGACGTTTCACTATAATCGGGTGGCAGCGATCCTTGTATGTGGTTGATGGGTGTCAGCTGTTCTATTGCGTGAACTGGTGCTTGTTGTGCCTGGGTGAGAATCATTGAACTTTGATCTCTTGCAGACTGTAGCTTTCATTACTGGAAGCCAGGCTTTGTTGATTTTCAGACTTTCTTCTTTTTTGTTGAAACTTTGCTTGTGTTTGTGAATTTCAATGGCTTCCCTGTGTAGTCTAACATAGTGATTGTTAGTGTTGTCCACTAACAACACTAACACCGGACAACACTTACAATCACTATGTTAGACTACACAGGGAAGCCATTGAAATCCACACACACACACAAAAGTTTCAACAAAAAAGGAACCTTTAATTTAATAAAATTTAAAAAAGAAAAATACAGGAACAGTTGATAACTTCTTCATCTTCTCATTCACTATTTTCCTCCCTCCTCTCTTCTCCTCTCCATTCCCCAACCTTCAGTTTTTCTCCCTTCATTTTAAAATCTACTTTGTTGTTTTCAAATTAGTATTATGGTAAAAAAGATAGCTGTTTCTGTGTTCTGATTTTTATCTTTTTCATCCTCTTCTTGTTAGGATTTTGAGAGATTCCATCTCCATAGCTTAGAGTACGTCTATCAGTATGTCATTTAACATGGAGATTTATTTATTCTAGCTGTTTTGAGACACATGACAGACAAAAGGGGAGAATGGGTGGGTTGTACAAATTTCCAGATGACCACTTGAAGAACTACAGTAACAGAAATGCAACCTATCCTCCTTCATCATAGAATTCTTCTTAAGAGATCCTGTCATTCGTGTACCTTTTCTGTATAATTCTTCAATGTATTATTTCCATTTACTGTTTATTTTATCCTGGTCAGATAATATGTTCGCCTGTTGATCTTGCAGAATCCCTAGTCTGGATTTACATTTCCTTTTGGGGTTTTATGGAAAATCTCTCTTGTTTTTCCTCTTTTGTTATTCTCTTCTGCTTCTTTATACTTTTTGTACAGCAATGCATTCCTGTGTCTCAATGTATCATTTGCTGAAAAGTTCCATTCAGAATTCTGACTCAATTTCTGTGACTTTTTACTTTTGCTGTTCATTTGTTCTTTAGTTTTAAGTGTTTCTGGTATCATCCCTCTAGGCTTTACTGTTCTTTTGATTACCTGTAATTCTTTCCTAGTCAGGTAGCAAGTTTTGCATTCTTCCTTCATTCTTCCTTGTTTCAATCAACAGTTCTTATTGAAGCTCAGTTGAGTTTACTAATGCAAATTCATTAGGAATGTCATGTAAACTATTTTGACATGAGTTTTTAAATGTTTTATCTTTGAGCTTTATTCTAATTTTTAATATTAACAGTTTATGGTCAGTCATCACCACAATCTGCCACTAGTCTTATTTTGACAGAAAGAAAGTAGCTTCTTCATTTACTGCTTTTACTTGTGTAGGCTGTTTTATTTCTACTGTTGTAGATTTGTGTGTTTGGTTGCCTGAAGCACCTTTAATAAACATACCACTGACTTGACAGAATTCTGTGAGTCATTCTGCTTTGTTTTGGACTTTTCGGCCAAACTCTCTAAAAACATTTGATTCAGCTTTGTTTCCTGCATTTGTGATCCAGTCATCTATGATGACTGCTTCATTGTGTGATCAATTTCCTCCTGGGTCCTTCCAAATTCTTGTTTATCATCCTCTGTAATGGAAATATAGACTTGAATGTTGATTGTGCTAATTGGTTGTCCAAGAACTCAGATTGATATTAATTGGTCAGATTTTGTATTACAGCCCCTAAGTGCTTGTGCTACATCTTGCCTCCGTATTAGAGCCATGCAGTTTCTTCTGATTTTATCATTTCCACAAAAATGTTTGATAGAAGATGACTTATTCCAATTTGCTTTAGTTCACCCACATCAAATATTGCATGTTTAAATGTTCAGTTACCTTGTTTGTGCTTATCTTGGTTTATACTTCATGTTCTGTTCTATTTATATGTGTCATACAGCACTGGATTTTCTTTTCTTCTCTGTGTACATTAGCCTCTATGGGTATTTTCTTCTGTAATCTAGTTCGTTGATTAGCAGCAGTCCTATTTGTATTTGTCCTTTGCTGTTCCCCAATAACTCACTAAGTGCCTTCTAACTACAGAATCTCATCTTCCAGCATTGGCTCTTGTTTCATTCTGAATGTTCTTGTCATAGAATTTTCAAGGTAAGAACATTAAAATGGGATTAACCATTGCTTTCTTCAGCACAGTGTGTTCAAGAGTTAGCTTGAGTGTCACTGTCTTTGTCTGTGAAACAGCCTCCGCTATTGTCACCTTCCAGTATTGCTCCTGCCCAATAGCTGCCCTCCTGGCATTTCTCCACTGCATCACCCTTTGAACTATTAGTTCTCTTCTGCTGACCTGACCAGTAGTAGGCTTGAAAAGAGTGGATATACCTTAGTCTCATGTCTCAGCTTGGCCACCTCATAATAGAGTCTAGCCTCCTGACAGCATTGCTGTCAGCTTCCTTAACTCCCACACCATGTTAAGGGGTGCATCCAAGAAAGGGTACATAGCAATTTTTAAACCATGCACTGCAAGATATGTCTGTACCAGTCAGATTCTTATTGTCTCAACTTCTGGAAGAATTAGTGAGCTAGTTGTGTGTGTGTGTGTGTTTGTTGTGTCATTATAGTTGTGACCGACTCTTCGTGACTCCATGCCCATGGAGTTTTCTTGGCAGGAATACTGGAGTGTCTTGCCGGTTCCTACTCCAAGTGAGCTAGTTATCTTGGCTTAATTAGGACATAAAATAAGGTTCTAAAATATAACTTACAGACATGCACATGAGGGTGTGTGTGTGTGGGTGTGCGCGCGCGCGCGCACACACACACACACACACACACACCCCTCAGTGCGTGAATGTTTGTTAAACCAAATTACGGCTTACCTTTCTATGTAGCAGAACAGTCCATGGGGAGTATAATTGATTTGTGAGGTCAACCATTATGACTATGCTGTAATAGGTCATTTATTGTATTTCCTGTTGCAGGAAATTATGAGTACAGTATTTATGACTGTTTCAGCTAAGCAGCATGGGCATTTATGTATCATTTTGTGGAGAAAGCTGTCTTGTTATTACCAGTGTTGCATTTATAATGTTCTTGGCATTCAATCTTTAATCTACCTATAACCTATAGGATTGTGGCCTTTGTTTAAAAAAAAAGTAATCTTTTTTAGGATTCTTGTATAGATACTGAAACCCAAAAATAATTTCATTAGTTTCCCCTCTTGTCCATGAGTCTCATTATGCAGTGATTAAACTGCAGTGCTGCAGCCAAAACTCTGCTCATAACCTACCTGAGTTCAATTTCAAGTAGTTGGATTAAGGCTGACTCAGAGTTCCATCCTTCTGAAGTTGGTAAATTGAGTGGCCAGCTGGGGCGGTGGAGGATGTAGTGCGTATGTAGCCTGCACGATTAAATTATAACTCCCTAGAAGAGAGAGTGTCATGGGGTGGTACCATGTTTTTATATAAGATGCATACTTTTTGTTGCAAAGCAGATACAGCTGTGTAGGGGGGGGAAGCACATGGATAGTACCACCTGGAGACTCAAGGTATTACATTTAGGTAGCATAAAAGCTTTTTAAAAAATTGGCCTAGAAATTAAATGCTAATTACAGTGGTACCTTGTATAAAGGAATTAATTCATTCTAAATGAAATTATGCTAAGCAAATTTTCCTTTATACAAATTCCCATAGGAATGCATTGAAAATGGAGTAATCCCATTTTTATGTTGTACGGATTCTCCCCGTAGGCGATTATGTTAAGCAAATTTCCCCTATCTTCGGAATTTTTTATGTTGTACAGATTTTATGTTATACAAGCTGTTTGTTATACAAGGGTCCACTGTACATATTTTAAGAAAGCAGTTAATATGTGCTCTTTTTCAGGAAACCCATACATTACAAATACAAAGCCTGGTTTAATCCATTTTAAATTGATTTTTCTTGTGGCTATTTAGATTTTGGTGTCAGTCCTCGACTTGGCAGTTTATTGAGTTGAAGTCCTGCTTTTACTTGTCAGCTATAGTTCGATTATGGATTGATTCTCTTAGGCATGCTGCCTATATGGAATGCCTCCAAGTGGCTTGATATGGTCAAGGAAATGATTAATGAATGATAGTTTAGTGGAAAGGGTGATAGAGGTTTGCTTTTTTTAAAAAAAAAAGTTCATTATCTTCAATTGTGCCTGAAATCTGTAACTTGGACAGGCACTTGTGATGGAAGACCGGGAGGTCTGTAGAGGAGACAAGAAAAAAGACTTTTGCATGAATATCTTCTGAAAATTTTGTATGAAGAAAGGCAGATGGACTCATGTCTGGAGCAGTTCTCTCAGCATAGCATATCTCTGAGATTCTCAGATGCTTATGTTCTAATTATTCATCTTGGTGTTGATATGAGCCTCCTGGCACAGTGGTAAAACTGCTGCAGCACAGCCAAAACTATGCTCACAACCCAGGGTTCAATCCCAGGTAGCCGGCTTGTGGTTGACTCAGCCTTCTAACCTTCCGAGGTGGGTAAAATGAGTACCCAGCTCACTGGGGGTGGCAACGTGTAGCCTGCATAATTACACTGTAAACTGCCCAGAGAGTGCTTTAAGCACTATGGGGCAGTATATTAGCAGAACACTTGGCTTTGCTTTACTGGGATTCCATACGATCACACTGTCTGCCTTTTGCTGGCCATTTGATCAAGTCCAAGAATCTTCTTGATTATGTTTAGTATGGAAACTGAATTTTATCTGCCTATCAATTTCAAGATCTGTAAGAGAATGGCAGACATTCTTGGACAGACTGCTTCTTGCAGAGTATGCTGCTGATGCTTCTTAAATACTGCTCCATAGCAAGCACTTTCTGGGTGGTTTACTATTTATTTATTTATTTATTTATTTATTTATTTATTTATTTATTTATTTATTTATTTATTTATTTGTACGTACATACATACATACATACATACATACATACATACATACATACATACATACATACATACATACATACATACATACATACACTTGTATACTGCCAGTCTTCCATGAGGCAGTCCGGGCAGTTTACAGTAATGCCCCCCCCAAAAACCTAATAAAAGATAATAAGTAAAACATAAATTATAAAAATAGCCAATAAACAAGCACTAAACAAAGCTAGTGCTAACCAGCATGGCAACTAAAAAAACACACTAACCCCAGGTTAAACAAGAGCACAAGAAATCATATAAAACAAACACATTAATGGTCTCCATATGCCTCTTTGAAGAGCAAGGTCTTTAGTGCTCTCTTGAAATTATGTTTTATGCAGCCAATACATTGCCCTCCTCTCCCTTAGCGAGCTGGGTGCTCATTTTCCTGATCTCGGGAGGATGGGAAGCTGAGTGAACCTTGAGCCTGCTACCTGGGCTTGAACTCTGGGTCATTAGCAGAGCTGGGCTGCAGCATAGAGTTTGGCTTTAGGGCAGCTGTTTAACCCCTGCACCAGGAGGCTGCCTTGTCAGTCAAAAGGTACAGTATTGTCCATTTATTCCTATTCCTGTCTCAACAGATTTTTAAAATTGTTCTTGTATCTAGAGCAAAGACCGAAGGAGGAATGTGACAGCACAGGCAGTTCACAAATGAAAGATGCCTTGCTCTTTTCAGGTTGTTCCATGAAAAGATGTGAGCAGACATTTTAAAATAAAAGGCTCATTTGGAGGCTCCTCCTTCCTTCCTTCCTTTCTTCCTTGGTGTGTTAAAATCATTCAGTGGTAAACAGATGATAATGAGGGGTTAATAGATTTGATAGGACAAATCTCCGTATTCTAATAAACTAAAAGGAAACAAAATTCTTTTCCTTTAGTATTACGTACCATCTTTTTAGCTCAGGAAACCATTATATGGTACTGGATGTTTATGTAAGCAGTTTTGAGGTTATCGAACTACCAACTTCATGTCCTGCTTTGGGGCTGTTGAGATTATTTGATTTGCTGCAACGGGAATCCAGATTCTTGTCTCAATGGACCCTTGTTCCTGTCATTATGTTCTGTCGAAGGTTTAACACCACTTTACTTAGCTGTTCCTCGCTTCAGCGTGAGTAAACGCAAAGAGCAGTCATCCAATTTCTTAACTAGTGTAGGGTTTGTTGTGTTGACGGAAAAATACCTATCATACCAGTGGAAGTTCAGCTGAGGATATTCTGTTAGCTCTTGTATTTATATCTTGCTTTTGTCAAAATGTCAAGTTGAAGATCTCCTAATTACCAAGGTTTGTGCCTCCTCTAGTTTTGTAAATTTCCACCTCGCTCTTGCCTCAGTCAAATGAAACTCCTGCTTTCTTTGCTCCTTCGGTGTTGAATTTGAAAAGAAAAGATACAAAAAGAACAGGGTGTTTTCTCACCCTTTGTTTCTGTGTTTGTTTTTCTGTGAAGGGAATTGAATTTGTTCCCAAAAAGTGTGTGCATATATTTGAATCGTACTTGAGCGGTTAATTGGGTAGAAGAATATGTGGGCTCCTGCTCTCTCTCTCTCTCTCTGTGCCCAAAATGCTATCCAAGCTTTTCACCACTTCGAAAGGACTAGCATGGCTTGTTCATCAAACAGCCTCGGTTGCATTGATCACTCCAGGCACTCGGCAAGCATGAATTAAGCTCTACTAATCATGAGTTAAACAGTACATTCTGTTATTTTGCTGGGCTTGAATTGTAATCTTATGGTTTCTTTTAGATCCTTCATCCATTTTGTTGCTGCAGCAGTGACAACTAGAAACTTATTTTTGATCATTTCCACCCCCCATGAAAACTGTGACACATGAAAATTGATAAAAGTTGCTCCAGCAATGTTGAATTTAAAAAGTCAAATACATTAAAAATCACTGCAATCACTGTTGAAATGGCTTGATGGCAAAACAGAAAACGTAGTGGATGATTATTAGTTACTCTGCAGAAAGAGGAGCAGCACAGTTTCTTTCCCACACTGTTTCTCCTTCTAAAAATCCTCTATTTGTTTTTAGTTCCAGTGTATAGTTTCAGAGAAAGGGGTGGGGGCTTGGCTTTGTAGACATAAACTTGCAGCGGGATAATAGCTAGGGTTGCCTCTTGAAAGGAATAAGCCTCACAGAAGGAAACTATGGAAATAAATCCTGGAGAGTTTGGTACAGTTTCCAAGATTATCTCATGTGGAGAAAAAGAGAGAGGAAAAAGGACCCCCAGAAGTAACTTTAGTTAGACTTGGAAAACAGGGCTGATAGGGCTTGTTATTTCTCATGTCTTACAACACAGTTTTTGAATCTCTGGAGGCACAGACTCAGTTGGAGAACCACAGATCTTTTTTCATGACATTTACGGTATTGAAGACTAGGAAAAGAGAAAAGATAGGCCTAAAGTAAACATTCTGTCAAGGAGCCTATAAAAAGATAAGTCTCTGTTTATAAAACTGTAATGTAAAGATAATATGTGTAAGGTGTTCCAGTGCAGAATAAGACTTTATAACCTGTATATCACAAAGAGATCGTTTGAACGTTTACATGGGATTTAGAAACAAACAAACCCCAAAAGTGATCATCTTACAGTGATTCAATTTTAAAAGGAGGATTTAAATACAGTAGGACCCCGACATCCGCTGGGGATTGGTTCCAGGCCTTCCCGTGGATAATGAAAACCATGCATGAGAGAGAACGCCCGCCCACCCATCCACACACAAACGGCTGTTTCCTGACAGTAGCTTGCTTTATGACTGCTGTTTTGAGACAGTAGCTTGCTTTACAGCTGCTGTTTGTGACAACAGCTTGCTTTACAGCTTGCTTTGTGGCTGCTGAATTATTTAATTTTTTCCTCTGCCAAACGTGGATAACTGAATCAGTGGATAATGAATCAGTGGATACGGGGGGGTCCTACTGTATAACAATCCATTTTTTTAAAAATTAAAAACAATCATTGATTTTTCTGCATCCTGTCTTGGACTCTTACTGGTCTGTGCATTGTTGTCATAATAACGGTTGCTTTTTAGAAGCTAGCTGTTTGTGTCTGGAAGCAAGTTAACATTGATTTGAATGGAATGCTGCACTTCCAGGATACATCTTGTGATCCTGTTTATAAGCTGCAATGATGTTTCAAAACAAATCATCAAGATAATTCATGGTGCGTATTCTGTAACAAACATTCCGACTCTGTTCCCGTGTTGATAGTTGTCAGATTGTTTTCTAAACAGCAGAAGGAGTCAATTCTGTAAAGAGCACTAATTTCCTACAGTTCTTTCGGCTGATTTCAGTTTAGTAGACTTGGAATATTCTGTTGTATGATGCTGTTGTCAAAGAAGATCTTCATACACGTTTGTGTCTTATACCAAATAATAACTAAGATGGGTTGAACTGTGTTACTGAAAATGAACATTGATAATGGAAAGATGAATAATATATTTTATATTAATGCCTTTATGCTTACCTTGTATGTTTGTGCCCATAGCCACGACACATTTCATCTGCTCCATGGGGTGACTTTTTGTAGATGAGGACTGCAATGTGTAGCCTGCATAATTAAGTTGTAAACCACCCAGAGAGTGCTTGAAGCGCGATGGGGCGGTATATAAGCAGAACACTTTCTAACCTGTTTTTCAGTCATGATAAGAAAACTGTTGATTTTCTGAGTTTGAGACAATTTTTTTTATTTGGCCCTTGACCCTCCCGCTCTCTGTAGGTCTGACCCCATGTGTACCGTTCTGACTAGGTGACGAAAGAATAAAAACCCACCAGAAAAAGGTTTGAAGCACACGACGTCAGATAACAAGCAAATTCCCAGCTTTATTTTACCCCTCCCTTGGCGTGCCAGCTTTCAAAATCTGTGTAAACTTGGGGACCTGATAGCTAGATAGCTAGATACGTTAGGTTTGGCCTTGGCAGGATGCTCTCACCAGGTTTATTATACATTCGGCCCCATCTCCGCAGGTCTGCCTACACAGAAACAGGTTCTAAGAAATCTTGGGGGGCAGTTGCACACTTGAGGCCATCTTTTGTTGCTAATAATGTGGTTTTATGAAGCAATAAGCATTGTATGGCGAGCGAGAGGTTTGGGACCATCATGTTTTAGCCTTGCTTACCTACAGTCTCAAAGAGGGCACAACCTAGTTGTATTAGTCACAGGCTTGCTTCTCTGATGCTTCCATATGAAGTTTTTTATTGTGCAATCTCCGTACCTTATTAGCAGACGTTTATTTATTAATAAAGGAGTCCATGTGACACTGTATTATGCTAAGAACCCTTCCATCCTCTCTGCTTAGTGAGGGAGGAACAGAACAGCTGCACAGTGCGTTTTTGTTTCCTAGCACTAGGAGCCCTCTGCCTGGAAACACCTCCAACAGCTTCTACGCACAAGATTCAAAGAATGGCACAGCCACTGTGCCCAAAAGGGCTCCAGGTTTGCATTTTTAAAACAGTAGCTTGCTGTTTCTTAAGCACCAAATAATTTTTTTTTAAAGCACGCCGTGCTGCTCAACTAGAATTGCTCCCTCCTGTATGTTCACGTCCAAGGAAGCCTAAATTGCCTCTCTGGATGTCATTTACTTTTTTGTATTGGGTTCAAAAATTATGCTAGGATTGCTGGCTAAATAGCTCAGGGAGTTAGGTGGAGATTGGGAGTTTTCTTCCTCACAAAGCCTCCAAGGAGAAGAGCCAGCCTATGTAGTCTTGGGCAACCTGCACCATTCCAATGTATTCTCCCCCTCCCTGCCCGTCAGAAGAATTTATTGCATTTTCCATGTATAAGACTATATTTTTGTCTAAAATTGTTCAATGAAAAATTGAGGGTTGTCTTGTACACAGAGGTAAGCTGAGGAGAGAACTGAGTGGCTGTGAAACTAATTTTGGATCAGAAAGTTGGGGGGTGTTATGCATGGGGGGGTCTTGTAGACAGAAAAATATGGTACATATTTATTGTTTCAACTTATATACCATCCCCACAGTGTCAAGCACGTTCTGGGTAGTTCTCACCATAAACATACAATGAAAATGTAGTGCAATACAGTATAACAACAACAACAACAACTTTATTTTTATGCTGCCTTTCTCCCCAAAGGGACCCATATTAGCATATACAGATACATATGATGAAACAATAAAATCAGCCAGTGAGTAAAACTACTGAACTACCTAAACCGTTCTTTACATAAATAAACAATTCAAAATGGCATTAGATGTTACAGGTAACTAGCATAAATAAAAAGCAGCTTTAAACCATTCTGTTTTAACTAATGTCTTAAAAACAGAGGGGAGGCTCCTGGTCTACCTCAGCTGTAATTTTTATTCAAGAGGTGTGGGGCCCAAACTGAAGAATCCCCATTCCTTATGTTTGCTTTCCTGTTGCGGTACTCTTTTTAACATCATGGGGTGGCTAGGTCACTGTTTTGAAGGGGGGATGTTTTAACAGGTAGGTAAAAAAAGGTAAATGTTCCCCCTGCATATGCATGCTAGTCGTGTCCCACTCTAGGGGCGGTGCTCATCTCCGTATTCAAGCCGGAAGAGCCAGTGCTATGCAAGTCCATGGCCATGTGGCCGGCATGGCTGCAAGGAAACACTGTTTTACTTTCCTGCTTTTCACGGTGGTACCTATTTATCTACTTACATTTACATGCTTTCCAACTGCTAGGTTGGCAGGAGCTGGGGTTATCAGCGGGAGCTCGCTCCGCTGCGTGGCACCCGGGATTCGAACCGCCGAGCTGCCGACTTTGCAGTCTACAGTTTCAGTGCCTTAGTCCACTGAGCCACCACGCATATCTGTTTTAACAGATATTGAGGTCCTAAACCCATCTAGGGTTTTATAAGCAGCACCTATGAAGATATGCCAAGAGAATGCATGGTCATACCTGTTGGTACCTGAGCTCAATCTGGCTGCTGCTTTTCGGAACAAGGGAAAGGGAAATAACTTCTGAGTTCTCCTATCTAGAAAGCTCTGGACAGAATCTCCGTAAGAAAGAATTGACTTGGCAGCACATAATTATTATGATTATGATTGTCCTTTCTGTGATAATGAGCGCTGTGAAGTATTTCATATTACTTGTACTTGGTAGATCTAATTCCCGTTCCTATATTTTGTTTTTTTCTTCTGCTGTTTTGTCTAGTCTGTTTTCTTTGTCACACCTGCTCAGGATCATGGGTCTTGCACATAAAGTTGAACTGGGCTTCTCTGTATTGTGCTGTAGACAAGAGTTCTGCTTATTTATTTATTTATTTATTTATTTATTTATTTATTTATTTATTTATTTATTTGGTGCATTTATATACCGCTGCCATTTTCTGAACCGGAACTCAGGGCAGTTCACAAAGCATAGCTAAAATAGCTAAAAGGCTAAAAACACAGCAAACAATTAAAACAACAAGCGCGGTAGAAAAGGCAAGATAAGAATAAAAATATTTAGCAATTTATCACCTTTGTGGCAATCTTGCACGTTGTATTGTGTATTGAGAAAATGTAAGTTTGCATTGACCCCTGACTGTACTTGAGAGAAAAGTAACATGTTTTTGTGTTTTAAAAATAATTAATATGGTTGCTTTTGGGTCCTTCAAAATAAGTTATGAAGATACAGACAGAGAAAACGCCAGACTTTCCTTGTCCTCCCAGGAGCTTCAGTGTACTCCAGGGATAATTATACCGGCTTAGGCACAATTTTATTGTGCTTTTAAAATTAATTATGATAAAAAAGAGACACTGGCTTTTAAAGCCTTTTTAAGGGAAGCAAGGGATTTGTGTCAGTGCCACAGATGAAATGGGTGTTTTAACATTATTTTACAAAGCACTGGTGCAAATAGACCCTTGTTTTTAAAACATAGGAAGTAGAGGAAATGAAGGAATACAGTGGACCCTCGTGTAACAAACAATTTGTATAACATAAAATCTATACAACATAAAAAAATTCCGGAGATAGGGGAAATTTCCTTAACAGAATTGCCTATGGGGCAAATCCGTACAACATAAAAATGGTCGCAATTAGCGATTACTCTGTTTTCAATGCATTTCTATGGGAAATTTGTATAAAGGAAAATTTGCTAACAGAATTTCATTTGGAACAAATTAATTCCCTTATACAAGGTACCATTGTATATGAAAATTTCTGGTCTTTTTATAATTAGAAGAGGTTTCCATTTGCAATTCTTGCATTTGCTGTACAGAGCATAACTCCGCATTAAACGTGAAATGTATGGAGATGCAATAGTGACTCAGCAATGACAGCCATGTTAAGTTATCCCTGTTCTTCCTATTCCTCTATTCCCATTGTGATGTTGTGGATAGAGTGACGGACAACAACTCTGGAGGCCAGGATTTGAATTCCCACTTGCCCGTGGAAACTTAATGGGGGCGAGAAAATGCTAAAACCTCTCCTTCGATATCTCACTTACACTGAAAGCGGAAGTTGCTTTGTAACTTCTGATTAGACAGCACAGAACCCACACATTCTTCCTCAGCAGCATTTTAAAATGTATTTATTTATTTACCAGTTTTTTTAGCCACCCCACTACCAAGAGGTCTCTGGGCAGCTAAAAAAATCTGGTAAATAAATAATTGAGTGAACTTGTTTGTAAGGGGACATGGTTGAACCCCGATGTGAGCCCCCTGACAGCGGCTGTTTTGCATCTTCTCTGTGTGATGTATTATGTTAATTAAATAAAGGATCCTAGAATGTTTCAGCTGTGAAAAGATGACCTGAATTTGCATTGCCTGTCAGAATAGAAACTTAGACATGTTGGTAATTAGACTGGATCTGATTCAAAAGATACCCAGGGAGCAAGAGAACAAGGTTTCTGCTGAGTCACTGTGCTGATTGTAACTGCCCATTAAATTGTTTGGAAGCAGAAGATATCTTCCAGTGTCCTTCAATATAGGGAGCTGCTGTTTCCAATATGGGCAAAAATTTGAGCTGAGGCAGCTTGAGGCTTGCTACTGCAGCACTTCAAAGTTGAGACTCTGTCCCAAATAACACTGCATCTTAGATTCTTCTGAATCTCATCTTTATATTGGACATTAGGTGTGAGGCAGGGGCTTGAAAGTGCTGCCGATTGCTCAACTATTATTCAAGGTATTCAGGAATAGAAAATTGTTAGCTGGGTTATTATTTGTAGCCCATGAGAGATAACAAGTATTTCTGAGTGCATATTGTTGGAAGTGTTGGTCTGGTGATTTTAATTTATTTGTTGCTGCTGCTGCTTCTTTTATTAGAAAAAATATAATAAAAAAGAGACAATGGCTTTTAAAGGGGTACGATCAGAATTGTATCCCAGGTTCCAATGGCTGTATTTGGTCAAGGATAATTAATATCTCTCTCTCTCTCTCTCTCTCTCTCTCTCTCTGATTTGTATAAACTGAGGACTTTTTTTGTTATACAGTACTCAAGTACATACAGTCTACCAGCCCAGCTCTAAAGGGGCTGGGGGTAGTAATTGGCAACATGTGCTGGGAGTTTGGAGGCAGTTAGGGAGTTAATACCATAGAGCAGGGATGGCAAACCTTTTTGCCACCAAGTACCCAAACGTGGTGGTGGCGGCGGTTGAGACCAGCGGCCGCGGGGAGGAGGGCGCGAAGGCAGCAAGGGTGACGTAGGAGGCGGGGTCAGGGTCATCGTTGTCGGTGGTGGGAGGGGCAGGGATGGCAGCAGTAATGGCGGTGGAGGCGGGGGCGGGGCAGGGACGGCAAGGGCGATGGCGATGGGGACAGCGGTGGTGGGGGGTTGGGATTGGCGGCAGTGGGGGTCAAGGGTGGGGCGAGGTTGAGGGCAGCAAGGGCGACGGGGTCAGGGTTAGTGGTGGCGGCGGGAAGGGCAGGGATGGGGTTGGACTTGGTGGTGGGGTTGGCGGAGGCAGGGTCAAGGGCGGCAGGGGGCAGCGGCAACGGTGGCGATGGCAGTGGCGATAGGGATGTCGACGGCAGGGTCGGCCTGGCACCTGACATGCTCCCTGCCCCCCCCACTTCCCCCTCCACAAATTCCTCATGGCTGGTCCAGCAGAGGGGGAAGTGGGGGGGCAAGGAGCATGTCGCGAGCCAGGCGAAAGCTCTTTCTGTGCCACCTCTGGCACGCGTGCCATAGGTTCGCCATCCCTGCCATAGAGTAAACTCCCTGATTGCCTCCACAGTCCCTGCACAGTTGCCAATACTACCCGCATCCCCTTTAGAGTTTCATAACTAAGTCCCCTTACCCCTAAATCTTTCCAGATTTCAGGCGTTCCCTAAAATCTCTTTCTGAAGGTGCCCCTGCTACTTTGGAGTCCCAAGGTAAGTAAATTTTGATTGCATATTTTTAAAAACAATTTTCTAGTGCATATTTTTAAAAAATATGCACTCAAAATTACTTACCTTGGGGGTACCAAAGTACCAGGGGTACCTTCAGAAAGCGATTTTAGGGAATCCCCTGAATTTTGGGAACATTTGGGGGGTAAGGGGGCTGAGTTATGAAGCTCCAAAGGGGGTGCCCCTAAACTTTCTCTTTGGAATCATATGGGAAGAGGAGGCACTGCTATCGCTTGCCTGATCAGGACTTGCCCTCCGCAGCCTTCCCCAAGCCCTTCGAGCACCTAATTTTACCCCCCAAAACTGGGCCAAGGGCTTCCCCCCCCCAGCCAAAAAATAAGGGCTGAAAAACTTGGCTTAGCACTAATAAAATGAACCCTTATAGGAGGAGAATGTTGGGGAAGAGAAAATGTTTAAGCATTACACTACTTGATATATGATACATTAATGGAGTTTTTCATCTCTCTCAATTCCTTTTCTAGGTTTTCTTGTATAGTGACCCATTTGTAGAGGTCAGTCATGGCGATCAAGGAGTAGGGGCTTGATTGCTTCTCTCATTTGCAATTCATGATATTTGGTGCTTCTGAGGAATGTTTTTCTTGTGCTCTCTGCCTCATTTGCATAATTTTACAGGCGGTCCTGATGACAGTGTCATCCATTTTAACCCTCCAATATTCTTTAACAATTTGCTTCCTACGATGAGGGGATTAGAATAAAGAGAAAAAGAGGGGGAAATTTCGATACCTGCATATTTGAGTAGTAGTGCGGTAATGTACCTGTGTGGAGATCAGGCTTTTGCTCTGATTCTTCTAAGAGTGGAGGTGGTGGAGAAGAATTTTTGGTAGTCCAGAAAGAGAGAGAGAGAGAATGAGAGATGGGGGAAAACACAGGAATGCAGTGAATTATAAGTAGTCTAAGAGGGACCAGTGCAGAGCAATATACTGTAAAAATACTTTTACCATATACAGTGGACCCTTGTATAACAAACAGTTTGTATAACATAAAATCTGTACAACATAAAAAATTCCAGAAACAGGGGAAATTTGCTTAACAGAATTGTCTATGGGGCGAATCCTTACAACATATACTGTACATGGTCGTGATTAGGGATTACTCTGTTTCAATGCATTCCTATGGGAAATTTGTGTAAAGGAAAATTTGCTTAACATAATTTCATTTGGAATGAATTAATTCCTTTATACAAGGTACCACTGTACTCAATATATTGAGTATATCTATTCAATACGGTATGCTTTTGAGACAGCCTGCCTTTCTCTGCTTCATTGTAAAGATTTCTGTATGGCAGATGAGGTTCAATTACATGATAGGCTTCCTGAATTCCGTGTTCCTAGTTCTTGGGCCGTTTCATAAAATAAAAACAAAAGTACTGTACAGTATTGCATTCATTATTGCTCACAGAGGCTAGATGCGAAGAATTAAATATGACAGACCTTGACTGGAAAATTTTCCCAAGGTTCCCATAGAGTTTTTTTCTAATTTGAAATGGTCCACATATCTTGTCCTATTTTTTACAAGTGATAGAAGTGTCCAGAATTTAAAAGTTTTCCAGTGATCTAAAACCAGGTGTGATCCAAGAAAACATTTCAGAGGTAGGACACAGTAATTTTATGTACTACAGTGTTGTGGTTTCCCCATGTCTGTTGTTCCTTATGTTTTTATTTGTTTTTATAGATTACAAGATATATGAGAAGGATCCTTATTCTGTTATTTTTATTGGTTGTTCATTTATAGTTTATCTTTTGCTAAAGGTAAATGCGGGTGTGAAAATAGTTAGAATCCTCAGTCTGAAATCAAAAGCTCGGTAAAAATAGTACAGGAATACCTTGGTTTATGAGCATAATCCGTTCCAGAAACATGTTTGTAAACCAAAGCACTTGCATATTAAAGCAAAATTCCCCATAAGAAATGATGGAAACCTTAAGCCTGCTACCTGGAATTGAACCCCAGGTCATGAGCACAGTTATAGCTGCAGTATAGCAGTTAACCATTGTAAGTTCCATTGATTCAATGGGCCTATATACTAATTGTGACTTACTACTGAATTTTACCCAACTGGAAACTTGTCCTTTGTTTGAAGAACTGGGCTGTAATATCCAATCAACAGCTTCCTTAGCTGTAACTTTACAGCCACAACTCCAGTGCAGCCTGAATTTTTCCTAATTGATGTATAATGAAAATGTCTAGCGAAATCCATTTGGCATGAACTTTTGGGACTTGTTAAGTTCTTTGCCCTAGCAATAGCTAGAAATGTGAAGGCCCAGAAAAAGACCAGAAAAATTCAGAAACAAGCCTGTTTCTCTCCCCCCTCTTATTTTTCCTGAAGCCTTTTTGTTTTTTTTTTTCTGAAAAATTGGAAAATTTGAAAAAATAAAAATTAAAAAATGATTATGGAATGTTTTATTTTAATATGATGAATAAAATATTTTAAGACAGCATGTTCTAATATTTTTTAAATCATTTCTAAAAGATACGCATAGTATCAGATTATTCTAATTTCTGTGCACTGAGGACAAG